>CM038796.1:288971-490068 GCA_021764765.1 Vicia sativa | reverse complement strand
GATGGTACCCATTTAGTTCAAAATGTGGTTGTGTGTTAGTGTGAAATTTTACGATCTTCTAAGTTTTGAAAGGAAGAAAGGGAGAAGAAATGTTTTTATTATTTTTGAGTTTGACACGGTTTTGAAACCGCGTGCCTACGTACTCCCTCGTGCAACGGGAAAGTCAAAACTCCGTAGTTCCTCTAGAAAATAATTGTTTGTTGATTGATTTTAAATGAAAAGACAAGTCGTCATTTTTAAAGAAGAGGACCCGTCTAACGTCCACAAGGTGTGATAAAGAATAAAAGACTACGCACCAACATGAGGGAGGGTTTGAGAACACCTCTAGTACTCAAGTGGAGAAGTCGAAAACCTTGGGAATAGAGGAAGAAGCATCTCAATTATAAATGAATCATGTCTAATCTTGAAAAGGTTTAAAGGTAAAGGGTGCTTGGATGCACAAAAGATATTGAATGTGTTGGAATTGATTTTAAATTGTGGATGACAAGTACCAAAACGTTGGGATATCCTCTAACGATTCAATACTCAAGATTGGTGATTGAGGTCAACCGATCATCTCTCATCCAAAATCTTTATTATGAAAAGAGTGAGGTGAAACAAAGTTCACTTTTATTAAGTGTATGGAATAAAGTATTTAAGTCATTGGGTTACCCTCTAATGGCCCAAATACTTTACATTTTAATTAAATCGTCGGGCTATCCTCTAACAATTTACTTAAATACCATAGCACCGTGTTTTTTGTTTTAGAACATGGATTTGAAGTTTCTCAATTTATTGGGTTACCCTCTAATCAATTAGAAACTTCGATTTGTTTTAATCGTTGGGCTAACCTCTAACCATTAAAACAAATCTTATCCAAGTGTTCCTTTTTTGTAGAAATTCATTTTTTGAAAAATAACTCGACGTTGGATCGAGGTTTGAGAAGAAGACTCGACGTTGGATCGAGTTTTATTGAAAGTGTTTCAATTTATTTGGTGAATGGAGAAAGAATAAGATCGAGATAATTGTAAATAACAAATAAAATCGACAAAGCCCATACAAGGTGGCCAACCTAAGTATAAAATAATTAAATTACATGTGTACTAGCAAAGTGGGCTAGTCTACTATAACGACTAATTGGAACAATTAATCGAAATAGGCTCACCGTAAAAGGCCGGATCAAGCGTACATGTGTGCATGTGTGGTCATCGACGCTTCGAAGCTTTGTCGACTTACGGGTTAAAAATGATTTACAATTATTAGTTTAAAAAAGATTTTTTGATTTTGTGTAAGTGACAGTTAAATTAAATTAAATAAATGTGCACTAGATAATTATTACATGAATTGTTTTTTGGGAGAGGGATACATCAAATATAAATGGGGATTAAACGGTAAAATAAAAATGGAAACGGTAAAATTATTTACAACGCAACAAGGGGATTGGGATATATTTTTTCGAATGGAGATAAAGATAAATTAAAGAGAAACTGTAAAGTAATTGTCTCTTAACAGTATAATAACAAAAGTTAAATGCGGAGAAGCTTAAATGTAGATTATTGTATTTTATTATATTAGAACAGATTATAAAAAATTTATTCTAAGAAATTAAACAATATACTTGTGTTCATACATATTCTAAAATTAAATTGAATTAAAAATATGAAATTGCAACACGAAGAAGATTAATATAATTAAATTCGAACTTATTTATGAATTAATAAATAAACTATGATAATAAAAGTAATATGTATATAGTATATATAATACTAAATATAAGAAATAAATATAATATGTATATTTACAATAATAAATATAAGAAATAAAAATAATATGTATAATTAAATTTACAGTTTAAAAATAAAATACAATGTGTTTTAGATACACATTACTAAATATTAAATAGTAACATAAATTAAATAAAAAATGTATATAAATGCAACAGTAAAAAAATGTATGTTTGAACCACATCCTTGAATGTCTACACAAATAGAACACATATTAGTAGCATGAGTGGGATAAAATAAACATGAAATTGCAATAAGTTGAAAAATGGTTAATAAATATAAGCAAAAATGATAAAATTGGATCAAGATAGTCAATGGAAGTTAGAAAATAAAATCCTATAACCTAAATGATGATTAAAAAACCTAATTAATCTAATCAATTTTATTTAACCATGTAAAAATGTAAAAATGCAAAATAAAAATTAGAAAATGGAAATATATTAAAAATGAAGTCTAATATTTTTATTTATTTATTTTTTGAGAAATTTTGAACTTGAGAAACTATTTAAAATAAAATTGACAAAACCATTTAAATTGAATAAAAATTTAAAATAGCATAGATCTTCTACATTTGATTAAAACAAGAAACCTTGTAAAAAGTTCTAGCTCATAACCAATCATGCGCTAACACATCATCATCACTACCAAAATTCCAATCCTAACATATTCGAAACAGGCTTGCACGTGATGTTCAGGACCATATCTCAACCAAATCAAACAAAATTTGAATAAAAAAAAAAAAATAGTTCTCATGGAAATCTACAACATAGCATCAAGGACGAAATCAAATGAATGCTTAATCATGGAGAAAAATGCACTCAAACACCACTGCATGAACATGAACTCAAAAATGAAAAGCTAAACCACAAATTTCAAATCCATTTTTCTTACTAATTACTCAACCATTTTGCACGATCCAAACATCAAAACTCATCACAAAAATGAAAGGAATACGAACATACTCTTAGATTTACCAAAGGATGCAAGATCTAAACAAAAAATGAGCAAAAATGAAGTGATTCCACAAACTTTTCAATCAACCTTTGAACAAGAATTAAGCAATGGTTCCAACCAATATATACATCGATCTAACATGCGGCCTAATGATGAGAGCAATATTTACACTACAACTTCATACTTAAATGATGATTCAAACGAAGAAACTTACTTCAAGGAGTGAAAAATAAATTCACCATGCCTCATTTAGTATAGAAACTTGTAGATCTTCTTTCGAGCTTCAATGGTGGTGAAGGGGTAGCGCGTGGTGGTAACGAAACAGAGGCGCAGAGTGTGAAGGTGGTAGTTGGTGTCGGAATGAAAGGCGTGGTGGTTGAAGGAGATGAATGATGATGTTTGTTTCGCGAGAATGGTTGGAACCGGGTGTTGGAGATTTTGGAAGGGTTTACGAGAGGGTATTATGGTGGCTCATGATTCTGAGAGAGGCGAGATGGGGTTAATGTTAATAGTCGAGGTAGAGATGAGAGAATGTAATGTGAAGGTTCTGAGGATGAAGGGTCAGGAAGGTGTTTGAGGAAGTAGTGAAGCAGAAATGAGAGAGAGACAGACAAGATGGTGCATGGAATGGAGTCAATGGAGGGTTTGGTGATGAAGATGAGTTTCTTTTTTTATAAATATTTGTTTTTGTTTTCTGGCTGCCTCACTTATTCCGTTTCAATTTTTTCAAATTCGCCTCCCCCCAACAGTAATATAATATACATATATATAGTATAAAATTAGGTTTAGATGAATTTTAAAAAATGCCAAAATTACCCTTCATGAAATGGGCCACACAAATGGGTTGGGTAAAACATAGAAAGCCCAAAAATATTTTTGTTTTGATTTTTTGAGATAAAAATTTGACACTTAAAATTGTTAAAAATGATAAAAGTTCGGACAATAAATTATCCGAAAAATAAAATGAACACATTAAAATAAACTACGAGTTTTGTAAATTAAAGAAAAATTATTGAAATGGTTAAAATTAAAATAAAATGATAATAAAGAATACCCGATTTTAAAATACTTACCGTTAAATACGAGACTCAAAAATGTATCGAAAAATTAGGGAGAGCACATTTTCATGATCTATGCGACACGTAGATTCATAAAGCAGTGAGTAAAAAATGAAAACTTGAAATATTTTCTCCGCTAATTTTCGCACAGTATCGAATTGCTTTTAACAGTCTGTTCATAAAATCAAAATATCGATATCATCGGCATATAAATAATTTAAAAATCAATGCAATAAACAGAGAGAGAGGTAAGAATGCATGAAGTAACATAACAGGTATTTTACAACTAAAAACGATGCAAACATCGATTTAAACTAACTTTTGGTCAATTTAAATACGACGAAATGATGCCAATGCAATGTGTGAATGACTGTTTTTTTTAATTTTAAATATAATGCAAGTAGAAAAATAGCAGGGCAAAATTTGGGGTGCAACACACCCCTTCTAAAGGCTATGTGTTCTTACACACACCCACGTGATACACTGCAGAATCACTCCGAATCTCGTTAATAACAGCTATGCTAGTGCTAAATATGACTTCGATAATCCGATCTACCAAGCCGAAGAAAGTGAGGAAGATTGTGAAGTGCCGGAGAACTTGCGGCAGCAAGAAGAGGCGAGTTATCTGACCACGAAGAGCAGTTGAGGTTGTGAATTTGGAAAGAGATCAAGGGAGCGGGTCTTTGTTAAAGAAAGGTTGGTTCGGATGCTACGAGATTATGTTGAGGTTTTGCTTGGTCATACGAAGACATGCGGGTTTAGACATTGATATTGTGGTACACCGAAAAAGGAAGGTTCTCTCCCAGTGAAAAGGTTCGTCGTATGCGTCCTGAGATGTCAGAGAAAATCAAAGCCGAAGTTATGAAGCAGTTCAACGCTGGTTTCCTAGCCGTTACCTCCTATCCCCAGTGGGTTGCTAATGTGGTACCCGTGCCCAAGAAAGATGGTAAAGTACGAATGTGTGTGGATTACAGAGATCTGAACAAAGCGAGTCCGAAAGACGATTTCCCACTTCCTCATATTGATGTCCTGGTTGACAACACCGCTCAGCATAAGGTTTTCTCCTTCATGGATGGTTTCTCCGGTTACAATCAGATCAAAATGGCTCCTGAAGATATGGAAAAGACTACTTTTGTTACACAGTGGGGCACTTTCTGCTACAAGGTTATGCCGTTCGGGCTGAAGAACGCAGGCGCCACTTATCAGCGTGCTATGGTGACATTATTTCATGACATGATTCATCACGAGATAGAGGTCTATGTTGACGACATGATAGCTCGCGCAAACGAAGAAGAACATCTTGATCATTTGCGAAACTATTTGTTGAAGAAGATTGAGATGAATCCCAACAAATGCACCTTTGAGTCGATCCGAAAACTCCTAGGGTTTGTAGTCGGTGGAAGAGGTATTGAGGTTGACCGCCAAGGTTAAAGCCATTCAAGAGATGCCAGCCCCCACGAGAAGGAGGTCGAGGTTTCTTGGGCGATTAAACTACATTGCAGTTCATTGCACACCTAAGCGCACCGTGAGCCGATCTTCAAGTTACTAAAGAAAGATCAAGTAGTGGAGTGGAATGACGATTGCCGATCGCTTTTGACAAAATCAAGGAGTACCTACAAAATCCTCCCATCCCGATGCCACGAAGGAAGACCTCTTATCATGTACTTGTGATTAGAGAACTCAATGGGGTGTGTGTTGGGGCAACATGGCGAGTCGGTCGAAAAGAGCATGCAATATACTACCTTAGCAAAAGTTTACCGTGTGAAACAAGATACTCACACTCGAGAAAACTTGCAACGCTTTTGGGCTGCTCCGACTAAGACAGATATGTTGACTCACACTACCTTGTTGATTTCTAAGATGGATCCGATAAAATACATCTTTGAGAAACCTCTCCGGAAGAATAGCAAGATGGCAAATGATCTTGACCGAGTATGACATCCAACACTTCTAAAGCGATCAAAGGAAGTGGTAGCCGATCATTTGGCTCATCAAGCCGTAGATGACTATCGATCTCGAATTTCCGGATGAGGATGTTTTATTAATTCGATGCGAGAACCGGGCCGACGAAGGACACGAACAAGGATCCCGATGGACTATGGTTTTGATGGAGCCTCAAACGCACTTGGCAATGGCATTGGCGCCATCATTACGTCCCCGGACATACTCCTTTCACCAGATTATGTTTCTTGCACTAACAACATGGCCGAGTCTGGCGTGCATCATGAGTATCAAAGCGCTATTGACTTAAGAATCAAGTTCTTACAAGTGTATGGAGACTCGGCTTTAGTGATCACCGATTAAGGCGGTGGGATACGAAGCATCCGAATCTCATTCCGTCGAGAGCATGTTTCGAGTTTGATTCCTTACTTGAAGAGATTACTTTTGATCACATTCCACGAGAAGAGAATCGGTTGGCACGCATTGGCTACTATGTCGTCTATGTTCAAGGTCGATGGGACAACGAGGCTCCCGGATCATCATTGAGAAGTTTGACGAACCATATTGTTATGAGCTTGACGCAGAGGAGAAACCTTGGTACTATGACGTGAAGAGGTATCTTGAGACTCGGAATATCCAGGGCATCAATGATAAGAAGTTCATGAGAAGATTTGCTTCCAAATTCTTCCTCAACGACATCTTATACAAGCGCAACCACGACTTGTGCTTACTCCACTGTAGACCGAAAACAGAATACATCATGGAAGAATTACACGGCGAATTTGGTACCCACTCCTGGACACACCATGGCTAAGAAGATTTTGAACAGGTTACTATTGGTCCACCATGGAGTCACCACATGCTCGATCTTGTCACAAATGCGGTTATGCCGACAAAGTGCACGTACCTCCGTACCTCGAATGTTTTAACTTCTCCGTGGCCTTTTGCAATGTGGGGCATTGACATGATTGGAGAGATTAAGCCCACGACTTCCAATGGACATCGTTTCATCCTTGTGGCAATTGATTACTTTACCAAGTGGGTAGAAGCGACCTCGTATGCATCTGTTACCAAGAATGTTGTGGCTCGATTCATCAAACATAATCTTATCCGGTATGGCACTCACGAAAGGATTATCACGATAACGGTTCCAATCTCAACAACAAGATGATCAACTCGCACGCAGTTCAAGATCAAACATCACAACTCTTCTCCATATCGGCCTAAGATGAATGGCGCGAAGCCGCCAATAAGAACATTAAGAAGATTATCTGAAGATGGTGACTTACAAAGATTGGCATGAGATGTTACCATTTGCTCTTCATGGTTATCGCACTTTGCGAACATCCACAGGGCAACCCCTTCTCTCGTATACGGTATGGAAGCCGTCTTACCCATCGAGTTCGATACCCTCAACGAGTCCTCCGGGAGGCGAGTTAGGCGAAGACGATTGGGTCCGACTCGGCTTGACGATTAATTTGGTTGATGAGAAGCGACTCGCATCCATCCGCCATGGATGATTTATCGAAGCGAATGATCGAGCATTTAACAAGAAGGTCAAGCACCGAGTCTACCAAGTCGGTGATCTAGTAGTCAAGCGCATCATTCTTCCACAAGGTGATCCGGGCAAATGGACTCCCACCTATGAGGGACCATTTGTAGTCAAAACGATATTCTCGTGAGCTATGATACTTAGCACCATGGATGGTGAGGACTTCCACACCCTTTGAACGCAGACATAGTCAAAAATACTACGCATAAAGAGACCCGCTAGGTCGATGGCCTAGGCAAAAATAAGGGCATCTGGCGAACCAAAAGGTTCGGGCAAAATAAAGGATATATACAAAACATGTACACCGGCAAGTCGAAAACACGAAAAGCGGCTTGGGCAAAAAGGGTATCCCGGAGAAAACCCGAAAGGGCGGTCTAGGCAAAAGTTAGGGATTTAAGCGCACGACTATCTCTCTTCCGGATCACCGCTTCGGACTACTATCAAGATTCAAGGTTCAAATGGCGAAGATCGCTACTCATTTTCTCTGACAGCAAGGAGATGAGATAGTCGAAATATATGAGCACTAGCATAGTTGGAACCTAACGAGATTGTTTCCGCATAAGCTTTTTACCTTTCTTGTGTACAAACTACTTGGCAATACGCCACCTTTCAAATAAATACAGCTTCTTTCTCTTTACAATTTCTGTTGTTGTTATTTGCAATAAGTCCAACGTTTGTTTTGAATGATTATATGCATTTGACAGTAAAAATCTCTCTGCAAACATACGAAAAGTGAATATGCAAAAGTACTTACTACAGGTTCCAGGAATTGGGATGATGACGAAAGTCAACGAATAGTTCCCCACAAGAGCATAAAGGTGTCACTCGCAGCACACCTTCCCCAACGGAGTATAAGGGAATCCACGAGCAGCGATTCCACTCAACCAAGCAACGTTACATCAGTCTCCAAGCAGTAACACTTCATCCCCAGCGGATATTTCTCAATCCTCCCCTCCCGGGTATCCGGACTCGAAACTTGGTCGATAGGGCATCGGAGGAAGCATACACCTTTATTCCCCGGAGATTACAACGGACTCTAGACTCTTCAAGCCGGTCTCGGTAACCATCAAATGCTCTCGGTGAGATCTACACTCGAATCCCCAGAGCGCCTCCTAAATTTCCTCGGCGGGATCTACATACAAGGTCCTCAGCGGATCGCCTCCGGACTCTCTCGCGGGGTCTATATATGAGATCTCCGACAACGAGCCTCTCGAATCTTTACCTTCCTCAACAACGCCTAGGCCCAAGACTTGGTCAGATAGTGCATCGGAGGAATCCAAGATATCTTTCTTCTCCTTCAAAAGCAGGGTTCTCACCTACTCAATTCCCCAGGCAGAAGTTAGAAATCTTCAAACCGAATATCCGCATCTTCTTCAAGATGGATATGTTTTGAAATATCACGACATTCATCATTCATTCATTTCTTATAAAGTCATAATTCATGCATATGTCATTCATATACACTGTCATGCATCATACTTTGCATAAAACTAACGAATATTCTATCAAAGTTTCTCTTGTTTCCTCAAAAGTGTACATTCTTGACGCAAACAGTCCGAGATTAAGCCCCGGACGGAAAACTATCTCGAAAGACCGCCGCGAACAGGTCGAGATTAAGCCCCGCCGACGGAAAACTATCGAAGACCCCGACGATCGGTCCAGATTAAGCCCGAATCGACGGAAAACTATCGAAAGACCGCCTCGGTTATCCTCCGATAAGCAATAGATCAACACCCGATGCACAACAGGGAAGCTATCCACATTCTTGCCAACTACAATTTCCCTCAGAGTAATCAACACGAAGATTTATTCTGATTATCAACAGCAACTACAGAGTCTAGCATACGACTCAGTTGCCTTGGATGGCATCTTAAGCCCATCTCCGACTATTTGTCAACATCTCTTCACTATCAGAATGCTGCATATATGGTTAAAAATCAATACAGACCAATAACTACATTCAAAGTGATCACGAAGTCTAATGTACGACTCCCTTCGGATGGCATCTTCAGCCCATCTCCTCTCCATTCCAGGAACATCTACAGAGTCTAACGTACGACTCACCCCCCAGCATCGACCTTTCTAGATGGCATCTTAAGCCCATCTCTCTCCTATTAACAACCTCGAGTCTAGCGTCGACTCGTTCCCCAAGTCTCCAACTTCTCCAAATGGCATCTGTAAGCCCATTCCCACGTCATCCATCAACGGCGAGTGCAAATTTTCAGGTGTACTCGGTGTTCAATCATCTTCTACCTGGTCACGAAGACAAGCGTGTCAATCTAACCCTTCCAGACAAGAAGATTGAGCAGGGCAGCTGTCATACCCCAAAATTTGCCCTCCATCTACTCAAGAGATTTTATACATCCATACTCAAGGATTCCTCAAGAGTTGATCAGACAAACTCTCTCCTAGACAATCAACCCAAACTAGGGTTTGGTATCTCTCAAGTCAAGATGGATTTCCAACATCTCCAATGGCCTTCATGCCTCCTCATATGCTTCAAAGATTCTCCATGTCAATTTTCAAGCCTCACAAGTCAAGTTTCCTCAGACAATTGTTCAGATGGTTGAAAATCGGGTGTATTGGACAAAAAGTCAACTGTGGTCAACATACAGTCAAAACTTCTGATTTTTGGTCAACATCCTCATTTTGAAGTTACATTCATCATTTGATCAAGGGTTGATCATGATTCATCAAGAAAACTCAAGATTTGCTCAAAAGACAAACTTTCTAAATTAGGGTTTCTAGGTGAAAAGTCAACTGAACTTTGACTGATCATAACTTTCTCATACTTTCTCAGAAATTTTTCCACCACCTCTTGTTTTGAAGGAAATTCAATTCTCTACAACTTCATGTCTCACAAGAATGTCCAAAAAATGCTTCATTTGAGAGGAATAGCTCAAAACATTACAGGTCATTTTCAAAGTCAACAAAAAGTCAACTTTTTGTTTTGAAGATATTTTGAGCATGGTAACTCCAATTGAGATGAGACCAAATACATTGGTTAGAGGACTCTTAGAGCTTTCCAAAAAGTCCAAGAACTCTCAAAAATGTGGAAAATTGAGCAAGTTGCACCATTCACAAGTTGGGCAATTTTGAAAGAATGCACAAAGAGAGATACTTCAAAAAATCAAATCTTTTGCAAATGGGCCTACTTTTTCTTCATCCTAACTTGTTCCTCAAGCAATTAGGAGTGTCCAAGCCCAAAGCCACGAATTTTTATTTTATTTTTCTATTTAATTTGGAATTTATTCATTTAAATACAAATTAAATTCAAAAATAAAGTATAAAATCAAAAATTAATTGCAAATTGATTTTTCTCTTTTCCTTGGCATCCAAGTAACTCAACAAAGCCAGCAAATTTCGAAAATTGGATTGATATGGCAAGATTGGATTGAAAATTAATCAAAATTTGAAAATTTGATTTTGTACAAAATCAAATTTGATTTGCATTGACTGATGATGATTTCTTCCTCAAATCAGCTCCAATTCCATCCAATATAAATACACAATGCATAGCACATGATTAAGGACAAAAGAATTGCTCCAAAACCCTAGTTTCAAACTCAAAAATTCCGTGTCCTTGAAGCAACTAGCATTCCTAGTTCCAGCCATCCACAGCCGATTCTGAGCATTCCATCTTGTTCCTTGAGGCCTTTAGAGTCGATCCAGACTCTTATATCATTCAAAATCATCCAGAATTGCCAAATCCGAAATCGGTTTGTTCTTGAAATTTCAAAATTCGATTTCTAACATTCATGCATTATTAATCTGTTTTGATTGTTTGTCTGTGTTTAGTGATGTGTTTGCAAACTTTCTGGGTGCTTTAATCGAATTTCCATGGCTGGGAATGCATGATGCCATTGTTAGGGTTTTCGGCCTCGATTTAGGGTTTCTCTATACAGGAAAAATTGGACCATGAGACCTATACCATTGCATCCGGAATGATTTCCTGAATCGAACCATGGCCTTGGAATGTATTTATATTATGTGTGCTGCATTTTTGATATTAGCCAGGGACATAGCGTCGAACAAAAGCCGACGCTGGATTTTCAAATATTTGAATCGGAGAAGACGATCGTTGGCGCGAGAACGAAGAAGTCAGGGGACGACGCGTGTCTTAGCCCACTCATCCCGTTTCCAAACAGTGCGCACGCTTGGCTCAGTTGGTCAGCATATCAGTTTTCAAGGTTTGAAAGGGATGTCTCCAGTTCGATTCCTGGTTCAGACAATCCCTTTTTACACTTTTCCAAAACATTATTTTCATATTTTCTTTAATTTCTAATATTTTCATATTATTTTAATTAATTTCTACATTTTTATTCTGCATTTAAAAATTACCAAAAAATATTTTCTTTTTACATTATTTTCATAAAAACCTTTATTTAATTTAATAAATTAAAAAATATAATTTTTGCATGCATATTTATTTTATTTTTATTTTTGCATTTAAATCATTATAAATTGCATTTTAATTATCAAATCTTTTCCAAAAAATCCCAAAAAATTATTTTAGCTTATTTATCTTATTTCCAACATGTATTAATTTTTCCATATCAAAACTTGCATTTTTCTAACATTTTTTCTCTTGTTCGATTCATATTGCATTTTCCGATTTTCTTATCCTTTCACAGGTTGATCCGATTCAGACGATTCTTCCGTTTTTATTTTATTTTTCAATAATGTAATTGCTCATGGGTTGTAATAGTTAAATTTAGGACTTTTACTTTCCGCACTCCTAATTATGTATCTGCCCCAAAGCCATGTAATAGCGTAGGTTTATTTTCCGCACCTTTACATTCCGCATTTTACTTTCCGCACCCTTATCAATTGCTAGTAATTAGGCGTGTATGGCAAGATAATAATTGGACATAGCTCACACTAATTTCAAGATAAAATATCTGAATTCAACACACTTCTTTCACACATGCACCCCTTAGGGTAATTCTCTCTCGATGCCTTTCGATTTCAAATGGTCATGTCCCTCGAACGTAGAGGTATTCTAGCACCGTTGCCTTCAAACAAATCATCATAGTCCCTTCGATACAAAGATCATAAGACCCACGATGTCGCCTCCGAATACATGATCTTGACCCTCGATTGTCGCCTATGAAAAATGATGATAGTCCCTTCGAATGTGCTAGGATACTTCCTACAAGTTGCTTTCTATGACCATCCGATGTCCCTTCGAATGTCCCGCTTACATCCAACGAATGGAGCTACCTACTAACTAATGGTATGGCTAGCGCTATTCTAAAGGAATGTAGAAGTATAACAAAACGACCAATTCTGAGTGGGTAAATAAGTCTTTTAGTTGCTTGCTCTAAACAAATGCTTTTCACACTACACACTCTTTTTCAAAGTTCAATTTCTTTCCAAAAACAAACATTTCCGAACACTTTGTATACATTCCTACATGAATCATTACAAAGTCAAAGCGAAATGCCTTTTCAAAACATTTTGTCAAACACATGAAAGCAATTTTAAAAGTGATCTAGAGCAACTAAGAGCCGTAGAATAAAGCGGATGGAAAGGGTGCTAATACCTTCCCTTTTCATAACCATTCTCCGAACTCGAGAATCTAACGAAGGTCTTTTTCTGTTACTTTTACCTTCCCTTAATTGGATAAAAATAAAAGTCGGTGGCGACTCTTGCTATCCGCACATTTGGATACAAAAATCCTACAAAGTCAGTTCACCGTATCACAACATCCAGTACACTTCTCAGAAAACGATCAAAGGAAGTGTAGTAGCCGATCATTTGGCTCATCAAGCCGTAGATGACTATCGATCTATGCATCAATTTCGATGAAGATGTTTTACTAGTTACCGATTGTGAAGAACCAGGCCCAGACGAAGGACCTGAACAAGGATCCCGATGGACCATGGTCTTTGATGGAGCCTCAAACGCACTTGGCAATGGCATTGGCGCCACCATTACATCCCCTGCAGGCGGACATACGCCTTTCACCGCCAGACTTTGTTTCAGTTGCACCAACAACATGGCCGAGTACGAAGCGTGCATCATGGGTCTTAAAGCTGCTATTGACTTAAGAATCAAATTCTTACAAGTATATGGAGACTCAACTTTAGTGATCAGTCAGATTAAGGGCGAGTGGGATACGAAGCATCCGAATCTCATTCCGTACCGAGAGCATGTTCTGAGTTTGATCCCCTACTTCGAAGAGATTACTTTTGATCATATTCCACGAGAAGAGAATCAGTTGGCTGACGCATTAGCTACTATGTCGTCTATGTTCAAGGTCAGATGGGACAACGAGGCTCCCGAGATCATCATCGAGAAGTTCCGAACGTATTGTTGTGAGCTTGATACAGAAGAGAAACCTTGGTACTACGATGTGAAGAGGTATCTTGAGACTCAGGAATATACCGCAGGGGCATCTGTTAATGATAAGAAGTTCATGAGGAGATTCGCTTCTAAATTCTTCCTCAGCCACGACATCTTATACAAGCGCAACCACGACTTGTGCTTACTCAGAGACCGAAAAACAATGCGTATCATGGAAGAGTTACACGGCGAATTTGGTACCCACTCCAGTGGACACACCATGGCTAAGAAGATTTTGAGAACAGGTTACTATTGGTCCACCATGGAGGCTGATTGTCACCGCTATGCTCGATCTTGTCACAAGTGCCAAATTTATGCCGACAAAGTACACGCACCTCCGACCTCTGAATGTTTTGACTTCTCCTTGGCCTTTTGCAATGTGGGGCATTGACATGATTGGAGAAATTAAGCCCACAGCTTCCAACGGACATCGTTTCATCCTTGTGGCAATTGATTACTTTACCAAGTGGGTAGAAGACCTCGCGCATCTTACCAAGAATGTTGTGGCTCGATTCATCAAACATAATCTTATCTGTCGGTATGGCACTCCCGAAAGGATTATCACAGATAACGGTTCCAATGATCACCGAACTCTGCACGCAGTTCAAGATCAAGCATCACAACTCTTCTCCTTATCGGCCTAAGATGAACGGCGCAGTGGAAGCCGCCAATAAGAACATTAAGAAGATTATCGAAAATGACGGTGACTTACAAAGATTGGCATGAGATGTTACCATTTGCTCTTCATGGTTATCGCACCATACGAACATCAGGAGCAACCCCCTTCTCTCTTGTATACGGTATGGAAGCCGTCTTACCCATCGAAGTTCAGATTCCCTCGACCAGAATCCTCCAGGAAGCAGAGTTAGGCGAAAACGATTGGGTCCAAACTCGCCTTGACCAGATTAACTTGATTGATGAGAAACGACTCGCGTCCATCTGCCACGGACGATTTATCGAAGCGAATGATCGAGCATTTAACAAGAAGGTCAAGCACCGAGTCTATCAAGTTGGTGACCTAGTAGTCAAGCGCATCATTCTCCCACAAGGTGATCCCAGGGGCAAATGGACTCCCACCTACGAGGGACCGTTTGTAGTCAAGACAATATTTTCCGGCGGAGCTATGATACTTAGCACCATGGATGGTGAAGACTTCCCACACCCTGTGAACGCAGACATAGTCAAAAATACTACGCATGAAAAAGACCCGCTAGGTCGTGGCCTAGGCAAAAATAAGGGCATCTGGCGAACCAAAGGTTCGGGCAAAATAAAGGATATATACAAAACATGTACACCGCAAGTCGAAAACACGAAAAGGCGGCTTGGGCAAAAAGGGTATCCGTAGAAAAACCGAAGGGCGGTCTAGGCAAAGTTAGGGATTTAAGCGCGACTATGTCTCTTCCGGATCACCCTTCGGACTACTAAGCATTCAAGGTTCAAATGGCGAAGATCGCTACTCACTTTCTCCGAAGGAGATGAGATAGTTGAAATATATGAGTACTAGCATAGTTGGAACTTAACGAGATTGTTTCCGCATAGCTTTTTACCTTTCCTGTGTACAAACTACTTGGCCATACGCCACCTTTCAAATAAACGCAAACTTCTTTCTCTTTACAATTTCTGTTGTTGTCCAACGTGTGCTTTGAATGACTATACGCATTTGACAATAAGAATCTAATCGCAAACATACGAAAAGTGAACATACAAAAGTACTTACTACAGGCTCCAGGAATTGGGACGACGAAAGTCACCAAAGCGTTCCCCCAAAGAGCATGATCCCCACAAAGGTGTCACTCACAACACACCGTCCTCATCGGAGTATATAAGCAGTGATTCCACTCAACCGAGCAATGTTACATCAATCTCCCAGCAGTAGCACCTCATCCCCAGTCAAGGTATTCATCCCCAGCGGACGTGTCTCAATCCTCCCCTTCTCCCGGCGGTATCCGGACTCGAAACTTGGTCGAGATAGTGGAGGAAACATACACCTTTATTCCCGGCCGGAGATTACAACGGACTCCGACTCTTCTAGCCCGATCTCTCGGAACCATCAAATGCTCTCCAGTGAGATCTACACTCGGGATCCCGATGGGCGTCTCCTAAATTTCCGCAGCAGGATCTACATACAAGGTCCCCAACAGATTGCCTCTCAGACTCTCCTCAGCAGGGTCTATGAGATTTCCAACAATGAACTTCTACCTTCCTCAGCGATCTAGGCCCAAGACTCGGTCGATAGTGCATCGGAGGAATCCGGATATCTTTCTTCTCTTTCAAAGCGGGGATCTCACCTATTCAATTCCCCAGCGAGTCGAAATCTTCAAACAGAATATCCGCATCTTCTTCAAGATGGATATGTTTTGAAATATCACAACATCTATCATTCATACATTACTCATAAAGTCATAATTCATGCATATATCATTCATATACATTGTCATGCATCATACTTTGCATAAAACTAACCAATATTCTATCAAAGTTCCTCTTGTTTTCTCCAAAGCAGTATGATCACTCGACGCAAACAGTCGAGATTAAGCCCGAACCGACGGAAAACTATCGAAGACCGCCCTTGGTTGTCCTCCGACGATGGTCGAGGATTAAGCCCGAATCGACGGAAAACTATCGAAGACCGCCTTGGTTGTCCTCCGACGATGGTCGAGGTTAAGCCCGAATCGGCGGAAAACTATCGAAGACCGCCTCGGTTATCCTCCGATATGGCAATGGATCAACACCGATGATGGGAAGCTATCCACATTTTGCCAACTACAATCTCCCTCGAGTAATCGGCACGAAGATTTATTACGGTTCCTATTATCAAAGAACTACTGAGCCTAGCGTATGACTCGATTGCCTCGGATGGCATCTTAAGCCCATCTCCGACTACTTATCAATGCTTCACTTTGCATATATGGTTAAAAATCAATACAAACCAATAACTTCATTCAAAAATGAACACGAAGTCTAACGTCGACTCCTTCGGATGGCATCTTAAGCCCATCTCCTCTCCGTTCGAGAACATCTGAGTCTAACATCGACTCACTCCCCATCGACCTTTCTAGATGGCATCTTAAGCCCATCTCCGTCTCTCTTATTAACATTCTCGAGTCTAGCGTCGACTCATCCTCCAGAAAGTATCCAAATGGCATCCGTAAGCCCATTCCGCATCATCCACCAACGGTGCAAATTTTCGGTGTACTTGTTCAATCATCTTCTACCTCCAGGTCACAAAAGACAAGCATGTCAATCTAACCCTTCCAGTACAAGAAGATTGAACAGGGGCAGCTGTCATACCCCAAAATTTTCCCTCCATCTATTCAAGAGATTTCATACATCTATGCTCAAGGATTCCTCAAGAGTTGATCAGACAAACTCTCTCCTAGACAATCAACCCAAACTAGGGTTTGGTATCTCTCAAGTCAAGATGGATTTCCAACATCTCCAATGACCTCCATGCCTCCTCATATGCTTCAAAGAGTCTCCATGTCAATTTTCAAGCCTCACAAGTCAAGTTTCCTCAGACAATTGTTCAGATGGTTGAAAATCGGGTGTATTGGACAAAAAGTCAACTGTGGTCAACATACAGTCAAAACTTCTGATTTTTGGTCAACATCCTCATTTTGAAGTTACATTCATCATTTGATCAAGGGTTGATCATGATTCATCAAGAAAACTCAAGATTTGCTCAAAAGACAAACTTTCTAAATTAGGGTTTCTAAGTGAAAAGTCAACTGAACTTTGACTGATCATAACTTTCTCATACTTTCTCAGAAATTTTTCCACCACCTCTTGTTTTGAAGGAAATTCAATTCTCTACAACTTCATGTCTCACAAGAATGTCCAAAAAATGCTTCATTTGAGAGGAATAGCTCAAAACATTACAGGTCATTTTCAAAGTCAACAAAAAGTCAACTTTTTGTTTTGAAGATATATTGAGCATGGTAACTCCAAATGAGGTGAGACCAAAGACATTGGTTAGAGGACTCTTAGAGCTTTCCAAAAAGTCCAAGAACTATCAAAAATGTGGAAAATTGAGCAAGTTGCACCATTCACAAGTTGGGCAATTTTGAAAGAATGCACAAAGAGAGATACTTCAAAAAAACAAATCTTTTGCAAATGGGCCTACTTTTTCTTCATCCTAACTTGTTCCTCATGCAATTAAGAATGTCCAAGCCCAATGCCACAAATTTTTGATTTATTTTTCTATTTAATTTGTAATTTATTCATTTAAATGCAAATTAAATCTTAAAATAAATTATAAAATCAAAATTAATTGGAAGATTGATTTTTATTGCTTTCTTGTGATCCAATCAACCCATAAATGCCAGCAATTTCAAAATTTGATCAAATTTGGCAAGATTGGATTGAAATTGGACAAAGTTTGAAAATTTGATTTCATGAGAATATCAAATTTGATTTCCATTGAATATTGATTAATTCTTTCCAAATTCAATCCCAAATCCATCCAGCATATATACTTGATGCATCTCAATTGCAAGAAACGAAAAATTGCTCTACAAACCCTATTCCAAAGTTCAAAAATCCGTGCACTTGAAGCAACTGGCAACCCTAGTTTTGCTTCGATTCAGCCAATTCCAAGCCGTCCATTACATTCCTTGAGGTCTTTAGAGTCGATCCAGACTCTTACATCGTTCAAAACCATCAAGAACCAAGCAATCCCAGTTTGGTTTGTTCTTACTTTTCCAAATTCGATTATCAATATTCATGCATTATTAACTTGTTTTGATTGTTGGTTTGTGTTTAGAATCGAGTTTGCAAGCTCTGGCAAGCCAATTAGATTTCCATGGCACGAATCGTGTTATGCCATGATTAGGGTTTCAGTATCGATTTAGGGTTTCTATAGGAAAAATTGGGCCTCAAGACCTATACCATTGAACTCGGAACAACGTCTGAATCGAACCATGGTCTTAGATGTCATTTATATTACGTTTGCTTGATTTTTGAATTTTCGGGGACCTTAGTGACGGACAATGGCCGGCTAGCTTCAAATATTTGAATCGGGGACGATGAAGATTCGCGGTTGAGGGAGGGGCGACACTTGTCTTTGTTTCACTCGATCCATTTCAAACACGATGCACACATGGCGTCAGCGTTGGTTTTCAAGGTTTGAAGCCACGGTCACGAGTTCGAATCCGTCCAGGGCGAGTTTTTACTTCTTTTCACAAACTTGCATTATTTTTCATGTTTTCATATTTTTAATATTTTTGCATTATTATTAATTCTTTTCACAATTTTATTTCTGCATTATAAAATTACCAAAAACATTTTTTCTTTTTACATTATTTTCATAAAAATCTTTATTTAATTTAATAAATTAAAAAACATATTTTTGCATGCATATTTATTTTTATTCATATTTTTGCATTTAATTCACTTTTAATTGCATTTTAATTATTAAATCTTTTCTAAAAAATCCCAAAAAATTATTTTAACTTATTTATCTTATTTCCAGCATATATTAATTTTCTCATATTAAAATTTGCATTTTTCTAACATTTTTTCTCTTGTTCGATTCATATTGCATTTTCCGATCTCTTATTCTTTCACAGGTTGCTCCGATTCGGACGTTTTCTTTTTATCGTTCTATTTTTCCAATAATGTAATTGCTCATGGGTTTTAATAGTTAATTAGGATCTTTATTTTCCGCATTTTAAATTATGTATCTGCCCCAAAGCCATGTAATAGCGTAGGATTTATCTTTCCGCACTTTACATTCCGCATTTTTACTTTCCGCACCCTTATCAATTGCTAGTAATTAGGCGTGTATGGCAAGATAAAATTGGACATAGCACACTAATCCTCAAGATAAAATATCTGAATTCAATACACTCTTTCACACACGCACCCCTTAGGGTAATTCTCTCGATGCCTTTCGATTTCAAATGGTCATGTCCCTCGAACGTAGAGGTATTCTAGCACCGTTGCCTTCCAAACAAATCATCATAGTCCCTTGATACAAAGATCATAAGACCCACGATGTCGCCTCCGAATACATGATCTTGACCCTCGCCTCGAAAATGATGATACTCCTTCGAATGTGCTAGGATACTTCCTACAAGTTGCCTTCTATGACCATCCGATGTCCTTCGAATGTCCCGCTTACATCCAACGAATGGAGCTACCTACTAACTAATGGTATGGCTAGCGCTATTCTAAAGGAATGTAGAAGTACAACAAAGCGACCAATTCGAGTGGGTAAATAAGTCTTTTAGTTGCTCGCTCTATCAAATGCTTTTCACACACACACTCTTTTCAAAGTTCAAACTCTTTTCAAAGCGAAACATTTCCGAACACTTTGTATACACTCCTACATGAGTCATTACAAAGTCAAAGCGAAATGCCTTTTTCAAAACATCTTTGTCAAACACACGAAAGCAATTTTAAAAAGTGATCTAGAGCAACTAAGAGCCGTAGATAACTACGGATGGAAAGGGTGCTAATATCTTCCTTTTCATAACCATTCTCCCGAACTCGAATCTAACGAAGGTCTTTTTCTGTTACTTTTACCTTCCCTTAATTGGATAAAAATAAAAGTTGGTGGCGACTCTTGCTATCCGCACATTTGGATACAAAAATCCTACAAAGTCAGTTCACCGTATCACACCCTTGCAACATATCTCACATAATGGTGTTAATGTTGTTGATGTTGTATTTTTGCTCATTTGAATATTGCAAGTGCAGAAAATCAATCTTGCTTCAATGAAGGGTGCTTAACTTTTGAAAATATTTGGTATACATTTCTAACCAAACAAATAGTACGACATTTCATGTGTACTCCTCTCTCTTCAAACAAACAGAGTGCTAAAAATGGTGAATTTGAATGCAAAGTTCTAACATTCAAACATCATTATTTTAGAAGTCGGTGGATTCAATGTTTAGAACACTTAAAAGATAAGGGGCTTCAACTTACACAAAGGGAGCTAAATATTTATTGTAAACCATTTATATTATTATTTTGTGTAAATAATGTAATATTTAAAAAATTATTCACCTCAATTTTAATCGAAAATCCAGATGATAGTTGAAAGGGGGTAACAATTTACCTCGGTTTTATAGTTAAACCGAGAGGTATCATAATCATATTTTACTATAAAAATAAACCGATTTTACCCTAACTCTTAATAATATGAAGACGCCACAAATACATGAAATATTTACCACAGCTGCAATATATCTATGGGAAGGATTGCAAGTGCAGAAAATAAAAATTCTCATTAACCAAGGAAACAGATCTATAGCATCTTGTATGGGACCTCTAGCATCTCAATTTTGATATCATCAAAAATTGTTGCATAGATATTCTATGAAAACAAAGTAATTAAAAAATAAAATGTGCATTCACCTCGATGATTTGTTATGACTGAGGTAATAGTTAAGTATTTTTCTATACTATATACACCGCTCTTGACAAATATTTGTCATGCATTTAATGATTATCAACGCTCAAGACGTTGACATTAGTGATCCGCGTGAAACCTAAGGGACATCTATTATAAAAGCAAGTTGAATATAAAAAATATAACCTAAATGAAACATATGAAGTGCTTGAAACCTAAGGACGCTTGGAAAAGCTATCTACGATGGATTGCAAGAGCAGAAAAATTATGGGTTCAAGATTTGTTTTCTTAAATATTTATTCGAATAAAAAATGATTTGACTTCTTATATTAATTATCTTACCATTTTTTTCATCAGAAATAATTGCATGTAAGATGAAACAGAAGATTATCCCCAAGATTCAATACTCAAAGATTTAAAGCCTAAATCTTTGGGGAATTTGATTTTTATTTAACTCCCTAAGAAATTTGATTTTTACCTTCAACTCTAGGGAAATTGACTTTTATTTTAATTTTAATATTTTGTATAAACAATGTAATATTGGATAAATAATGTAATACTTTTTGCAAACAATGTAACAATCTAAAAATATATATAATAATCACACCCCTCAATTTTTTGAATAAATTGAGATAAAATAAATTTTAGTTTTGAAAATAATAAAAGTGAAGGTGCTAGAGTTTGAACCCGTGAGCATATAAGTATACCCCTCGGCTTTTTAATCATCAAGGTGTTAAGTAGAATCTTTTCATGACACCCTTTGTGTCCTCACTACTTTATCTGAGGTAAAAACATGTTTCGCGTCTGAGGTTAAAAATATTATTTGTAGTAATGACAGCAACTTCAAATCACAAAGACGATGAGAGCATCTCAAATTATGCAACAACCTCACAAGATCAGGCAGATCAAGACACCAATTTCAATAATGATTGTTATATTAGTGATGTTGTTGCCTTTCCAACTAGAAGAAGAAGAAGAAGAAGAAGAAGAAGAAGAACCCAGGCTTATCTAAAAAAGTATAGCAATAGAGAAGGACTCGGATAATGAGGCTCTAAACTTTGATCTCTTTATTTCTGAATGGGATTCATTGTCTTATGAATAAAAATTAAAATCAAATAAATAAAGGGAGGCAAAGAACCTTGAGATTAAAGCGATAGAGAAAAACAATACTTGGAAGCTGGTAAAAGCTCCTCCGAGAGTAAAGGGGATAGGAGTCAAAAGGGTTTATCGAACCAAATTAAGTGAGAATGACAAAATTGACAAATTCAAAGCAAGAATGATGGCAATGGGCTATGCTCGAGAAAGGGGGTGGACTTCAATGAAGTCTTCTCTCCAGTAGAAAAATGTGACACCATTTGAACCATGTTACTTTTAGTAGCAAGGAATCATTGGAAAGTTTTCCATCTTGACGTCAAAAGCTTATATTTACATGGTAAACTCAACAAAGATGTAGATGTTGCCCAACCACAAGGCTATGAAGCGAAAGGAGAGAGAACAAGATATAAAAGTTTGAGAAAAACCTTTATGGCTTGAAGCAAGCTCCAAGGATGTGGTTCAGTATAAGTGAGTGATACTTCATCATAGAAGTATTTTGTAGAAAAGGATATTGGTGATAAAATGTATATTATTATGAAGAAAAATAACTCCTTTTTATAGGAGAGAAAATACAAAGTAACTCCTTTATTTTATGAGTGATATAATGACTCTTAAATAAGAAAATAAATATTAAATATGAACCCCCCCCCCCCCCTCAAGTTGGTGCATAGATGTCAATCATGCCCAACTTGTTGATCAAGTATTCAAACATTGTTCTTCCCAAACTTTTGGTCAATATATCAATGGTCTGTTGATTGGAAGGGATAAATGACAAGCAGAAAGTACCAGAGTCAATCTTTTCTTTGATAATATGACGGTCGATCTCGATATATTTTGTACAATCATGTTGAACCGGATTATGATTTATGCTTATAGATGCCTTGTTGTCACAATGCAATTTCAATAGAGGTTCTACTTCTACCTTCATTTCTTTTAGGACTCTGAGAATCCACATACCTTCACAAGTTCCTTGGGCCATTGCTCTAAACTCAGCTTCAGCACTACTTCTTGCAACTACTCCTTGTTTTTTGCTTCTCCAAGTAACTATGTTCCCCCACACATATGTGCAATAACCTGAAGTTGATTGTCTATCAACAATTGACCCTGTCCAATCTGCATCAGTGAATATTTCCACATTTTTATCATTGGTCTTCTTGAAGAATAACCCTTTTCCAGGAGTTACTTTTAAGTATCTCAAGATTCTGTGCACAATTCTAAGGTGTTCTTCATGCATGAATTGACTCACAACACTAACAGAGAAAGCAATGCCAGGACGAGTATGAGCCAAATAAATTAATTTTCCAACCAACCTCTGATATCTTCCAGTGTCAACTGGTGTGTCCCATTTCTCCCAAAGTTTGGCACTTTGGTCCATCGGTGTGTCGGCAGGTTTACAACCATTCATACATGTCTCTTTTAGGAGATCAAGAACATATTTTCTCTGAGAAACAACAATTCCTTTCTTTGAGCTTGATACTTCCATGCCAAGGAAATACTTGAGGGGACCCAAGTCCTTGATTTCAAAATTTGCTGCTAAGTTTCTTTTTAATCTCTCCATTTATATTTCATCATTACCTGTAAGAATAATATCATCAACATAGATTATCAAAACAGTTATCATTCCATTTTGACCTGACTTTGTGAATAAAGTATGATCTTCTTATCCTTGAGTATATTCTTGTTTCTACATAGACTGAGTAAACTTTTTAAACCAAGCTCTCGGAGATTGTTTCAACCCATACAAGGACTTCTTTAGTTTACACACCTGTGACCCAAAGGTTTCTTCAAAACCTGGTGGACAATCCATATATACTTCTTCTAAATCACCATTGAGAAAGACATATTTGACATCTAGCTGATGGAGAGGCCTGTCTAAGTTAGCAGCAAGGGATAAGAGTATTCTGATTGTGTTAAGCTTTGCAACAAGAGCAAATGTCTCTGAGTAATATATGTCATAGGTCTGAGTGAATCCTTTTGATCCATCAGAATTGTACTTTATTGTGAACACCCACTTACATCCCACAGTTCTTTTACCTACCGGCAGAGTTGCGGCACTCCAAGTTTTATTCTTTTCAAGAGCTTTCATCTCCTCAAAAATAGCTTCCTTCCATTTTGGTATTTCTAGAGCCTCTTGTACATTCTTAGGAATTTTGACACTAGATAGATTAGAAGTAAATGCAACAAAAAAGGGAGACAAGTTTGAATATGATACAAAGTTAGACAAGGGGTGCCTAGTACATGACCTACCTGGCTTCCTAAAGGCTATGGGAAAATTAAGATCAATATATTGTTTCCTAAGTTCTATAGGCACATCAAGGTCGGTATATAGAGAATCAGGATCAAGGAGAGATTTACCTGTCTGTGTTAGTTGACTTTCACTTAGTTCAGATTCTTGGCTAAGTTGAGGAATAGGGTCTTCTACTACTTGATCATTATTCATTTTGACATAAATTTTGCCTTTCCAAATTGGATTTCCTTCCTCAAATCTCTTTTCTGTTTCATTATAAGGATCTTTATCTGGTGCATTTTGATTAATTTCAGAAAAAATAATTGTTTGATCTTTGTTTTAATTTGTTGTCTTGGATTCTGATTGATCCTTACTCATGGAAGGAGTAAGTTCATCTATTTTTTTCAAGGAATTTTTTTTAGGTGCAGATGTACATGGAACAGAATTATGTGATATATACACATCTTCTGATATAATTAAATTTTCAAACAATTCAGGAGAATCTTCATTAGTTCCCCCCCTGAAGATGATCATTACCAAAAAAAGTTTGTTTTCAAAAAAAGTAGCATCCATTGTTACAAATATTTTCTTTGTATTAGGATCAAAACATTTATAACCTTTTTGAGAAGATGAATACCCAATAAAAACACATTTGATTGCACGGGGTTCAAGTTTACCAAGATGCTTGTGTTTGTGAACAAAAGATGTGCATCCAAATATTTTAAGTGGTAAATCAGATAGAACTGAAGCAATTGGAAAATATTTCAAGAAACTTTGCAAAGGAGTTTGAAATTTCAAAACACTGGATGGCATACGGTTTATTAAATGTGCAACTGTCAAGACAGCTTCACCCCATAAATATTTAGGGACATTGGTAGAGAAGAGTAGTGCTCGTGCAACTTCAAGAAGGTGCCGATTTTTCCTCTCTGCAATCCCATTTTGTTGGGGTGAGTTAACACATGAACTTTGATGCACAATTTCATTTTCAAAAAAAATCCAACAATTTTATTAAAAAATTCAGTACCATTGTCAGTTCTAAACACTTGTATTTGGGTGTTAAATTGTGTCTGCACTAATTTACAAAAAGTTTTGAATTATTTGACCTACCTCAGATTTTTCTTTCAACAAGTATACCCAACAAAGTCTAGTATGATCATCTGTGAAAGTGATAAACCATTTTTTGTTGGATAAAGTACTTGTTCGATTAGGTCCCCAAACATCACTATGAATTATTGAAAAAGGTTTTGAAGGTTTATAAGATTGAATTGGAAAATAACTTAGATGATGTTTAGCAAACTCACAAACCTCACATTGAAGTGAGGAAATGTCTTGTTCAACAAAAAGTTTAGGAAACAGTGAACTTAAATATTTAAAACTAGGGTGGCCTAACCTTAAATTTCACAACATAATGTCATCCTTATTATTTGAAACAAAAAAAAAAGATTTAACAAAAGAAAAACTTATTGGTCCAAATTGATGTCTGGTTTTTTGTTCATCTTCCAAGTAGTAGAGTCCACCACTTTCCTCAGTAGTGTATATCGTCTTCCCCGAGATCAAATCCTAAAATACACAATGAGTATCAAAGAAATGAGCTTGACAGTTTTTATTTGTGGTTAGCTTACTGACAGATAATAAGTTGCAAGACAAATTTGGGACATGTAACACATCTTGGATGGTTAGAAGGGGAGACAAAACAATAGAACCTTTTCCTGCCACGGCTGAAAGAGAGCTATTAGCTATTTTAATTTTGGAATTTCCTGCACATGGTTTATATGAACAAAATAAATTGGATTCACCGGTCATATGATTGGTGGCTCCAGAATCAACGATCCATGTACGATTAGGAATGACACTAAAATGGGTGGATTTTGGGAAGTTACCTTTCTGGGCTATGGAGCACGAAGATGTTTGAGACTCGAGGAGTTTGTACATTTGGTATAGTTATTCCTTAGTGAATGGAAATGCATTTGGGGAAGACTGTGGCTCTTGATTAGAAGTTGCTTGAAGTAAACGACCTTCACCCTTCTTTTTCCAATTAGGAGGCTTTCCATGAATTTTCCAACAAGTCTCACGTGTGTGATAATAACGTTCGCAGGTGATCACACCATAGTTTACCTTCTTACCGTATTTCTTGTTGTCTTTATTGAAGTTGTTTGTGACAAGGGCAGAACCATCAGTTGCTGAGTTTGACTTTCCCATCATTATTCTTTGTCTAGCCTCCTCCCTTTGGATTTTTGAAAAATTTTCTCGGATTATTGGCAGTGGATTATTTCCAAGAATTCTACCTCTTACTTCATTGAGTTCCTTGTTGAGACCAGCAAGAAAAATAAAGACGTGGTCGTTCTCCTGCGTCTTGATAAATTGAACATTGTCTTCAGTACACCTCCAGTTATAATCATAGCACTGATCTAACTCTTGCCAAAGGGCCATCAATTCATTATAGTAGGTAGTGACATCCATGTCATTCTGCTTTAAATTCCATAACTTTGATTTTAGATCATAAATTTGAGAGAAACTTTTAGTATCAGAGTAAGACAATTTTACAGCATCCCAAACATCTTTTGCCATAGGCAGATACATGTATGTTTTTCTCATGCCTACCTCCATAGTAATAATAATCCAAGCAATAATATAAGAGTTTCAGATTTCCAGAACCTGTAACTAGGATGTTGTTGCAGGCACTGGAACATAATCATTAAGAAAACCCAACTTCCCTTTGCCTTCTAGAATAAGTCGAACAGTTTAGGACCATTCAGCGTAGTTTGAGCCATCCAGTTACTGAACATTAACCTGAAGAGAGTTATTTAGACCTCCACCTCCTAATTTACTGTAACCACAATTAATGGGTAACCGTAATTGCACTCAAAAAGGTTGTTGTTAGGATCACCTCTTTCATAACCGAACCCACCATTAAAATTGTTGTTTGTCACGAAACTGGGCATTTCTGGCATGGTAAATCCACTTCCTCTACCAAAATTATTGGTGCCGCCAGAATTAACGTTGACGCCATCGCCGTGATTGTTGTTGGCATCTCCGCCAAAATTGTTGTTGGCACCACCGCCTCCACGACCTCCGGGGGTGGTTTTTGGATAGGGTTTGTTAGTGTTTTAAGTTGGCATTACTTTTTGGTAAAACTAGGCTATGGCAATGTCTTGATAAATGTCATGACATTCAGAGATTGAAGATAAATCCTACTTGACAAGGATGTTTAAAGTACAGCTTAGAACTGGAAGATAAAAGTTGTCTTTGGAATTACAGAAAATAGTCGATGTCATAAGGATGTTATGACATTGATGTGACATTCGCTCGAATATGTTTTTTGAGACTTTCGGGAAGTTTGTTGTGCTATATTATGTTTTTGTTATTAGAATGCACGTGGCGCTAGGTTAATCTTAGTTAAACCTAAATTGATTGTTGAAAAGACCATGTTTTAGGATTAAATTAAGTGAACCCTAGCTATCTTTATGGAAGCCCAAACGAAGTTTTAGATTCTATAAAGGAATACAACTTACTGCTGCGCTTTTGTATTGTTAGAAGATTTAGCGGTTGTTATTTGTGTAATTCTAGTTTCTCTTGTGAGCCAAGCAACTATCAATTGATAAGTGCCTTGGACTAGGATTTGTTTGTAAGGGTAGTTTTCACTCAAAGCTTTGAAGCACGAGTGTTTGTCTCTTGATTGAAGCTTTGAAGCAAGATCAAGATAGTTTATTGAAGTGTGTCTTCACAATTCAATTATTCAATAGGTTAATATCACTTGTGATTGAGGAGAGTAGGAACTCGGTCTAAGTAGAACTTAGATTGAAGTTGCATTGGGTAGGTTTTAAGTGAAGGAGATAAATGGTTGGTTTATTCCTGAATTAATTCTACTAATAGTGAATTTCCTCCCTGGCTTGGTAGCCCCCAGATGTAGGTGTAGTTAGACACTGAACTGGGTAAACAATTTATTGTGTTCTTTATTGCTGTTTGAATTTAGTTTGTGTATTGTTAACAAAGTGTCAGATACTGTGTCATAACATTCTCTGTGACATCAAGTATATGCTGCCAGGAATTTCAGGGTCCACCATAGTTTGGATCGGTCGGGTCAGGTAAAAGAACTGGTAGTCAGAAAAGGATATAGAAAATCCTAATTGGGGGAAACTTTACAATATCTCCCTAACCCTAACAGAGCTCATGATACCATGTAGAGAGGGATATTTATGATAAAATGTATATTATTGTGAAGGAAAAGAACTCCTTTTTATAGGAGAGAAAATACAAAGTAACTCCTTTATTTTAGGAGTGATATAATGACTCTAAATAAGAAAATAAATAATATTAAGTATGAAATATTTCAACATATTTGAAATGAGCTTTTGTGACCACACTCGATATGTCAAGCAGCACGCAGAGAACAAAATTGTGTCTATATGTCGGTGACCTCATTTTTTGAGTTTGAAATGATTGATCTTGGTGAAATGAAGTATTTTCCTGAGCATAGAAGTTAACCACTGCAATAATGAAATTTATATATGCCAAAAGAAATATGTCAATGAAGTAGTTTAGAGGTTTAGAATGGGAGTCAGAAATTCAATAGTGCTAGAAAGCAATTGACAAAGGAAGAAAGATGAGCAAAAATTAATGAAACATTGTTCAAATAAATTATTGGAAGTTTTATGTATATGACAGAGAATAGACTTGACTTAATGTATAGTTTTGGTCTCCTAAGAAGATTTGTGTCAAGTCCAAAAGAAACACACATAATAACAGCCAAAAGAGTATTGAGATACATTTAATGGACAATTGATTTCAGTATTTTTATAAAAGGGATTGTATAGCTGAAATGATGGTGTATATAGATAGTGATTATGTCAATGATGACCGAAAGAATACATTAGAATATGTATTTATGTTAAGTGGAAGAGTTGTAGTCCGGACATCTAAAAAGCAACTTGTGGTAACTTTCTCAACCACAATAGCAGAATATGTCATTGTTGCCTTTTACGCGTAGCAAAATAGTTACATACAACTATACAACGAATTTTAAAAATAGAAAATATGTCATTGTTGCCTTTTGCACCTACTAAAGTAGTTAGATACAACGAATTTTAAAATAGATTAAAAATATTCAAATTCTATTAGAATTCTCTGTGATAATTCTTCCACTATTAAACTTACCAAAAAAAAATCCCATCTTTTCATCGTTACATGTGATTTCATTTTCTAAAAAGTCTTACAAGTGATGGAATCAATATTAAATACTTTGTTAGCAAAGAGCAAATGGCTGACATTATGACCAACTCCTTGAAGGTTGATCAATTCAAAAAACTCATAGAAGCACTTGGAGTTAAATGCACTCTTGGCATAAACCAAGCCATTGCTTTATTTTAAATTTTTCTGCTACTTTGTAAAGATATTTAATAGCTGCTGCTGTTTACTGTTAAGAATAACAAATATCTTTGCATCTTGTGTAGCTAGTGTTCATTGTTTGTGTTAGCAGAGATGATAACAACTCATTGCCGGCTTCAGTGTAAATGGTGCCACGGAAATTATATCCATTATACCTTTTTCGGCAAGTGCACCACAGTATTGGATTTGTAACATAATTTCAAGTCTATTGTTTCTTTGCTTCCGTTGTATGATTGTATGATTTTGGATGGATTATAGTAGTTCTCCTCAACTTATCAATTTTCAGATCAACCATTGTTTCCATCATATTTTAGCAAACAAACAGGTCCTCGATGACAACATATTAAAGATGCTACTAGCATTTTTTTTCACCTTCGTATGAGAACGAATGCTATAAACTCGACCCATTGACACCTCTAAGAACAGCTAGTTCGAAAAGAGGTGTGAAGGTTGCTTGAGCATTCTTATAGTAATCAATCAATTAACATGGGTTTCCAAGCAAGATCAACTAAGAAATTGAAACAACTAAAATTACTCAAATCAAAACTACTAAAATTACTCAAATCAAAACTACTAAAGTTACATAGTAACTAGATGCACTGTTGTTAATCCCTCATTAAAACGTATCATTTAACTCTTAACCATGGCATATTAGAATGCATGCATATCTGAACGAGGCAGAGGTAACAAGGACTGAATTGCTTTTTTTTATTGGATTGTTCTGAAGTGGTGCTTTTGTGCATATAACAAACTGTCTACTTCAACGACACATCTCATTCTAAAATACATTAAAATACTCAATATATGAAGATGAATTCAAAACAGGTGACAGGACAATGTCCTCTTTATTATATTCTCAATGCATATGATGTGGTCATCTATTTCTTCTTCTGTTGGAGGGGCTCCAGATATGTCTGCAATCTTATCAATATCAAAAATCAAAATCTGAGAACCTAAGCAGCTACTAATTTTTAACCTAACTCGAGAAAATATCAGAATTGCAACAGCAACAGTAAGACACTACTCAGTAACAGTCACCATTGGTGTTCAATTTTGAGCTCCCACCAATGCCATGTGCCCTACAAGGTCCAACACTCGGTTGCTGCAATGGATACAAATTAAAAAATGAGCAAAAAGTTCAGTATTGAAAAATGTCCTACATGCATGGTTTAAATTGCATTTGCAGGAAAAATATGGCTGATGCAGTCGAAATTGTGGTTTTAATGTTGTTACTGAGACTTCAAAATCAGCAGTTATAGTTGTGGTGTGCAGTTTAAAACCAAGATGTGTACGCACAAGTCTGAAAAGTTTTAGCCGTAATTATACATACCTATAACCCCACTCATTGTCATACCACGAGACCAGCTTCACAAAGGACTTACTAAGCCCAATCCCTGCCTTAGCATCAAAGATACTTGACCTGTTAAATTTGAAATGCATTTAATTTAAAACGCTTACTTGGCCAACAAACATATCCCAACACAACAGAAAAAACTGCAAATAATAGAATTATAGAAGAGCGAGTTAAATAAAGTTTAGTTTTATGACAAATTAAAATCTGTTTTGAGCACTTAAATAGCCCCGGTCGTGTTGATGGCATCTCACTTTCCAACAAAGATAATATAAATCAAATTCATTTGTAAATGAAACTCGAAATTCCAGATTTTAGCATGTACACTAGATAAAGGGCACTAGAGTATGTCCTCTTGAAGATCCTGATAGTGACCCAAATTTGAAATACAGCAACATTTACTTTACCTTGAATCACCAACAAAGTCATTAGAGACAACATCCTCATCTGTGTATCCAAGAATTCCCTTCAGGTGTCCCTCTGAAGCACGCCTTCATTTTTTTCAGTAGCAAAAGTAATAGAAAATAATGAATTGGTTAGTACAAAACAACTAAACGGGAGAGGATAGGATGAGAAAAGCAAGAGACATACTTTATTGCTACTTTAACATCTTCATAGGAAGCGTTCTTTTGAAGTCGGCAGGTTAAGTCCACGACAGAAACATTAGGAGTAGGAACACGAAAAGCCATTCCAGTGAGTTTTCCATTTAGCTCAGGAAGAACTTTTCCAACAGCCTGGGATTTCACAAAATGCAAAACTAATTTAATAAACATATATGTTAATTATAGAAACTCATGGTCGTCCATCTCTTACCTTTGCAGCACCAGTTGAACTTGGAATTATATTTTGAGCTGCACCTCTTCCCCCTCTCCAATCTTTCATTGAAGGACCGTCTACAGTCTTTTGTGTTGCTGAGAAAAGTAGAGGATAGTTAGATATTAATAATGTCACTTGTGAGCATGAAAAGTTATGTCTTATCCAAAGGAGAAAGAAAGCAGAAGCTTTAACTGGCAAATGCGCAACAGACCTGTTGTTGCATGCACAGTTGTCATCAAACCCTCAATTATACCAAACTCCTCATGAACCACCTGATGATTAGTGTATACAAGAATTAGATGTTTGAATGCAAGATTATTATAAGGAAGGAAATAAGGAACAAATGAAGGGCCATCAAGTTGCCTAATTCTTGAGCTAAAGGCTTATATTGATTCAGAGAGATCAACATTAATTCCATTAAGTTCACTTCTCTCAATGGTTTGATTTGTGTTATTAGTGGAGATATTACTAAAAAAAACTTGATGATAAATCAATTTTCTGTGAACTCCATGATCCTATTAGTTTTAATTTTAATACTTTGCCACACTCTCCGCAAGAAAAAATCAATTCTTGGATACATCTTCGAAGAAAATAATTATAGATCAAGATGAACCGTGGGAAAACAAGTTGAAGAACGGAGAAAGATGCTTGGTATCAATCCTGTATAGCAGTGTGGAGCAGCCGATCCCAAAAGCAGGATGGTGTGTCCCAGGAGGGATGGCCACATTAATAATACTATAAGCACAAATTTAATGTAAATTTAAACAAATAACTTCACTCAATATTCATAATTAGCAACAAAAAAAAAGTCAAAGTCAATAAAGTTGGCATTCCACAATGTGATCAAACCTTGGCAAGAGGAGCAAGACAATTCGTTGTACAGCTTGCGTTAGAAACAATGTCCATGTTGGGCTTGTATGTCTTCTCGTTCACTCCTACCACAAACATTGGTGCATCAGCAGATGGAGCTGATATAATAATTTTCTTGGCACCAGCCTATAGTGGAAAAAGACAGCTGAAATTAAGATTTGAAGGTGGCAAAGAGCAAAGCAAGGGAGGGGGAGATAGAAAAAAAAAACACTAAATGCACAGGCAAGTGAATATAGCAACCTTCAAATGTGATGAAGCTTTCTCTAATGTTGTAAAAACTCCTGAAGACTCTATGACATAGTCGGCACCAAAATCACCCCAAGGGATCTCTGCGGGATCTCTGAGAACAGTAAAAAATGTATACATGTTTAACCAATTTTCTTATAGCTCTACAATAACACCGCCAGAAAAATTGTCAACCAGTAACATATGCGTCTAAGACCAATTTCAATTATCAGGTCTCAACTAAAGATACCTGTTGCTCACAACTTTAACCTGCTTCCCATTAATTTCCAAAGTAGTGTCATCCAAAACCTTAATAGTTCCTTTGAATAGTCCATGAGTAGAATCATATTTGAGCATGTAAGCCTGAAAGATGAAAGATAAAACAATAAAGCAAAATGTATACACAAATATAACAAGAGTACCACAACAGAAAGAATAAAAATATAGAAAATAACAATCTAGTACACAACAAAAACTGAATTAAAAATAAAGAAACAACAGATGAATTCTTTACAAAAGAGTCGAAGTGAACAACAATACACGCCTATTTGTTTTCATGTTTTAGAATATATATATATATCCTCAAGCTTTAACACCCAAGCTGTAACCACCCTAAAATTAAACAAATTAACTAAAAAAGGAATCATAGGACAGACAGATAATTGAACTTTTCTAAGGGTTAGAGAAGTCTTCAGATGAAAAAATATATAAACTAAAACATCAAGTTAAGTATAAGTACAACACTAGAAAAAAAGGTAATAATAGGCACAAAACAACACTGCAGAACATTCAAACTGAATCAGCATCAGCATAATATATATAACACAACATGTTTATGCCGATTGCCAACATGTTTAACAATCAGAGCAACATTGTTTGAATATAAATTTAAATCTAAAACAGTAACATGAGAATTCTGTTATAGGAGTGTGGAAACTGGAAACGACGAGAAATAACAGGGGGGGAAAACAAAAAAGTAATTGAGACGTCTGAATATATTTATTTACCGCCATTGCCACGTGAATAGATATATATAAACACACACACGCAAGTAGGTATAGATTTAACAGTCTTTAATCACTACGGCAACCAAACTTCTACCATCTCATAAGCACAACCATTAATGTAATTGCATATGCATACCATATATTTAGCATCAATAAAAGGATCATTAATTGCAACAACATCAATATCATCCCGTGAAGTAGCTACGCGTAACACCAACCTTCCAATTCTACCAAAACCTGCACATTGCATAAAAGATGTTCTTCTCAACACAAGCTGAAAGTCTCTTAAGGATATATTTTCATGCTTTGTAACAATTTACACCTGTTAGTCTGTTACATAACTACATTAATGAATGGCACTCTTTGACAATTATTCAATGTCCGTGCACTGATTTGCATGTTCCTAAGACCAAATTAAAATATAACATGAAATACTAAGTTGTCTTTCAGTCATAACTTAAAACCCGTTTTCACTTTTTTAGAAAAATAAATACAATTAAAGATGTGTTAAAAAAACTAATAAGAACCAAGCAAGTTTTTTTAAAAGGAAGAAACTTAAAAATAAAAAAGATTGTTTTACTGTTTTTATTTTAAAATGTTGAGAAAAAATTTCAAATAGAGTTGTGTAACACAGAATCACTTTTACAGTCCCAGGAATATAAACAAAAAACCTAAGCAGGTCACAATAGAAATCACAGCAGTTACATTACAAAAAATATATCTAATCCAACAAGAATACATATGAACTCCACATCAAAAAACAACATTAACTTTCAAGAGAAAATTTATCAATGCAAGATGTGTTTCAAAAGTAAAGTAACCATTACATCCTAAGACCTAAATGAAAACAGAGCTTGATATCTTTCACGGTTTATAAGTGTCTGGCACAAAATTCAGTTCGGCAAGTATATACAAGAATAAAGAAACCTATAAGAGAACTCTTATTAACAAGAAAGTTACCATTTATTCCAACTCTTGTCTTCTCAGTGCTGCTTGATTCTAAACAGACAAGACCAACAACAGGTAAGAATCATGAAATTGCATGTAAATCACCCTATTTCAGACAAAATAATTGTATTATACTGACTTTGCACAGGGAGAGGGATTTCCGTTGCCGTAGCGCTGATAGGCCGAATGCCCCGGGCATTGCAGTTCCTGAGCAAACAACAATACATCAGGAACAAAGATAATAAAATAACATGTTATCAAAACAGAAACATGCAATGGAGACAAAAATAAGGGCACTCATAAAAATTCTGGCAAACTCAACTGTAAGACTAATGGATCACATGGAAATGAAGTTCCAAATATGCTATTTTGCAACCTCGTAGATTTTGAATTAACACTTGAGGCATTGTGAAGTACCTGAATCATACATAAAGACATTAACAACACTTAACATGCATAAAATTCAAAAACTGTGCCAGCCTTGAAATGATGCTATAATATGAAAACTACGAGACTAATCTATATTCAATTGAAACTCTTCATAACAGTCAAGGATTCAACAGCAGAAAAAATTCCTCGGTATTTTTCAGATGAACTGGACGAACATCCCATCAAAATTGGTTTTAAAAAGTAAGCTTACTTAACGTTAGGTTAAGTTATATCAGGGATTTTTCTGTAACAGGTTGGTCCTTATAGTTTTTTTTAACAACTTGGTCCTTTAGGGCGATTTCTACCTCCCTTTTCTCACATTTTGAATATTTAGAAATGTTGATTGTTGTATTTCTGGTTGCACTTCATCATTTTCATACCACTTAAATTAATTGCATCTATAATTAGCATATTTTCTCCGTTAAAAAAGGTAACGTAGCACACATTTGATAACTTAAAGAACCAAATTGTTGCAAAATAATCTTAAAGGAACCAACCTGTTACAAACTAATAACTTAAAGGACCCAAGATATATTTTGGCCTTAACTTCATTAGTTTGTGTAACATATACTTCTTCCCGTTTTAGTCTCCAAAAAGTTATGTCGTTTTTTAATCCCCGAAACATATGAAATAGTGCCTCCACGATACGAACTTCTAATTTGATTTTATTTCTACCATGTGAGCCGCATAGGTTCCGGATTAACATTACATCGAACAAAATAAAATTGATTTCATATCTAACACCTAGAATCAATATGCTGCCCCAACTATCCCAACCAACTCCAACCTGAATCACATATTATATAGCCTAAAACCAAAAAGAATCGATTAATATGTTTATGACATATTTGTAGGGACTAAAACTCGAAAAATACAAATTTCAGGATTCAAAATTTATTTAAACCAAATGAAAACATTACAATGTTTTCTCCAGCTCTGTTTTCTGAGTAAAACAAACATAGATTTTCACTTCCTCCAAATAAACATAGATTTTTACTTCATCAAAATATACATAAATTTTCACCAAATCCAAAAGTAAGTTTATATTTCGAGAACTAATAAAATAATAACCAAAACATGAGAGCATGAATCAAAAGAAGTCAAATCATAGCTCAAAGTTTTCTTTCGTTTTCCAATACAATAAAGTGCATGAATCAAAAACCACACACATCGCGAAAAAAGACACCAGCATTGATACGGTGACCACAAGCGTCGTGGTGCTACAGAGATCAAAAAGTGCTGTTATCAGAGTAACCAAATCCAAAACTAAGCATAAAGAACGAAGTGAAGCGTGTAGCATCGAATCCGAACTCAACATGTTTTTGAAGAAAATGTAAAGAACGAAGAAAACGTGAGAATATGCGGTGCAGTAAGATACCTGAAAGCGATCGGAGGAGTAATGTGAAGAAACGATCGTGGATCTGAGAAGAGAAGAAGCCGCCATTGGAGAAGAAAAACCCTAGAAAACGAAGACTGTGAGTTGTTTGATTTTTGCAGCAACAACGACGAAGAAAGAATAAGAATGAATATAATATAATAATGGAAACACTCTTTTCTCGTTTTTATGATTTTTTGTTGTAATTTCTCAGCGGAGTTTTTTATGATACAAGACAAAATTTTCTCTCTCTCTCTACGTTACTGTATTAGTCAAGAAGGGTGGTGATCCTCTACGGAAGACCCTACGCTTCTAGAATTACTCCTTTTTTTTTACTATTAATGCGATATTAGCAAAAAGATTTAAAAAAAAACCCAATAATGTATTTTAATTAAAATTATGTACACTAATTCTTATATGGTATTATATTTACTTTACAAATAAATAGAAAAAAATATTTACACATTCTTATGGTATTGAAAATATGTCAATAATTAATAACAACTATTTACTAAAAGTCGATTGTATTTTATAATTTAACTTAATTTCTGAATTGATGTGCAAAAAATTTAAATAAAATTAATTTTAAAATGAGTTAATTATATTTTTTAAAAGTACCTTAAGAAAAGTAACTCATATAATTTTATATTATCGTCTAATAAAAATATAATAAAATGTCAAATCATTTAAATATTTTTAAATTTTAAATATGATTCGTAAGATACACGTCGTTAATTGATCGTCAATATAAAATTATATTATATTGTCTGTTTTTTTTTAAATAATTATATTTTATTTTCTTAAAAATAATTACAATTGGGTTGGATCGTTAATTTATGGGTGTTAATTTAAAGGAAAAGCATTCAAAATATTTGAGATTTTCATAAATTATACGTTTAATAGTCATTTTGTCCACTCTCATATAAAGTAAATCTCAAAAACAATCCTGTAAAAAATTGCAGCTTACATCTCCGTAATTTGAAGATTCCTTCATTTAAATTCTTTAAGAGATCTAGTCAACAAAAATGATGATGTGGCATGCTTTGTTGGATTTTTTTATTTCTTTATTTATTTTATTGTTGCCAACGGGTTTTTTTATTTTTTATTTTATTTTTTTATTTGCAGGCATTTATTTTTTATTATTTTCTTAATTTACTTCTTTTTTTTTAAATTTACTTTTTATTATTATTATTTTTAAGTTTTACTTTTATTTTCACGCATCTATTTTTTATTTTTTATAGATAAAATTTATCTATTTTAACTATTTTGATTTTAATGACGTTCAAAACACACAATATTAATGAAAATTAACATAGGTAAAACTTGAATCCAAGCCAAAGCACCTAACCAATTGAACTAACGTTTTTGTTTTGATTAATTTTAAAATCATAAATACATATTGTTAGAATATATTTGGTATATCCTCAACCAATATTTTTCATTAATATATAAAGTTTATTGTATTTTAAAATTAACTATAATATTACTATATATTAATAACGTTTATGATAAATATATTATAATAATTGTAATACAGGACTTAATATAGAATTATATTAATATTTTATATACCGTACATAATTACATTAACAATACATACTGCATATTATCAATAAATTAATTAATATATTATACAATATTACATACTTCATAATTACATTAACAATAATACTATAGGACATCCTACATAATTACTATACTGTATAATAATTATATTAACAAATAAATTCATTACCGTTTTATATATATATATATATATATATATATATATATATATATATATATATATATATATATATATACTACATAAATTAACATTTAATAGTATAGATTTATTATTTAAAAGTTAATAATATTAAATAAGAAATATAAAGTAGTGTAATAAATGTTTAAGTGTGAGAGATACGGGTGACAAAATGGACTCGGTCGGTCCGTTTGACCCGTCAGTTTTGACGGACTGGACTGAGATTTTTGACTTGGTACCTTAAGTTGATCCTTCTCGCCTAACCCGTTTAAAAAAGCGGGTCGAGGCGGGGCAGGGCGAGTTTTTTCTGCGGGCTTTTAGTTTTAAAAAATTATATTTTACTTCAAATTAAACAACTTTAACTATAAAATAACACTCTTCTATTAGGATTTTGTTGATTACATTGTATTTTAAATTATTATATAGACAAATTGAATTAGAAGTTCAACGTTCTTTTTATAACTCTCTAATACATGTGTTGTGTTTATTGAAAAATCTTGAAATAAAAGAACAATTGTATGATATGCAGAATCATTAAGTTTTCAACACATTAGCTCACATGTTTTCTTTAGAAATAGATATTGATTTTAAGAAAAGAATTATTTGATTAGTGTATATGTATGACAAATTTAGAATTTAACTATTAAGGAATCATTCAATATAAGAGTCTACATAATGTAAACATTGAGAAAGACAAGTGTTGATATTTTATCACTACTATTTTATACACTGTGATGTTTTATGTAGTCTAATTGTTATCCTTGTTTGTCTTGTGTAAAATCTTAATATGGTTCTTTAGTAGTTAGTTTTTAAATAGGATTAGAATGATATGTATCATTTTGTTTTATTTTGACATTTTTTATTTATTTTGATTGAGTTTATTTCTTTATTTTTTGGTTGTAATTGGTCTTTATTTATTTAACTTTTAAACTATTTAGACTAACACATGTAGAAGTTCTATTATGCGTTAGAAAAAATATTTTGTCGATTCTTAGGTAATAATTAAAAAATTTATAAATTATGTAGTAAATCAAATTTTAAAATTAAAAATATATAAATTTGGCGGGACGACCCGCCAACTCGTTAGTAAACGGGGCGGGTTTGACTTTTGAACTCGGACGTCTAAGTTGGCCCGCCCCATCCTGCCCCACTTTTGGATGAGCTTAAACGGGGTGGGCCTAAAGGGAGCGGGTCACCCGCTTTGCCACCCCTAATAAGAGATATATGAAATTGAAATCAAACTGTAATTGAAATAATTTGTAATTGAAATAATTTATTTTGCAACAGTGCAAACTTATTTTGTATTACAAATATTTGTTCGAAAGATAATAAATAAGAAGCTCTCATAGCCTAGTGGTTTGGCATCCCACTTATATCTTCAACCATTTTAACACACAATCAAAATGAATTAAAAAAGATAAATTTGGCCAACATAAAATAAATAAATAAATGCATGAAAAATAAATAAATTACAAAAAATAAATTAAAAAAATAAAAATGTAAAATTAAAAAAAAATGAAAGTAAAAAAAAAACAGTAAAATTAAAAATTGAAAAAAAAAACAGTTGGCAGCCACGTCAACAAGAAAATAAATTAAGAAATAAAAAAAAAACCAACACAATATGTCATATCACCATTTTTGTTTATCAAATCCACTCTGGGCTTAAACGAGAGAATCTCTAAATTACAGGAATGAAATCTGTGTTTTTTTTTATGGGGTTGTTTTTGGAATTCGCTCTATATAATAGGGAGCAAAAGAGTTATTAAGACTAAATTATATCGTAGGTGATGAATTTCCACCGTCTAATTTATTCAGTAAATATTCAATGGCACATATATAATAATATTAGTTGTGAGTTGAAGAAAACAATATTATACTATTTATATTATTGTTTGAATTATTTTGGTTGTGTTACTATAAGTGAAAAGAAATGAGTAAAATATGTATGAGTAGGTTGGTGTTTTAGATAGACAAGTAACAAGATAATGAATTAAGTTACTTTAAAATTTCATAAATTTGATAACTTTAATTATATTTTAGGAGAGAGAAAATAATAAAAAATGAAGGAAAAATATATGAGTGGAAGTGATTTAGAAAAGAGATTTTCCTAATCAAACCTAACCCAAATAAAATTACTCTTAGAGAAGTTGAATATATATTGGAATATCGATAAAAGTATGAAAACTAGCATAAAACAGAGCCACTCTTGCTAGAGTATGAGCAATTTCACTCGTTTGCCTCCTAGCGAATTTAACATGAGAGTTCGTAAATAAGTGAGCTAATAATCAATTGCATTTCCGGGAAATAGAATCGACATCAACGGAATTTTGGTTGTAGTTGTACACACAACCCACTACTCTTTTTGCATCCATCTTGAAATCCACATTATCAAAACCCAAACTATGCACTCATTTTATTGCTGCCAATAAGCCTAGAGCCTCCCACGCCACTACTTCTGTAATTGGAGATAGCCATTCTATATGAGTTGCAATAAACGCACATGAATCGTCTCTTATGCAGACATTTATACCAACCTTGTTGTTAGAAAAAGAAACATCAATGTTGCATTTTAAACGGCATGCCAGTGGTTTGCTCCACTTAGTATGAGACAGTGGCATCGAAAGAAATATTGGTGACCTTCAATTGATTGACATTTTCCACCCACTAAGGAGAAACAACGCACGGCTATAGATGGTTTCTTGAGAATCAATGTTGTTGCGGTATAAGCGGCAAGCAAAAAGTAAACTATTTATTTTTACCGGATGATATATAGGTTATATCGTATCGTGTCCACAGAGATTGGTTATTGATTTGGCGTTCGATAATTCGTCCGTTAATGAGTTTGGGATTAAATGGGTTGTAAAGAAAATAAATGCAAACAACAGTATAAAAAGGATAGACAACTTATTTAAAACGAATGCACATTACGCGTCATAGACTTAAATCTATCATCTAGTTATACTCTATCTACGATACTCGTCCGTGTCATCACATACCTCTCACAACCCAACCTATTTCTAACCCAAATTGAGAATTCAACCGCTTCACTCGTATCGACTATGTCTTGCCCGACACTCCTGACACAAAGGCATTAAGATCAGATACCATAAGTGAATATCAGCTCTAAACCTATTTCTAGCATTCAGAAACTAACAGATAATCATCCTAGGTAAGAATCTAAGCAGTCTATGTTTAGCAAAGGTCAAATCCCTAACACATAATAAAAACCTAAGACAATCACCAACACAGATTCGTAAAGCAAACTCTATACAACGCCAAGGGAGAAAAATATACATGAGTTCAAGGTAAATATACAAACAAAACCCATCAAAAGAGAAATACAAAGAGATGAGAAGAGTTAAACCATAGATCTATCAGTTAGTCAGCACCAATCGACGAGCAATCCACCTCCAATCATTCATAAGCAAAGCCCTAATGTTGTTTTCTAAGCTATACTACCAAAAATAAAGGTTGATCGAAATGAGGATCAAAATCCACCCCAAAACCATAACATAAAATGGCTGAAAATGAAGTTATAAAACAAATCTCAACAGGTCCCGCTAAGCGGCCTCCCTGATATTTACACATTAAACCGCCTTAATCCCGCTCAGTGACGTCATCCCGCTCAACGGCCTCAAAATTATCTTTCTGCCAAAACAGTACCAAGGCCTCATTTTTATGCTCCAATTCCCACTCAGCGGCCAGACCTGAACAAAACTTTCCAAAAATGGACTTTTATTGCGAAAACGCGCATCCGGAATCGTGTCTTCAACACTTTATTCCTCGATGCTCCAAATGTGCAACAAATACCTACAAAAATATATAAAACATATCAAACAATACATAAATGAATTAAAAACACAATAAAACGTATTTACAAACAAAGTCGGGATTATTCAACTAAATATCAACAAAAGAACGGATAAGTGCCACAAAACATATATACAAAACAACTACATTTTGGCACTTATCAACTCTCCCCAACTTGACACATTGTTTGTCCTTAAACAAAGTCAAATAACTCAAAGAAACAAAGAATGATAATCAAATAATCACGAACCAATAAGTTTTAAAATGGAAAACAAATGTATTGTTCAAACGAAAACGTACAAACAAAGTACATACTTACCACAATCCTACAACTACAACATATAAACGAAACAAACCCTAAGTACAAAAATCATGCAAAATATTCTAAAACAAAACAAGCTCAATCATGAATCACACCTTGCAAAAATTCATCGATAGATGAAGAACACACAAAGGTGAGGGACTTTTGACACTCATCCACAATCTTGCAAACAACATAGTAAATTATGTATTCATCCAAAAACTCATATTGAAAATACAAATGCAAGAATCACAAGGGCTTTTCAATGTTGTAATGTGGCTTGGTTAACAAACAAGTGATAAGTCCTAAAGCTAATCGAAACAAAAACTTTCCTAAACCTAAGGGAGTGATCAACTCACAAAGTTCCAAACAATATAATTCCAATCAAAATTATTCTTAATCACAAATTTCACACCAAAACACCTTACTTATTAACACAACATTATTCATACTCTTTTTGTTTTTCTTTTTCAAAACTTTTCTCTTTTTTCTATCTTTTTCTAATCTTTCTTTTTCACATTTTTTTCTTTTTCTTTTTCTCAACCTCATACTAACCACAATATAAGTACATAAACATTCTTCTCTCCAACTTGAATTCAACCAACAATAATGTGTGAATACTCTCTACTTTCTAAGGCAAGGTAAAAATTCATACAACAAAATATAGTTGAGGGTTCAAGAAATAAAGAAATCAACATCCAGACAAAAAAGGTGAATTCAACACTCATAGACAAGCATCAAGTTCAAATAAACATGGATATTGATAAAAGTTCAAAAGGGTTAACAAATGATCCACACTCAAAAGGTGAATTGAATATTTGTCCAAGGTAGTTGTGCTCAAAATCAAACAAAATTCCTTGATCCTTTTCATGCATTCATACAATCAACACAAAACAAAAGATTAAGCATAATAAAATTCAGTTAAATCAAGAATGTGGCCTCCAGCATATATGAACAATGGAAAGCTTCCTCACTTTTATGGGTAAAAAGGAAACTAAAGTGATTCAAGTCATGAGCAAGTAATGCAAAAAGAATGAATGACATGGTAATTATACAAATGACAAATTTCTTAAACATGTTATGCTATAGAAAGCGATAAACGAGTATCTGGCGTGTACCAACTTTGAAAATTATCATTACCATACATCCGCGAGTTGAAACGATCAAACTAAGAAAACCACAAAATGCAACCTCAAGCTACCGAGTCAAAATTTGAGTCCAAACAACAACAAAAGAATTAAAAAAATATTACTAATTGTATTCAATATAAAAAGCCTTGGTGAAAGTGGGAAAAAGGAAAAGTCAAGTGAAATTTAAAAAGAATTTACTGGCTCTGCACAGTAGAGCGCGCTAAGTAGTCTCAAGCGTGCTACACCAGATGCAGAAAACAACAACAGGTGCAGTTGCAACCTCCACTTACACACCTACACAATCTCATTTACACAACTAAAAACTATTTACAAAACATACACACTTCCATAAGCTAAAACACTACAAACTTGTGGAAAACAACAAATTGCCATAATAAAACAAACACAAATAACGATATGAAAACTTGGTGAAAATGAATTAACAAGTTGAAAAGTGAAGATTTAAAATTAAGAACAAGTCCTATTTCAACTTGTTAAATCACAAGCCACCACACACATAAACAAAACATGCTTGTTTTACATCGTAAGCCCGACGCCTTAATTGTGCGAGCTCTAGTAACCTTTTCTCATCACGCCATGGTATTGCCACACCGCGCAAACCTAAAGAAAGTATCCTAACATCCACACAACAAACGTTACGATATCGATACAATTCACAACAATACGTGAAAAATAATGAAAAACACAAATATGCACAAGTATGGAAAGTAAACACACAACATGTACAAGTAACAATATACAAGTCCATATACAAAGTTTATACAACATATAAATTAATTACAAAACTCAAGAACTATCGCGATGTAAAATCAACAAAACTAATCCCCGACAACGACGCCATTTTGTTGCTGCAGTATTTAAGCAGCAAGCAAAATGTAGAGTATTTATTTTTACCGGGTGATATATAGGTTATATCATATCGTGTCCACAGAGATTGGTTATTGATATGCCGTTTGATAATTCGTTCGTTAATGAGTTTGGGGTTAAATGGGTTGTAAAGAAAATAAATGCAAACAAAAGTATAAAAAGGATAGACAACTTGTCTGAAACGAATGCACATTACCCGTCATAGACTTAAATCTAGCGTCCAATTATACTCTATCTATGATACTTGTCTGTGTCATCACATATCTCTCACAACCCAAGCTATTTCTAACCCAAATTGAGAATTCCACCGCATCACTCGCATCGACTATGTCTAGCCCGACACTCCTAACACAGAGGCATTAAGATCAGATACCCTAAGTGAATGTCAGCTCTAAACCTATTTCTAGCATTCAGAAACTAACAGATAATCATCCTAGGCAAGAATTTAAGCAGTATATGTCTAACAAAGCTCAAATCCATAACACAGAGTAAAAACCTAAGACAATCACCAACACAAATTCGTAAAGCAAACTTTATACAACGCAAAGGGCGAAAAATATACATGAGTTCAAGGTAAATATACAAACAAAACCCAACAAAAGAGAAATACAAAGAGATGAGAAGAGATAAACCACATATCTACCGGTTTGTCAATGCCAATCGACGAGCAATCCACCTCCAAGCATTCATAAGCAAAGCCTTAGTGTTTTTTCTAAGTTATACTACCAAAAATAAAGGTTGATGGAAATGGGATCAAAATCCACCCCAAAACCATAACATAAAAATGGCAAAAAATGAAGTTATAAAACAAATCTCAGCAGGTCCCGCTCAACGGCGTGAGCCCACTCAGCAGCCTCCCTGATATTTACACATTAAATCGCCTTAATCCCGCTCAGCGGCGCCATCCCGCTCAGCGGCCTCAAAAATATCTTTATGTCAAAACAGTGTCAATGCCTCATTTTTGCGCTCCGATTCTCGCTCAGCGGTATGGCCTGAACAAAACTTCCCCAAAATGGAATTTTATTACGAAAAATGCACATCCGGAGCCGTGTCTTCGACACTTTATTCCTTGATGCACCAAATATGCAACAAATACCTACAAAAATACATAAAACATATCAAACGATACATAAATGAATCAAAAACACAATAAAACGTATTTACAAACAAAGTCGGGATTATTCAACTAAATATCAACAAAAGAACGGATAAGTGCCACAAAACATATATACACAACTACATTTTGGCACTTATAAATCAACAACTTGGATCTAAATCTTATTATTCCTACTTTTCCACAAGCTCCATAAAGTTGTAGCAAGAATAGCCTAATGCTCATGATTAGAAATTTGTAAAAACAAAAAAAATTACAGTAATAAAAGAATCATGAATATTCTGCAGTTGTTATAGCTTCGACCATATACCAACTTTCTCCCAGCAATCTTTACTTATCGAACACTATAGGAATAAGTGTTCAATAATTTCTTCTTTAGCCCCATAGAAACCACAATCAGCAGGGCAATCCACGCCTTTACTTATAAGGCGCATCCTAGAAGATATACACTTTCTACACAACCTCTACATAAAAAATTTAACTTTTGGCGGTGTTTTTAAATTCCAAATTAAATCCCAATTCTTATGTACTTTGAGATGCAAGGTATCAATGGCTTCGTCAATACAAAAGTGATAAGCATTGCACACTGAATAACTACCGTTAATGTCAAACTGCCACATAATTTTGTCTTCCTTGACTGCCTCGAATAGGGAAGTATTAAGGATTTTCTCCTTTGCTTCTTTGCCAACTAATGGTGTGATCATAGTAGAATTCCATTGCTTCTCATTTGGAATTACCAAATCCGCCACTTTCAAGTTTGATACAATGGGAAAGGTCGGTCATGGATTCCTCAGCGCCGAATTATCGTACAACCAGTTTTGATTCCAAACCGAAATATTATCAACTAGACCTATACACCATTATGCCCACCATGAACAACAAACTTATAACTCCAGATTCTTTTCCACATATAGCTATAATTATGTCCGATACCAGAATCAAGAAAGTCATTATTGGGGAAGTAATTGGCTTTGTGAGTCTAGAGACAAGCATGTTTGGTTTGGTCATAAGATTCCACACTAGCTTACCCAACATAGCATAGTTGAAAGCATTGAGATTTTTAAATCCCATACCGCCAATTTTTTTGCTATAGACAATTGATCCCAAGATAGCCAATTGAAACCTTTTGAGTTGTCTCGACTATGCCCCCACCAAAATGAATTCATCATTTTTTTGATTTCATCACTGAGCGAGGATGAAAGTAGGAATATACTCATAATGTGAGTATGAATGGCTTGAAGTACCGATTTAATGAGGATTTCTCTTCCCGCTTGAGATAGGCTTTTACTGATCCATGAATTAATTTTCTTCTAAAATCTGTCCTTTATATACTTGAATGTTGCTTTTCTACTTCTGCCTATCACGTGAAGGTGTGAAAAACACAAGAAATGAGGGGTTTGAATTAGGTTTTTAGCTTTGAAAACTTTTCTTTAAAAAACAATACCATTTAAATTTTACTTCAGTTTTGATATAAGGTGTAGAAGATTGGAAAGTAGAAATGAACACAAGATTTTTATACTAATTCACTTGATAACCTCAAGCTACTCTAGTCCATCCTTCCAGGTGATTTTGCCTCTCTCCAACGAGGTCTTAATCCAATAATCAAACAAATTATTATACTTGCACACACAAGTTTTGTGTGACTAACACATACTCACACCAACTATATGTGACTAACTATCAACCATTAAGACACACTAGTGCTAGATTTCTTAAGAATACTGACCTAACCGGTCTCTTAAGGAACAATCAAACAACTGTTTGAATACAAGTTTTGTTTACAAGTAAATTGCTTCTACACAAGCTGAATATGTAAATTGATCGGTTAACTAAAAGCTTTTTCATAGGTGTATAGGATATTCTTCATCTCAGCACCTTCGTTGGAGTTATCTTTGAAAAATATAAAACAATCATCAGCTAAGAGTGAATGAGATATTATAGGGGCATTCTTACGAATATTTACTCCATGAATATCTCCTATAGCTTCCGCCATTTTTATGAGAGCTGACAGACCTTCAGAGCATAGAATAAATAAGTACAATGATAATGGATCTCCCTACCTTAGACCCCTGCTAGGAAAACTAGGACCGACCATATTACCATTCAAACAAACAAATTAATCCACAGTTTCCACACAGAGCATGATCCACCCTACCCACTTTTGATTAAATCCTATAGTTGTGAGCACATCCTTCAGATGATCCCAGTAATTCTTGTCATATGCTTTACTAATATCCAACTTTAGCGAAATCTCACCAACCTTACCTTTAGTTTTGGGCTTCATAAAGTGAACCACTTCTATAGCTGTAATTGCGTTATCCATAATAAATCGCTTAGGAACAAAAGTTGATTGGTTATCAGACTTTCTTAAGGAAATTTACCAGAACTTCCACTTTCAAGCCACGAGCAGCTCACATGATGAATCTCTGTGCCACATAGATCCCAAAAGTGTTAATAAAAGTTAGGGTTGCAGCCGTCGAGATCAGAACTCTTATCTCTATTCATGGAAAAATAACTTCTTTGAACTCCTCAGAAATAAAGGGTTTTGTCAACAAATTACTGTCTTTATCGAAAATTGAGGTACTAATGGTCAGTAAAACTTTATCACGAGAGTTTGGCTTCTTTTGAAAAAGTTCAAAAAAATAGTCGTGCACAATATTACACACCTCCTCTGGCGATGATTTAACTTCCCCTTTATTGTTGGTGAGAGATTTGATTGTGTCAACCTTCCTCCGGGTAGTAGCTGTAATGTGAAAAAGGTGGGTGGTGAGATCTCCATCCTTGAACCAATGTGTTTTAACTCTTTGCTTAAAAAAATCATCTTTGATTAAAAGTTTATTTAACCGATTTTCGAGGGCTTTGAAGAAATTCAGATTTCCTTCTACTACATGAGCACAAGCTTTATCAATTTTCAAGTGTAACTTTTCTATTTCCTTCCTAACTTTGTCACAATTGTTTTTGCTTCAAGTTAACATATGTTCTCCACACGTTTCTAATTTGCTAATAAGAGGGTCATTCTCCAACTTGTGCCATTGCTCTGTGACGACACCATCAAATCCCAGTTCCGTTAACTAAGCATTTTCGAAATTGAACCCGATTTGATTTGTGTGATAAACTGGCCTATTTTGACACTATAACAAATAGGATAATGATCCGACAAAGTCGCTGTAAGGAATTTGGGTTTTGCATCCGAAAATAAAAGTCTCCAAATCGTCGTTTGTCATGGCTCTGTCTAATGTTTCTTCAACTGCTTCACTAGTACCAAGGCTCTTGAAGCATGTGAAATTATATCCTTCCATGGGAATATCTACCAAACTTGCTTGTTGAACAACACTATGAAAACCACTGATTAACCAGTTTGGTCTCTCTACTCTTCCCTTGTTTTCTTCGACGGATAAGATATCGTTCAAATCTCCCACAATACACTAAGGAAAATCTCTCACAGACAATTGACGCAGTAAATTTCACGATGCTCGTCTATTTGAGATTTCGGGATGTCCATAAAAGCTTGTTAATCTCCCGTTACCATGCCTTGAATCTTCCACAATTAAATCGATGTGATTCCAAGAGTATTTATGAATAATACAATTGGATTTATTCTGCCAGAAAATTGCAATACCACCTCCTCTTCTTTCTTTATCGACAATGAAACAACAATCATACCACAATCAATATTGTATTTCCTCAATTTTATTCGAATAACTTAAGGTTTCAAACAACACAATAACATCCGATTTATGACTTCAGATGAGGAATTTCAAATTCAGAACTGCACACAAGTTTCGTAGACCCCAACATTTCCAGCTTATAATATTCATTAAAAAAATCACTCTTAGGGTGTGTTTGAATTAATGGTTGACATAATTGATTCTAGCAGAATTGTGTTTGATAGAATTGATTTTAACATAATTGAGTTTAGCAGAATTGATTTATGTTTAGATACATTTATGTAAAAATGAGTTGAATAATAAATTTCAATGTAAAAATTATCAAGAATCAATTATAGAAGAAAAAGTCAATTCTACTTTTGATATATCAAATACTTCAAAATTACCCAGAATCAATTCTACATCTATAGAATTGATTATAAGACTTGTAAAAGTAAATCCAAACATACACTTAGGGTGTGATTGGTTGTGAAGAGAAAGTTAGAAGAGAGAAATAGGTAAGAGAGAGTGGAAGAAGAGAGAAAGATGTGAGAAATAAAGAATATTTGATATATTGTTTGTTATAAGAGAAGTATAAGAGAAATAGAGAAGAGAGGAATATTGATGGTTATTAAAAATACAAAATTGTCCCTAACAATAATTTTGAATTAGGAGAAAATAGGGGTATAAATGACAATTTATTGTCAAATTAAGACTTCTCCTATTTTTCTTCTCTATTTTAAAGAGATTGAAAAAATGGTGTGTCCTACGCATTAGAGAAATTGTCTCTCTCTTTCATACTTCTCTCTCACCTTACTCTTTCTTCCCTATTTCTCTTAAACCAATCACACCCTTAGTTCTTATACTATGTAAAATAGTTTCATTATTCAACACTCTACTTTTTCATTTTTTATATTCAACATCATCTTCTCTTTCTTCCACCTAATAATTCAATACACATTCAATTTTTACTCAATACAATGATTTTGTTTAATAAAATTCAACACATTATTTCACCACCATTCACAACACACTAAAAACCTAAACATTCACAACAACCAATAAAATTTTATAAACTATTTTATAAGACTCCACTCTCTCCTTATTCAACATGATGAATGTTTTCAACACCAATTAATCCACCTCACTTTTAACACCTTATTTAAGACTTTATTGCAAACATTCAACTATTAAATTTTTATTCAACACCCCACTATTGTACATAGCTTTATACTCTCTCCGTTTCAAAATAATTATCGTTTTAGCAAATAAATTTTGTTTCAAATGACTGTCATTTTCACTTTTCAAGATAGTAATGATGATTATTTTTCCAATTGTGTTCTTAACTTTTTACTCTCTACACTATTTCCAGTTTATTACTAGGGTTAATTTTATAAAAGTGCATTGTCTTATGACAATATCATTGCATTTCTTAATTTGTGTGCAAAAATCTTAAACGAAAGTGATTTTGAAACGAGAGAGCACATAATTAATCATTACTGGCGACATGCCACACGTAACAATTATTTAGCATACTTAATTTCCTGAACAAATATCAACGTGGACGGTGATGAAGTTTGGAGCACCGAGTATATATTGAGCATGGTAGTAGGGAATTATCTTCTATCCCACGTGGGAATTTTAACGGAGAGGAGGACTAGCGTGACCTTTTATTGAAAGCCACGTTCAGTTTATAACTTTATATCCTTTTCCTATTTTTTTTGGTTATTGTGTTATTACCTTTTTATTTTGATTTTCTGGTGGTAATATTTAGGATTAAATAAATTTTAGGTCCTATTTTATTTTTAGTTCTTCTTAGATTTTAGCAACGATTTTAGTTGGTTTTGACAATTTATTTATTTTAAAAATTATTGATTAAAAATAGAGAGACTAAAAATAAATTACAATATTTATAGAGATCAAAAACTTATTTAATCCTAATATTTATTGATTAAAAATTTTTTAAAATAATATTTCAATTTTTGCTGTGTTAGGCATTTTCTCGTATTTAGATTGACTTGTAGGGGACTCTACGGTCACGTCACCGCTTTCTACGGACAGGGTTGGTAGCATCATGCGATTCTTGATGTTGCCATGTGTTTTCTATATTTTTCTTGTTTTTTAATGAAGAGTATTTGTTTGATTTCAATTACTGTTTTTCGTAATAAATAATAACTATTTAATATCAAAGAAAACCATAAATATCAACAAAATTTTATAATAAAACTTAAAATTTAACCGTTAGATTTTAAATTTAATTTTTAATTAATACAATAATATTTACCAGTGATTGTAATGTATTGATAGTTTGTAAAACTTTTTATATTAATAATATTTAATAATTAATTTCTAAAACTTATATTTATATAAAATTTAATTGAGTTTTTTAATCACACAAAAAATAATATTTATAAGTAGTTATAATATACTAACCATATAAACCAAAAATACATAATAATTATTCTTAATATAATTTACAAATAATTTAAGAAGAAAATTATCTTCAAGTCTTGCGATCCATCTTAATTTTGACGAATTTTGGAGATCAATTAACTTAAATTTTTATATTAAGAAATTAAAAAGTTATTAATAATAATTTGTTTATACTATTTGATTTTAAAATAAAAAGTAAAAAAAAATTCATGTACACTAATTTTTACTAGTCTTATCAAATTAAATGTAAACGGTTTTATTTTAAACTAAATTAAAAAATGTATATATTATCACAATTGTTCTTGGTTCCAAAGGCCATGTTGACTGTTTACTGCCTCTAAAGGTTATCAAATATTCTATGTATTCTACCTATTCAAGTTTTCCTAGACATGAAAAATCTAATGAGTAGTAAAATGGATAGTGATCTATCAGGCCGACTAGCATATCTGTCATAAAATTTATGGATTGAGTTAGAATTTTAAATTGTTTGTCTACCAAAGTCCATCCCATTAAAGACCGCCACCCATCAAAATCTATTATGTAAAAATATGCCGCCCGTCAAAGTTTGTTGCACTTATTCGTTTAACTTGTCCCATCTTAATCTGATTTTTTTTATTTTATATATTAATTTGTGAATATAAATAATATTTTTGAAGTAAAATTTATTTAAAGATACTTTATAAAAATTGTTTTAAAATATAAATAAAAATTGAATTAAAATGTATAAAAAATCATATTAATCTATTAAAAAATTTGTAAAAAAAAATTGCCACCCGTCAACACGCCACCTTGACATGTCGAATTAGATTTTTATGTCTATTTTTATTTGACGGATTTATCCACCTCACTCATTTTTTAATGGACTTAAAGCAGGATGAGACGGACGACCCGTTTTGTCATCTCTAAAAATAACCCCTTTATTTAACTATTATTACATTAAAAATGCTTTTACTTAACTAGTCCTTATGTGTATTTTTTTAATGAGTATTACTTTGACATAATGAGAAAACAAAATTAGTCAACAATTTGAATAGAAATGTAGTTTAAAATTTAAATACAAGGTGAAATATATTTAAAAGACAACTTATAAGTATATCCAGGTATCGTAATTTACCAATTATTTATAATACATAATTATTTTTTATTAATTAATTATATTCTAAATATAATTAATTACAATTTTGAATAAAATTATTACAAATTTTAGCTTAGCACCTTTAAAAACCTAAATATCATTTATTTAAACATTAATGAAATTAAATAATATTTTTTTAAGATTAAATATATTTTTAGTTCTTATAAAAATTTAAATTTAAATTTTTGTCTTTATTAAAAAAATAATATATTTCAATCCCTACAAAATTATTATACACGTATTTTTAATTTCCATTGTTAAATCAATATGTATTTTTAAATGATTATTTTACACATATCTCTAGAACGTTATAAAAAGTTTCTTAAAATTTAACTTTTAAGTTGAGATTTTCATTACTTTTATCATTATCTTTTAAAATTTTAAAATTTTATATTTAATTTTTTTTATTTTAAAAAATTCTAAAATTTGATATTTTTTTTTATAGTACTCTAAACATAATGAAAAAGTTTATTAAAAAATTTAAAAATTTAAGAATAATTAAACAGTTTTCAAAATTTTAGAAAATAACAAAAACTAAAACTGCATCCATAAAAAAATTATAAAGACTAAAATATATTATCTTTTAATAAAAACTAAAACTAAAAATAAAAATATTTATAAGATCAAAAATATATTTTATCCTATTTTTTATACCACTTGAATGATTAATTAGAATTAAAATAAATCACTCTATTTATAATCGATTTAACTTTATTTATTGATTCAAGTATAATTGAGCAAAACGAGTTGATATGTAGATATGTTAGAGAAATTAAAAAGAAATAGTTAAATTGTTTTATTAACAATAATGCTAATTAATAAATTTTAACTAACATATTTCATTAAGATAATTTGATAGTTACGTAGAGATGCAAGTTTAAATTCGTAATATTTAATTTATTTATTTATTTTTAAAGAAAAAATATCTTAATTAACTTATAAGAAAATTATTTGATTTATAATTATCTATAATCAAATATAAAATATGCTTTTTTAGAAAAAATATTTTTTTTCTCACTATTACCGACCAATAACTTTCAACTCTGAAAAAAAATATTCCAATTAGTTGCAAGGTATGAAAACAGTTCGGATGGTTCAAAGTGGAGACGGTTCCTACAAGATGGCGACATGTTGTGATGAATCTGGTGATGGAGAATTCAACATATAGAGAAGGCACGTGTGTAAAATATATAGACAAATAAAGTACAACACATAGTCACATACACATGCTACCTTTCATAACACCAAGAGTTACTACCAACCAACCCACCAAAGATTATATAATTGTTTCTTTGTACCAAAAAATATATAATATGATGGTGCTTTTGCTGGATGGTGGGTGTCTTTTGTTGGCTAGAATTTTTGTTAGGATGCAAATTTGAATTTGACTCATAGATGCAGATGTGTGGATTGGGACATGCGCCTCACTTTTTTTGACTTGTGGCTCAAGGTAGTGGTCAGGTGGGGTTCAAAAGAAAGAGAAATATAACTTGTTGATATTTTCATTATTGAATTTGGGTGATATATCATAATGGACTATGTAGATTTTGGTCTTGTGAAAATAAATAAATGTATTTTCAAACATGTCATGAATTGGACAATTGGTTAGACATGGCCCAATCCACTCCTATGTTCAAGACGATCCAAAAATATTGGCACAAACAATTATAGTTAATAAGGGGTAATTTCCTTCATGCCCTACAGTCGGGGACAAGTGGTCGAATGATCCACGATCGACAAGACCACGACCACCCTTGATTGCGTCTATGCACGCGACAACGACTAGTTTCAGGCATCTCTACTTGTAATAACAGATAGTTTCAGACATCTCTTCACAGGATCACTAGCATAAGTTGCTCGTTCCTGCTTTCATGCAGGATTCTTAACAGTTACGCATAATGGACCTAAATATTCTGCTCATAATACGGACCAATGGGCAAGCGCTTAGGCATTCACTACAATAAATAATATTTTTCACGACGAAACCTTCCGTCATCTAGAAAAAACCGAGGTTTAATACCGAGGCGTCCCAAATATTTATTTATTTAAAAAAAACTTGATCTCTCGTATATTTAGAAGGCCGAGGTGACATAACATTCCGAACAAGCTTCAAATCCCAGCTACAACACTTTATGTTTTCTACTTGTAAACAAGTGTAAAATAAATGATCAAACCCTTCGGTTTCTTTAATAAATTAATCCAATTTTTACTATAAATACACTTGTTGAATAGATTTAACCCAATGTTATCTTATTTGTAGCCGCCCCACCATTTTTTTTGGGATGGATTGCAAAAATGAGAAAATGTTCGTCTACCCGAGCAAAACATTTTTTCAGCATTTGCAATCTATCTCAAACAATGGTGTTGATGTTGTTGTTGAAGGTTTTGAACAACTATGATATATTCGTCGTTACTGATGAATTGTAACTGATGAAAAAAAGTTTTCAATCTTTGCAACAAACACCTTATATGAAGTTAAATGCATTCAAACACATTGTATATGCTAGTGAAGACAGTGATAATGATAGCGCAACAATCAATCTTAGATACAATGATAATGATATCACAACACCAATGTTAGATGTGTAGCATCTTGTATGAGATTTGGACATGCCGTACTTTTAATATTTTGGGTAAACAATATAACCATTTAAAAAATTATTCTAACCCCTCGGTTATTTTAAATATCTGAGGGGTTAGATAATCTAACCCCTCGATTCTATTCTAAAATCAAGAGGATATTTAATTCTAAAACCAATATTTTATTAACAAACAAGGTCAATACATAGATTTCATTACATCTACAATTTCCACATAACATTAACAATGCAATTTAAACCCTATTTCATCAATTACATTTCATAACAAAGTAAACATTAAAGATAAAGAAGATAACAAAACATAACATCTTCAAATTTTTATGAAATTTCTATGATTTCAATTTGTTCTTTAGATTCTAAGAATCTTCTTTGAATATTCATACATAACCTTCAAATAGCTCATAACTTCCAACTCTGACTTCATAATGCTCCCATCTTCATTTATACATTTTGCCACCATGTCTTCATCCCATATGAACAAATTACATGCCTCTTTATTCCTTCAAATTGACATCTCCAAAAAAGTCTTCCTTTATTTTTTCCCTTCTTGCATTGGTACAAAATCATACGACTATCACACCCACATAATGATCCAGATCACGATTTTACAAAAGAATAAGACATAGAAATACTTTTGGATGAGTTTGTCTTCAAAGACGACATTATTTTAGTTTAGCTAGCCAATACATTATTCCAAAATCGAGATGATAATTAAGTGTTAATTTTTTTTTCAACGGCCTTAAACAAATCTATGTCGTCCATTTAAATATTATCAACATTCAAGAATCCGTCTTTAGTGATCCGCGTGAAACCTAAGGCACATCCACTATATAAGTTCTCTTACGATATTGGAAATCTAACCTAAATGAAACATATGAAGTACTTGAAACCTAAGGACGTTTGGAAAAGTTCTCTACGATGGATTGCAAAAGTAGAAAATCATCTGGGTTCAAGGTTTGTTTTCTTAAATATTTTTTCATTATTTGATTTTTTTTATTTTTGTTTTCTTAAATATTAATTACCTTACATTTTTTTCATTAGAAACAATTGCATGTCATATCTAACATAAGATCTTACCCAAAATTCAATAATACGAAGATCTAAATCTAAATCTTGAGGGAATTTGCTTTTTATCTTGTCCAACCTAGGGAATTTGATTTTTATCTTGAACCACTCTAGGGAGTTTTGTTTTTATCTTTATTTTCTATGTAAACAATGTAATATTCTGGGTGTTGTACCTTAAAATTTAATCTCTTCATTTTAATATTTTTTGGCTTATAGATCCATTATCACGCGCATACATGCATATCATTGATCCCATGGTTACGAGGTTAAGAGTATCTCAGGTTGCGGAAGAAACTGTGTGTTTCGGTCGGTTCAGACCATTTTGAATCATAAATTGATATTTCTCAGTTCGAGTTCTTGATTCGTGATCTTCTGGTCAGAAGTTTATCTTGGGTTGGTTCTACAAACATTGGAACCATTTTAGTACTTTCTCCATTTTATCTGTTCAGATTGAAAGCCAATTCATCAAGGAAGAACTCCGATAGTTCATTTTATGTTGAAGCGGAATTCAGTTTTCTATGCGTTTCAGGCGCTCATAAATTCAAAACTCCCAGTTTTTTGGGTACTTTTGGCTGATTTTCAACTAGAGAACCCATCTCGATATCATCTCCAACTTTTATTCTCGGTTCGGAAGCTAATTGCATGAAGAAAGCTTTTGGAAAAATTAATCTTTCAAGTGCAATAAACTGAGTTTTATGGCTGAACTGTGTTCACGGAGACGTTAAAAAATTCATAACTTTTGATTGAAATGTCAGAATTGAGTGGTTCCAGTGCCCAAAATTCTCTCTCGACGTCCTTTTCAACTTTCGTTCTCGGGCAGAGAGCTAATTCATTACCGATCATTACCAGAATTTTGATCTTTGAAGATGTATTTGAGCTGAACCGGACGTTAATTCAGCTGATGCACAATTTTCAAAAAATCATATCTCACTCAATTTTTATCCGACCGCGATGGCTTCAATTTTCATTCATATCCCGAGTTCAGATTTTAAGCGTAAAGTCCTCATTCGAGACATTTTTCCCCAGGTGGTGCAATGAAAATTCTGCGTGTGTCAAATGCCCTTAATGTGAGTTGAAGCTTCAAAAATTCATATTCACTTAACCACTTGTCCGATCAAGCTAAAGCCCTATAATTGCAACACGATTTTTCATTCCAGACATTTTTCGTGTTGGGCCCGATTTCAAATTCCGCACGGATCCTGAGGTTTGGCACTATTCACGAAAATGGACTGGATAAAGCCAATTTGGGCCCAATTTTGAGTCCAATTCACTTAAGGAAATTTCCAAGTATAAATCAAATTTTGCTCTCATAATTTTGGGGTGAATTCATCATTTGCCAAATTTCAACACTAACAACACTCTTCTACTCTCTCTCAATTCTCAAGAATCAAACTCAACTTTTTCATCAAGTTTTCTCAAGAACACTCAACAACATCAAGGTGTCGAAGTGAAGAATTGAAGTTTTCCTCTCTTCTTCCCCAAGATTTGCGCATCATTTTCTCTTATTATCTCCCCTCTGGTCTTTGATTCGACATCAACGACCTCTTCTTCTCGTTCTCCTCTTTGTTTTGACGGTAAGAATTCTTGATTTAAGCATTTTTGCATAATTGATTCTTGAATAAGAATTTTTCTAGAATTGATAATTAATCAAGGTTTTAATTGAGGAATTAAATTGAGATTATGGATTAGGTTGAATTTTTTTGATTTGACATGATCATAATGTTGAAATCCAGAATTAGATTATCAAAAGCACTTATTGATTAATTGATTTTCATAAGAAAAATGCTTGTTCAAGTGGTTAATTGTTGATGTTATAGACTTGTTGATATGAAACCTTGAATTGCACGTGATTAGCCTTAGGTTTGAACCTTGAATCATGTACAAAACCATATATGGATAAGTGTAGGTTAGGTGTTTGTTTAAATACTCAAACCATAGCTCTAAGCTAAAATTTCTTTGGAAAAGCTGCTGTCACGCATGAGAAACCAGTTTCCCTATGTGCAGAAACCAGTTTCCAAGTTGAAATTGCTCAAAATCTATAAAATCTTGGAAGAAAACAGTTTCCAAATTTTTAGAAACCAGTTTCTGTGCCTGTTTTCAGCCAAAAATGTGCAGGAATCGAAGAAGAAACCGGTTACCACTTTTTCAGAAACCGATTTCCTCTTCGAATTTCAGACCAGAAACTGCAGATTTTGAAGTAGAAACCGGTTACCCTCTTTTCAAAAACCGGTTTCTACCTGAAGCAGAATGCAAAATTCTCTATTTTCCAAGCCTTTCACCGTGCTTTTTTCAAGCTTTTCCCATGCTTTTGTGCACACATTTTCCTTGTTATTTCTAATATGTTTGTTGATTTTGCAAGGTATATCGAGATAGTTTCCAATCATGTAATTATCACATGATTATATGAATGGAAAACTCATTTGGATTGTTATTTTTGATCCGATTTTGGCGTTCGACATGCGAGATTACATTTCATAGCTCCGAATTCTCTTTGCATAATTATTTTTGTGCAGGTTTTATTGTACGGATGTGTAGACACATATTCCATTGGTCATTATACATTGGTTAATGTATTTCTGTGCATGTTTTGTTGTACGGATGTGTCGACACACATTCCATCGGTCGTTATACATTGGTTAATGTATTTTTGTGCAGGTTTTATTGTACGAATGTGTCGACACACATTCTGCTGGCCGTAGTACATTGGTTAATGTACGTTATGCAATTGTTTGATTGATTTGGATATGTCTGCTACATATCCCGATCTTGCGTACACGTTGTGTACACCTTTTGTCCGCGTTGCTTGGATAATTATCCTTTACAGGTTTCTATTGGTATTCAGATGTGTCCACCACACATTTCGATCATACTTATTGATGCTCGATGCATATGCTTGCCAAATCTTCTTTAGTTCTTGTCAACAGTTTACGAAGTTTTCCAAGTTTCTTCACTATTGTTATAGCTTATGACAGAGTGATATCCGTTCGGTATTTTCTTATACCCTTATTACCACATTATTTTACCGCTTTTATAGAGATCATGAGAAGTAGGGTTTTTACTGCTTTCCTTGCCATGAGAAGTAGAAATAGAGATGCATGATGGGGTAACCGTTGTTGGATCATGTCAGGAACCCTTCTAGTTTATTTAAAGACCTGTTTAGGGCAATTCTGCATTTGTGTGCTACTTGTGTTTGATGTGTTTAAAATCCTACCCCTGTGGTAGACATTCGTGCAGGTGTGTTTATACTTTGTGCTAAAGACCTCAAAAAGAGGCTCCTCTTCCCCATTCCCCCTATGATAAGTCCTCAAAAGGAGGCAAGCGGAAAGGGTTTGCAATCAACCCCCGCACTTTTGTCCGTGTTATCCCTAGCTCACGTGAATCGTGAAAGCTTCCTTGTTATCGAGTTCGTCTAGTGGAAAAGATTCCCTATTATGACCCTCCACGCTTTGTCTGGAGTTCGCGTCGCCATGCGCTGACACTCACACTCATATACTATTCTTACTTGATAATTCAATACCAAGGCGTGGCTATTATTCCCACAGGTGAGAAAGCTCCTGGTTGACTCAAATGATTCGTTCTCCTTGGCTATGGTCTTTCCCACAGAAAGAAAGCTCCTTGTTGACTCGGGAGATGTGTTTCCCTTGGATATGGTCTTTCTTTCCCCCGTCCCTACGTATCTCGCATTTGTTTGTGCATTGCGTTGTTTGTGTGCTTTTGCCAAAACACTTGTTTTCCTTCTCCCTTTGTATCCCTTGGTTGGTAAACCAAGGTGGATATTAGGATAGTTTCCCCTAAGTGCATCAAGTTTGATAACGGGTTATGATCGGAAATTAAGAAAGCTGTTGGCTATCAGAAGATTCGTGTTTTTTCTGATTTAGTTGATAGTTGCAGGATCTATGAGGAGGATAGTAATGCTCATCACAAAATTCTTACTGATAAGAGAGGCAAGAATCAACAGAACCGTGGCAAGCCTTATGATGCTCCAGCTGGTAAGAGTAAATCAGAAGAGGATGACGGTCAGAGAACTAGTGGGGGAGATGTTACTGCTAAAGTTGTATGTTTCAAACGTGGACAAGCCGGTCATAAGAGTTATGTTTGTAATGCTGATGTGAAAGAGTGTTTTCGCTGTGGTAAGTTTGGACATGCAATTTCTGAATGCAAACATAAGGATATAATCTGTTTCACCTGTGGTGAGGAGGGACACCTGAGTAATCAGTGTCAGAAACCAAAGAAGGCACAAACTGGTGGGAAGGTGTTTGCGTTGGCTGGAAACTCCGACGAATAAGTGAGGACAAGTTTACTGGAGGTAAATGTTTTTCCTTGATAGTGTTTTCGCTAATACTGTTTTTTACTGCTGATTGTATTGAATAATTAGTATGCCTGTGTTGGATTCGAATATTGTTGGGCTGGTTATGACAGGGGATGTAGCGACCTAAGTAAGAACCAAAATGCGACTTAGGCTAAATTAGGAAGTGAAGTTAAGGATGATAGTATCAGATAAATTTTCGAGGACGAAAATATCCTAAGTGGGGGAGAGTTGTAATGCCCCAAATTTAATTAATTAGTTAATTAAACTATTGAAGTATTTTATTGTTTGATTTAGATGAAGTTTGAGAATTACTCGGAGTGTTTGGATTTGTCGGTATTTTTATAAGAGGTATTATTGGATTAATATGTTGGTTGAGCGGGTGAGTTGATAGTTGAGTAATAGTCGGTTTAATAGGAGGAATAATATTAAGAATACTATTATTAATGGACTACTTTATTTAATTGAATTAGGTTGGCTTGTTGTGTGGTTGCATGAAGCACTTGGGAGGTGTAAGAAATAGGCCCATTAAGGAATAATAATATTATTATTATTATTATTATTATTAGATTAAAAAGAAATAAAAGGAAATTAGGTTGCAATAGAGAATAAGGTTTTGGCTTTTGGGAGAATAGATCGTGAAAAGAAATTGCAGACCAAAGAGGAACAAGGATTTTGACGGAGAAAAGTGGATCGATCGAGGAATTCGTAGAGCAACCTTCAATCCAAGATAAGGGTGGAGTTCTTGCTCTATAATTGGGGATATGATGGGCAATAGGTAGTTAGGGATGTATAATTTTGCTAGATTGTATCATGTTGTTGTTGTTGATCATAAAGAATTTCAATTGAATCGTGAAATTTTGAGAAAAGTTGGTTTTTGGGTGTTTGTACGCAACATGAGTCGACCTAAGTGTGTATGTATCGATACAAGCTGGATTGATTTTAAAAACCAGAGACTTGAAAATAGCTTGCATCGATACAAATGGCCTTGCATCGACTCATGGGGCCAATTGTGAAGGTTTGTATCGACTCATACGATGCTTGCGTCGATACAAGCCGTGTATGCATCGATACATAAGATTTTGTATCGACTCATACTGATGGAATTTAAGAAAATAGAAGCATGAATGGCGTATGCATTGACTCATACGATACTTGTGTCGATACAAGATGCTTTTGTATCAATACAAGTCCCTTACGGATCAATACATGAATCCATGTATTGACTCATTTTGATCTGGAACATAAAATATGTCTATGGAGAAACGGTTTCGGTCATATCTTTGCGACCGTAACTCCGACTTAGTTGCCTTTTGAACCGTTGGAAAGATGGAATTATGATTTAGCCTATAATAGTACTTTTAAATATAGTAGGTGAGATTGTGATGACTTGATTTAGTTTCCGTATGTGAAATCCGTTGTTGTCGTTATTGTTAAACGTTGTTGTAGAGGCTTTGATAGCTAAAGTTGATGGTTGAATTGTTGTTGATTACGTTGGCCGTTAGGGGCGAAATAAATATGTCGTAAGCTGGTTTACGTTGTGGTTTTACGTTGTTGTTGTTGTATGCCATTTCTGATCATTGCATACATACATTTGCATATTATGTTGAGCCGTGAGGGGCAAAACCACGTTGAGCCGTTAGGGACAGGATGATTACATTGAAGGCTTACGCCTTGATGCCTCGGAATTACTGACAATTGTTTACGTTGGGAGTTTTACTCCGATGGATCCGCATGCATTTGCATTTGTTGAGTTGCATATGATAATGATGTTGTCTTGTATTGAATCATGTTGTTATTGCCGTTGAATTTAGTTGTTGTTTGATAAATGTCGTCGCATATAAGTTGCTGTTGAGATGTTGTTGTATTGAATTGCGTTGTTGTGGAATAGAGGTGTGATCGCAAAATAGTAATGTTGTATAATTCGAACTGTATATTGTTTATCATAATCTCAATTGTATGGTTTGATATCTCACCCTTTACTTGTTTTCGCCGTTGCCTTTATACTGGTAACGTGCAGGTAATGAAGAATGAAGAGTTAATAGCCGTTAGTTTGAGTATGGTGTCATTTGCTCTGATACGTAGAACTCGGGGGAAATGAACACTTGTCATATTTTGTTATTTTGTTGATTGAATACGATGCTGTTGATTTGAGAAGTTTATTATGTTATTGTTGTTGAAGAATCATAAGATGCTATGTTTTGTTTTGTAAAAACTATTTTAATTTCGCTGCTAGTTAATGAAGTTGTTTACGTTTGAATGAAAATGACATGCTTATGTGTTTACATTGAGAATTGTGACATCCTGATATTGCTGAAATTGTTATATTCCGATTTAAATTAAATGAACATGTGGGGTAGAATCGAGGTGTTACAATGGTGGTATCAGAGCAGGTTGGTCCGTCCGTCCAAAGTTGTTGAGTCTTTTAACAACCGAGTATTATTATGTAGTTCTAATTTTGGATTGTGTTGCAGTGATAAGTTGAAATAGCCGGAAGGAATGATGTTGCGATTGCTGCTACTTTGGAAGCAATGGCTAATGCTATGGAGAATCAACCGAATATTAGCGGGGATGTTGGATCCCGAAGTTTGGCGACTTTCCATAGGGAGAATCTACCGGTGTTCAAGGGTAAACATGATCCTGATGGAGCATTAGATTGGCTGAAAGAGATAGAAAGAATCTTCCGTGTGATGGACTGCACCCAAGCGCAAAAGGCCTGGTATGGAAATCATATGTTAGCAAGTGAGGCTGATGACTGGTGGTTAGAAACGCATCAGAGATTGGAAGCTGCAGGTGAAGAGGTCACTTGGGCTATATTCCGCAGAGAGTTTCTGAGGAAGTATTATCCTGAAGATGTTTGGGGTAAGAAAGAGATCGAGTTCCTTGAGTTGAAGTAGGGAAACAAGTCTGTGACTGAGTATGCTGCAAAGTTCGTGGAGCTAGCTAAGTTCTATCCACACTTTAATGGAGAAGGTGCTGAATTTTCTAAGTGCATCAAGTTTGAGAACGGGTTGCGCTCGGAAATTAAGAAAGTTGTTGGCTATCAGAAGATTCGTGTTTTTTCTGATTTGGTTGATAGTTGCAGGATCTATGAGGAGGATAGTAATGCTCATCACAAAATTCTTATTGATAAGAGAGGCAAGAATCAACAGAATTGTGGCAAGCCTTATGATGCTCCAGCCGATAAGAGTAAATCGGAAGAGGATGACGGTCAGAGAACTAGTGGGGGAGATGCTCCTGCTAAAGTTGTATGTTTCAAATATGGATAAGCCGGTCATAAGAGTTATGTTTGTAATGCTGATGTGAAAAAGTGTTTCCGCTGTGGTAAGTTTGGACATGCAATTTCTGAATGCAAACATAAGGATATGATCTGTTTCAACTGTGGTGAGGAGGGAAACCTGAGTAATCAGTGTTAGAAACCAAAGAAGGCACAAACTGGTGGGAAGGTGTTTGTGTTGGCTGGAAACTCCGATGAATAAGTGAGGACAAGTTTACTGGAGGTAAATATTTTTCCTTGATAGTGTTTTCGCTAATACTGTTGTTACTGCTGATTATATTGAATAATTAGTATGCGTGTGTTGGATTCTAATATTGTTAGGCTGGTTATGACAGGGGACGTAGCGACCTAAGTAAGAACCAAAACGCGACTTAGGCTAAATTAGGAAGTGAAGTTAAGGATGATAGTATCAGATAAATTTTCGAGGACGAAAATATCCTAAGTGGGGGAGAGTTGTAACGCCCCAAATTTAGTTAATTAGTTAATTAAATTATTGAAGTATTTTATTGTTGGATTTAGATGAAGTTTGAGAATTACTCGGAGTGTTTGGATTTGTCAGTATTATTATAAGAGGTATTATTGGATTAATATGTTGGTTGAGCGGGTGAGTTGATAGTTGAGTAATATTCGGTTTAATAGGAGGAATAATATTAAGAATAATATTATTAAGGGACTACTTTATTTAATTGAATTGAGTTGGCTTGTTGTGTGGTTGCATGAAGCACTTGGGAGGTGTAAGAAATAGGCCTATTAAGGAATATTATTATTATTATTATTATTATTATTGCATTAAAAAGAAATAGAAGAAAATTAGGTTGCAGTAGAGAATAAAGTTTTGGCTTTTGGGAGAATAGATCGTGAAAAGAAATTGCAGACCAAAGAGGAACAAGGATTTTGACGGTGAAAAGTGGATCGATCGAGGAATTCGTAGAGCAACCTTCAATTCAAGGTAAGGGTGGGGTTCTTGCTCTATAATTGGGGATATGATGGGTAATAGGTAGTTAGGAATGTATAATTTTGCTAGATTGTATCATGTTGTTGTTGTTGATCATAAAGAATTTCAATTGAATCGTGAAATTTTGAGAAAAGCTGGTTTTTGGGTGTTTGTATGCAGCATAAGTCGACCTAAGTGTGTATGTATCGATACAAGTTGGATTAATTTTTAAAACTAGAGACTTGAAAATAGCTTGCATCGATACAAATGGCCTTGCATCGACTCATGGGGCCAATTGTGAAAGTTTGTATCGACTCATACGATGCTTGTGTCGATACAAGCCGTGTATGCATCGATACATAAGATTTTGTATCGACTCATACTGATGGAATTTAAGAAAACAGAAGCATCAATGTCGTATACATTGACTCATACGATACTTGTGTTGATACAAGATGCTTTTGTATCAATACAAGTTGTTTTGCATCAATACAAGTCCCTTATGGATTGATACATGAATCCATGTATTGACTCATACTGATCTGGAACATAAAATATGTCTATGGAGAAACGGTTTCAGTCATATCTTTGCGACCGTAACTCCGATTTAGTTGCCGTTTGAACCGTTGGAAAGCTGGAATTATGATTTAGCCTATAATAGTACTTTTAAATACAGTAGGTGAAATTGTGATGACTTGATGTAGTTTTCGTATGTGAAATCTGTTGTTGTCGTTATTGTTGAACGTTGTTGTAGAGGCTTTGACAACTAAAGTTGATGGTTGAATTGTTGTTGATTATGTTGGCCATTAGGGGAGAAATGAATATGTCGTAAGCTGGTTTACGTTGTGGTTTTACGTTGTTGTTGTTGTTGTTGTATTCCATTTCTTATCATCGCATACATACATTTGCATATTATGTTGAGCCGTGAGGGGCAAAACCATGTTGAGCCGTTAGGGACAGGATGATTACGTTGAAGGCTTACGCCTTGATGCCTCGGAATTACTAGCAATTGTTTACGTTGGGAGTTTTATTCTGATGGATCCACATGTTTTTGCATTCGTTGAGTTTCATATCATAATATATAATGATGTTGTCTTGTATTGAATCATGTTGTTATTGCCGTTGAATTTAGTTATTGTTTGATAAATGTCGTCGCATATAAGTTGCTGTTGAGATGTTGTTGTATTGAATTGCGTTGTTGTGGAATAAAGGTGTGATCGCAAAATAGTAATGTTGTATAATTCAAACTATATATTATTTATCATAATCTCAATTATATGGTTTGATATCTCACCCTTTACTTGTTTTCGCCATTGCCTTTATACTGGTAATGTGCAGGTAAAGTAGAATGAAGAGTTAGTAGCCGTTAGTTCGAGTATGATGTCATTTGCTCTGATACGTAGCACTCGGGGGGAATGAAAACTTGTCGTATTTTGTTGTTTCGTTGATTGAATACGATGTTGTTGAATTGAGAAGTTTATTATGTTATTGTTGTTGAATAATCGTAAGATGATATGTTTTGTTTTGTAAAAACTATTTTAATTCTGCTGCTAGTTAATGAAGTTGTTTACATTTGAATGAAAATGACATGATTATGTATTTACGTTGAGAATTGTGACATTTTTATATTGTTGAAATTGTTATAGTCTGATTTAAATTAAATGAACACGTAGGGTAGAATCGGGGTGTTACACTAATACCTTCCCCTTGCGTAACTGCCCTTACACTATCTCTTGGTCGTAAGACCATGATTTCTCTCTCTCTCTCTCTCTCTCTCTCTCTCTCAGGTTTAATCGATGTTTTACTTTCCTCTTGCGGGATAAAAAACATTTGATGGCGACTTCATTGATATTCTATCCGATGATTTCACTAGTTGTTTCACTAGGTAAATAATGTTTTGCATAAGCAATGTAATATTCTGGTTAAACAATGTAATAATTTTAAAAAAAGTTATTAACCCCTCAATTTTTGGGAGAAACCGAGATAAAAGATACCATAGTTTTTAATATAATAAAAGTGTGGCTCATGGGGTTCAAACTCATGTGCATATAATTATACACCTCAGGTTTTAAAACACCAAGGTGTTAAGTCCATACTTTTCATGACGACCTTATTTACCTCGCTTCAGATATCGAGGTAAAACATATTTTGCATCCCATGTTAGAAGCGTTATTTGTAGTACTGATTATAAATACCCTCACACATGTGAGGGCCAGGTATTCAATATTCAATTCTCAAACCCCAAACTCTTTTACGTATCTTTGCACTCTTAATTACTTTAGCATCGGAGTGCCTTGCAGGTAAACCCTCTCCTCCTCTATAGTTCCAGCATTTGCAGATACAAATATCGGCCCATTACAGGTTCTGATCATTTACATGATCAGTGGCGTCGTTTGTGGGGAATATGTTTTCATCGAAAACCAAAGATCAAAACAACGTTTCAAGATTCTAATTATGGCCGATCAAGATGACGAAAGTCTTGCTCATAAAACTGTCATCTCCCCTATCCGCAAGATGGATGACGAGAGAGAAATGCCAGTTCTTGAAGACATTGTTCCTCTGAATAGGGACGACCACACCAAATCTCCTTCCTCCAATGAGGCAGATGACGACAGTGTTAAATTTATAGAGACCATCGAAGTCAAGAAAATGCAAGAAATAAGGTCAAAAACTTCCAACCGATTCCGGTACCATCCACCACTGAATCGACTGTGGAAGTCTTGCTCATTGCGCTAAATCAGACCAAAAGTCTAATATTTCATCAAAATAATAGGATCTAGGCATTATAGAAAAGATGTCAGTCAATATATCCTCCTCGGAGAAACCGACGACGTGGATCGTGCAACCATCACCATAACATCCAAGTTATCGATAAGCACAGGAGAAACTAGAGGTTGCATTTATCAAAAAACGTAATCACACTCCTCCCCATAGGGATCAATGCTCCCTAATTATAAAGAAGAACAAGGGCGATCAACAGTCAAAAAACCATCATTCGCCTCCACCTAAGACGAAGTATCATCCGAGAAGCCTGTCTCCATGACAAGTTGACGATTCACGTCGAGGAAGAAGCAACTATTCTCCACCTTAGTCCACTAGGTGGAGCAATAAAGATGACCCCCTTAGTCCATTGTCGCGGAAAATCATGAAAACTTCCTCCACATTGGGCTGGAGAAGCCTCCAAATTTGGGGATGTATGACAGAACTACTGACTTAGACGACCACTTTGAGAACATTGTCGCCTTGCTCGACTACCAAAGCATCAAGGGTCTCATCAAATTCTATCTATTCTCCACCACCTTGAGGAAGAGGTCTATCGTCTTGTATAAAATTCTGCCCGACCAGTCAATCACATCCTAGAGGAACCTTGGGATGCAATTCTCCAGACACTTCACGATCTCTCGTCGCCACCAAAAATATGAGGCATTTCTCGAGAAGATCATCCAAGGTAAGGATGAATCCCTTTGGGAATACATAAAAATATTCAACCACGAATCTGTTTATGTCTCTACGACTAACAATATAAAAAATACATGCTCAAGCACAGACTACGCCCGCGCAACGAATTTGCCAAGGTAGTTGGCATCGAAACTCCAGCAACGCTGAATGCTCTCCTCCTCAAAGCGTGAGCATACATCTAGTACAAGGAAAAATAAGCTTTCAATAATGCTCGAACTCGAGGCACCAAGACAACCCCAATGGTTCGAAGCACAAGGACTCCGCGACATCTTGTTGGGGAGTAGATAAAAGAAAAGAGGACAAACCCCATAAATCTCGGGATTATAAGGGACCAGCTGGCCGCTTCCATAAATATGCAGCACTAACTGATTCACACGAGTGCATCTTGTCAGAGTGTGCAAACTCAGAGTTTCATCAAGTTGGGGTTCGTTTCCCCAGGGAAATGCCGTCAAAACCAAACACAGACAAGACAAAGTACTGTCGATTCCATAAGAGCCATGGGCATATGACAAAAGAATGCATTCATCTCAAGGATGAAATTGAGATCCTGATCCGAGACAGGAATCTAAAGCAATATACAAATAAAAAGAATGGTACTCGTGATGATGCTCAGGAGACAAAGATGGTCGAGGAGGAGAAACCATCCCCCAATGACGCCAACCCATATATTGCCATGTGTATCTCGCGACTAGAGGACTTATACACCCCCGGACGAGGCCGCTGTCCCCTTATACTTATACCTATCCACCCATAACTCCTGGGAGAATTTCCCCTCCTCCATGGTCATATTGGGCCGAGGATTTCAACAAACTAACAATGGGCTCAATGAAGAGGAAGTTTGAGCAACTAATCAATGAAATCTTAAACAAGAACTCCACCCTCGACAAGTTTTGGGGAAACTCCATTCCCATTCTATCGTGAAGAACTCCCTGGAAGATCTCCTAACTCTAGCATCCCTCTACTCGTGATAGCGCATATAGCCAACTTCGACATCAGATGCATCATGGTCGACCAAGAGAGTTTGGTTGGCATCATGTATTCACTACAACAAATAACGCATTTCATGACGGAGATTTCACGTCAACCAAAAAAACAACGAGGTATTAAGCCTAGACGCGCCATGTATTATATTCTTTAATTGGAAAAGTACCAACCTACCTCAGTTTCTAATAAATCTGAGGGGTAAAATTATTCTGGACGTGCTTCGAATCCTAACTTTTGTAGTTTATGTATTATTTTGATTAAAATTATAAAATAAATTAACTCACCCTTCGACGTTACGATATAATCGAGGAATCTACTAAGCAGATTACACTTTAAAAAGCAAACAAATTTTACCCGAATCCTTACTTATTTGTGTTTACCGTAGAAAATGGTAAGCAATTGCTAGTCATCCCAAAGTCTAAAAAAACTAAGGGTTACTTGCAAGATCAACTAGTTGATCTTAAGACATGTGTTAATAGAACGAAATAACTTGTTATGTCGAAATGACCCTTACTATGAGAAACCATTTTCTCCAAATAAGGGAACAAGTAAAAGTTTCCACAACAATATGACTCGGCCGCCTGAAGATAGCTTGTGACCGACATAAGGTTATGATTTGTTTAAACGAAGTAAATGTTAAATGAATCCTTTGTCAACTCGAGAATTGTAATAGAACGAGACTCGATAACGTAAATGATAATGTAAGGAGATTGCTCAAAAGTAATTAAAATGCAAGCAAAAGATTCAAAAGGAACAACTAAAAAGTAAAGAATTTGCATTGAAATAAAAGTGGTGATTCACGTACATCAAACACTTTTGAACTCTCTGCTTCCTCACGCTTAGAAATATGGAGTTTGATAAGGGATTTTAGTATACAATGAACACCCCGAATCCTACATTGGACCCTCTTATTTATAGCAGTTACAATATAACTGCCTACGTATTAAAACATACTATCAACTTGACATATATTTGGCCTAAAGTAACTGCTTCTCTAGATTTCGCCACATAATTGACGCTTGATTAGAACAAAATGTTTTGCAACTGCTGGTGTCTTCAAATTTCAAAATCTTCCTGCTTCAGTGCTTGTTTCGATACTATCTATTAGCATAAATAAATAATCCAAACTTCTCTACGTCTTGGACTTCTTTTGTTCGACAAGACCAAACTTCGACTATCTCGTTTTCCATTTGTGTCGACCTCCCTCTCTGCTAACTCTTAGCTTTATTAGAGATTTTTTTCCAACCATTTCCATTCTTGACTTTAATCCCCTTACACTCTTTATTTTATAGGACTAACTTTGGCTCATGGGACTACCCTCATTCATCACGTAATAAATATACCTTGAAGATTTTTTAAGGTAACAAAATGCCCCCAAGAGATGCCATTTTCGAGTTTCGACCCACATGAGACAATGGAATCTTTGAAATGTCGACCATTGTTTATCGACTCATTCGTTTCCACTTCTTCCTTAGTTGGCACAAATGTTCCACTCTTACTCATGACGTCAAACCATCATGATAGCGTACCACATGTTCTCCTTGAGACGCACAACTATTATTCTCCATCATTTCTTCTCTTAGTGGTAGCATGGCCCACCATTTCGTTACCCTCTCTCACCACGTGTCTATAGATCACGTGACACGATTTTGAGGAAAAAGAAAAATCAATCGTTTTTCTTTATTATTTTATTATTATTATTATTATTATTATTATTATTATTATTTACTTAGGGATTATATTTATAAACCCATTTCTTCCTTATTTCGTCTCTCTTCTTCAACTTAACTCTCAACCCATCCTATTTTCAGAGAACGAAACCTTTTCTTCTTTCACTATTAATCTTCTTCAAGATTTTCCATCTTCTGCAATGGCATGCTCTAATAACAAGGTTCATTCTTCTGCAACACTTCCTCGTCCACTCCTCATTGATGGCAAAGATTACGTCCCTGAACCTCCTTAATTTGAAGAGAAGACAAAAATATGGCAATCTCAGGTATTAATCCCTTTCTCTCTTGACGATAAACCCCTGAAATTTTTGGGCCTTCTCCCTGAAGAACACCTATTAGTAATCTCTGTAGATGAACATGCATTCTTCCCAACCAGTTATCTTACCAAACCATTGGTTTTGCTTGAAGAACCCCTTTCACTCCACTATATGGATAAAAACTTTATGACCGCTCCTCCAAGAAATTTCCCTAAGTTTAGTTCTTGGATGACACACTTAGAAGGAGAAAAACTCAACCACTAGAAGAATTTAGGTATTTATACCCTTTTACAAATCTCTCACCGTGGTCCACCCTATTCCTGTGGCATGTTGCTGGTTTCAATACACTTCTAGGAGGGTTCGACCAACACTTTTTATACAAGGTGTGTCACAGTGTGTCACGATCACTCCCACTCTTTTGGACATCACTGCCATCACGGGGTTGAAACCGACTGGTCACGTATTCAACTATGGGGAGTTAGATCCTATAACTTTGAAGTTATATGTAGGTGATACTGGTAAACCGATGTATAACAACTTCATCAACCATCACGCTAAAACCTCAGGCCCTATCATTACCGAAGAACATGTAGCATTTCTGACCTTATGCTTGTCTCGCTTTGTTTTTTGTTCTAGGTGTATGCAAATAGCCAAACAATTTTCATACCTGGCTACCCAATTACATCAAGGTCGTGATATTGCTTTGGTCTAGTTGACATTGGCTTCTCTTTATGAGTCATTAACTGACGTCGTTAGTCAAATCAAAACTTTTGATCCCACAAACTCCAGAAATAAGAACGTCTTGGCCCATGGCCCATTCTGGTTTCTATAATTGTGTCTAAATGCCACTTTTTCCAAAGATATCAAGCCATATAGGATGAGAAAAGTGGCGTGTCCTCCATCTGAGCGTCACATCATTTGGAAAAGCTTAATACATATGACTCATATTGACAAAACCTCTCCCAATGTCGAAGTATTTCAACTCTTGTTCAACATTATGTTGACTCGCGCTGACTTTGAACCCTCTATGGCCCCATTTTGCAATAGACCTGATGACCCTGAGTTGTTTACTAGAGCTTTTCCTCCTTCAAGAAGTGAAGACAAAAACAACTCTTTAGCTATTTGGAGGCGCTTTTTGGTTCCTCAATTTTTATCAGCTGTGATTGTTGGCACCACTTCAGGCTTGGTTTCCTACCAACCTAATTTAGTGGCTCGATAATTTGGAGTCTTTCAGTTTATTCCCAAGTCTTTATTTCCCTCCTTTAAATTTCTATTTAATATCACTAATGATCAACCTTATGATATCTTCAAAGCGGATGTCGAAATGTTTTGGGAAAAAGGCCTAAGCTTGGTTCTATCCATTTTCAACCAGCATTTTACCGCACCAAGGAATTTGAAACTTGGTGGAAATTATATATTGCTGCATATATTGGTGCTCCTGAGGTAAAGCTAGCTGAACAGACTGAAGCTTTTACCCATTTACAGGAGAAAACGACCAAATGTAAGGCTACTAAGGTCAAACAAATTCAAGCTTTCCATTAATATTTTTAAGTTGTGTATCGACCTAATGATCTTTGTCGGACCATTTCTGAGGAAACCAAAGAGTTAAAGGAGAAGGTAACTGACAGGATTCCAAAACTTAAAATTCCCGGTTACACAAAAGATAAATATCTTTACGCACTTCATTTTGAAAAAAATTAAATTTCCTCCTTTGCCATCTAGCCCCTTGGCTTTGGACTTTGGCCTGCCTATCCCATACTGGTGTTATTGCCCTTGGTCAGATGTGGAAAATGCTTATAAGAAAAAGGTCAAAAGAGTGGTGCCGACGAAGCATTACTTACACAACCACTCATGTCCTCTACATATTGACCCTCAATATGTTAGAGTATACTCTACTATACAAACTGGTAACAGTTTCTGGAAAGCTTGAATTCTTTTCCATTTCGACTTTCTCACTTGTTTGATGGTGTATTATGATGATATTGAAAGAGTGAGTATAGTATGTGATGCATGATGATATATGATATATGGACTGTATGGTGGTTTTGTTTGAACTACCACATATATTCTGTATATCTTTTGTAATGAATATGATCTCTCACCCTTTCTATTTGAATGTTGCATCCACGTGGGTAATGTTCAAATTCTCAATAATAGCTCAAAGAAGCATCGTGATAGCTTTGGAGTTGTTTCCTTTATTTTACACTATTTTAGAAGGTCTTGCTCTGATATGTAACACCGGAGTTGGGGACGATTGCGTTGAACCTTACGTTATTTTATTTGACATGAATTATAAGTTGTTTTGAGTTGTTTAAGTTGTTTGTAAATCGTAACTCATAAATAGATGAGGATGAATGGTATAATGATGATATTATGAAAATGAAGTATGTTAAGACTTAGCATTCCGCTGGGTAGTAAATGATTTATGTGTTGAAGTTCCGATAAAGGAAATGAGCATGATGTTTGAAAGCCTATATTACGGAGAAAGATATATTGTTTATATGACGTTTTCATGAAGCACATGACACCTTTTTGGTGCTTGATGTGATTTATTATTTAAATTAGTCATGAATATTCTTATGGTATTAAAAAGGTTAGCACACAACATGCTCTAATGCCAACTAAAGGTGAGAAAATACACAAGAAGAGGGATTCAATTATGTATAGTGAATTATTTTTAGCTTCTTTATAAACAACTCCAGAAACTGAAAAAGTTCATAATCTGAATTCATAGTTGTTAGCAGCAGAATCTAATAAATTGCAGAAGCAAGAAGTAAAAACACACACACACACACACACACACACACACACACAGAGTTATCCTGGTTTTTCCTACAAATGAAGAGTAATCTAGTCCCCTTGTCCAACAACAAATTTTCACTATAATTAATCAGATGACACTTGCTCAAGAAAACTAGCAAGAGACTCTAACAATTCAATCACACTTGAAAGAGACTTCTGCTCAAGTACACATGCAAGAGGCTTCCACTACTTAAGAAACATAGCAAGATAATTCTTATACTCCTAAATAAATAGCTTTGGATAAATATATAACCATATAATTGATGTAATATTAGATGTGTATAAGAGATACAATATATACATAAAGATTCTGTAAACACCTACGATTTCTAAGATATACAAGGATACAAAATCTTAAGATCTTGGGCAACAAATAACTTTAGCTTCTATATGTTTAGTGTTTCTCTCTTGTTTGATGGTTCATTATTTTCCTTCAAATATTCAACTCCTTTTATAGAGGTAGAAAAATATTCGTTGGAGGAAACTTGTACACGTGAACATAGTTGATAAGTAGTTCCAAGATAGACGTTGGAAGTTGATCTATTAAGATCTCCATCCTTTGTGTAATAGCTTTAACCATGGAACCTTTCTTCATACTAGGTATCTACAAAAATATGGCTTTGACAAATGGTCCTGCTTTAGAGACAAAGTACAAACCAGAACCTTGAGTACCTTTATCCTAGGTGTTCAGAGCCCGAGTTGTCACCAAAAACAGATATATCAAGTTCTGAGTCGCTAGATTCTAAACCTTTAGAATCCAAGATCTTTAGCTTCTATTCATAATCTCTTTACCAGGGTCATAACCAAGTTTAATTTTAAGTTTATGATCCCGCACACTTAAACAAAAGTTAGTATACCCAATTGTTCTTTTAGTACTTTGTTATCATCAAAACTCAATGGATATGAACAATTTTGTTCCAACAATCTCTTCTCATCTTCCTTTCGTAATTTGTGTTTATGGTTTTTAACAAGGTTGTAAGTGGTAATGTATTTTTTCACGAGGAACAAGCCTCTTCTTCATATCAATTTTGTGCTTTATTGAGCAAGCCTCTCACAACGTGTCTTCTTAATACAATAAGATAATCTTAGATAAGGCTTAAAATTAAAACGCAATTAAACATAATCATCATCATCATCATCATCTTCTTCTCCTGATGTATACAACTCACGATGATGAATTTCAACATATGTTCATTCGATCTTGAATGTTCACCTTCCCATATTCAAATTTGCTCCAAACCTCTGTCAGCAATGGTTTTCACCCAACCGTGTTGAAAATACATTGTTAGAGCTTTTGATATAATTGAAGGAACAAAAACTTCCAACTTCGTCTGTAGAAACCTTCACTCAGTCCTACAAAAGTTTTCAATAAAGAAAAAACTCCTTATTTTTCCCTAGTTTGTTAATTCCAACTACAACCACAACTTAATTCTTGATTTGAAACTCAAACTTCACAAAATATTAGCACCAAATGATCGTCCTCTCAAAAAATATCACACTGCCTAAGATTTGAGATGTACATACTCAATAATGGTGATTTTATAGAGGTTGAAGATGAACAATTTCAGATGCAATATTAAAAAACAATGCTCAAGAACTCATAAAACCCAAGCAAGAAAAAATTGTTCTTCAAATTTGATTTGAGAGAGAGATTTTGTGTGCTTTGACAAAACTCTAACTGGTTTTTCAAAAAGGTTGTGAAAAGTCTATGTATGACTGTTCTGCTAGAGAGATAAAAATTTATTTTTTTATATGCTCAAGTTAATGCACTAAAATGAGTAAAATGACCCTTATGATTCGAGTCAAGAGCAAAGCTTATAATTCTAGTCAAATGAGAGAATGATTTGAAGCAAGAATATAAAACCAAATGTTGCACCTTTGACCTGAGTCATGATTCAAGTCATGTGATTTGAGTCAAAGAATTCCATGATTCAAGTTACATAACTAGAGACAAATTCTAAAATTTGAAACCCCAACATGATTTGAATCAAGCTCATGCCTGACTCGAATCAACGGAACTTGTGATTCTAATCATACTCCCAGAAGTAAATCTTGATTATCACAATCATCTAATGATTCAAATCACACATAACTCTAATTCGAATCACACTTCTAGAATTGATTTTGATAGAAAAGTGAAATTTTATGATTGAATAGAGAATTAATATGATTAGACTTATGCATTCATGAGTTTCTTGATTTAAGTTTTTGACTTATTAAATTGTATCATTTTACATTAAATTTATACACAAGGTTTTGACTTATGAATTTTTTTCTTAATTCTAAGGGATGTAGTATGATCTAACTGAGAGAATACTCAATGAATAAAATGATAAAGTAAGTAATAACCAATAAGACAATCAACAAAATTCTAAGAAGAAAACCCTAGGAGAGAAGAGCCCCTTCGGTCTCCCTGTTTTTTATGCTTGTCAACTTGCAAAACATGGAGTTAGAAATAAGTCAACATAAGCATTAATAAAAGCGGGATCAATAATGCTTAAGAGACATAAATATATGGATTTGGGATAAATAACGCACGAGCATAAATAAGTTATGGCAACATTCTTATAAACGAAAAACTCCACTTAACAAAAATTTAAATACTAAAATACAGAGTCAAATTAAAACTACAGGATGAACATAAGCAACACATACACACACGCGCATACACACATGCAAGCGTGCACACACACACACACACTTAGATCAAATAACAAAGAGATAAAATTTAGAGAGATCATACCAATAGAATTGGTAAGAGTTAACTTGCTACACAAAAATTCATTAATCATATTAAAATATATAGCAAAAATGAAATCGAAAATATAATAAACACTTATTCAAATCAAGATGGATAAAAATTTCTCAATTCCCTAAATTTTTTGTTAAAAGGTTCTGCAAACAAATTTTTTGTAAAGATATCGGCACCCTTATTTTTAGGGTCCATTTATTCAAAAATAAAATCACATTTTTCAACATAATCTATGAGAAAATGGTGCATTATCTCAATGTGTTTAGTATATGACTGTATAATTGGATTCTTAATTAGGGTTATAGCGCTATTGTTATTGGATTTAGCTGGAAAGTAACAATTTTTAAATTGTAATCTAGTAGTTGTTACTTTAACCATAAGATTTGTGCACAACTCAACAATAAAGGAATACATGTTACTCCAGTATAGTGAATATGTTAGGTTAATACTCCAACACTTAAATAAATCTTCGAACAATGAAGATGAAATGAATTATAAATCAGAATAATCATAGATGTATCAACGTTAATAGTGATATTTAAGGAATGAAATGAATCGGAACATCTGAATATTAGGCTTAACAGCGACCCAAAACAATTAGATTTATCACTAGATTTTTTCTAATAAAGTTTTCACGGAAGATAGTCCTCACCCCTTTAAAAGAGAGTTAGTTCTACATAAATTTATATAATCTATCAATTTACTTTTACATTTTTCTATAAATTTCTTTAAACTATACATCTAAGACTCTACTACAATTTTTCTATAACTTTCTTTAAACTATTCAACTAAGAATAAAATGGATCTAACACTTTATTAGTTCAATGAGTTAAATCATGTTTATAATCTAACACCAAGCCTGAAAACTAGTAAACATTTTAAACTAATGGAAAATGGGAGTCTTCAAGGAGAGTGAAAAAGCAATGCTAGCATTTCCTCTTGATCTATTATTAATTATTTTTAACTTATTTTTTTAATACTTTTAAGTAAATAACAAAATAAAATGACACCAAGAGGTGTTAACCGACCACGGTGGCATGAAGTTAATCGCTATGAAATGATCTTTTGCCATATAAAAAGTTGTTAAGGATAATTTTCAACTTAATGAAAATTAATTCAAACACCTCATTCCTAGCAACGATTATTCAGCTTATTATCTATAATATCTATAATCAATTCTTCTATTGTTAATGCTTTAGGTGGGAAAAACTCATTCATCCCCATCTCTTTCTGGTTTCCCTATCACATTGCCATTGTCTTTCTAGGTATTCATATTATTTTCTTAATTTTTTTAACACATTGATCTATTATTAATTATATGGTTGTTTATATGATATGATTTTCCTACATAGTTTTTCCTCAAATCTATCATGTTTGATCATTTGTATCATTGCTTGTTTATCAAGCAATGTTTTCTCTATGACAATGCAATGTTATTGTGTTGGATTTGACCTAAAATGAGAGTTTTAGGTTAAGACTTATTCTCCACATTGCAAAAATTTGTGCAAGACGAATTTGTTCATAGTATATATTGGTAGCTTCTTTGTTAGGTAATACATTTGATTCAACTTCCGATTTTGCTTGTTCTTTTAGGTCTATCGACTGCGTTATAAAGTTCGATCAAATTTCTTTTCCGCAATTTGATATTTCAGGATGGCCGCTAGCTTCACCTATTGGAATGATTGTGTTGATCCAGAGGATTTAGAGGCAATGTGGAATGTACCTGAAGTTAGTGTCGAGTGGTTAAAAGCCGGGGAGGAACGAGGTCAGAAAGTTCACCTCTCTCGTGATCCTGACGGAGAGCCATATTTAACACAAACTGAAATGAGGGTAAAATACGCCACTCTATTCGATGACTCTAATACAATCTTAAAATCTGGGTTGAGTCTTACTCAATTTTGAAAGTTGTTAATTTGCATCAGTTTGTGTATTTTCAGGCTGTAGCTGACATTGTTATTAACCGGCACTTTCAGTCGGAAATAAGTCCTGTATGTCTTTAATATTTTGTGATCATATGCCTTAGATAAGAAATGATAACTTGTTTGTTAAGAAATGTCAAGATCACTATGGCTGTAATTGTAGGACATGATTTGTGCTATTGCTGAACTTGAAAGTGACAGGATCCTACTTCTTAAGAACATTGGCTACAAATCTAAAGAACCTAATGTAGGGCTTATGCAACTCCTACCAAAAACCGCGGAATGGTTGATAAGGTACTAATTTGGCGTCGATGAATTATTTCATATGCCAAATAACTGTAAATTAAAAGTCGAGCAAATATCCAATTGGGTTTTTACTCGTAAAAATTCTTTATTTCATTGTTATGTTATGGTTCACCAAGGTTAATGCAGCTTACAGTGCATTAGGTTATAATTCATATGCTGCAGAAGAGACTATAGAATACCTATTCAAGCCTTTCGTAAATGTATATCTCGCTGCTGCCTATCTTAAATGGCTGTCAACCTTCGATAACAAGTAACTTATATATTTCACGTGATTTACGTATATGCTATCATGATTGTTTTCGGAAACATTTATCTTATTGAGAAACCTTTCTTGCAGTCAAAGAGATGAAGAGTTTATTGTACGAGCATATAAAGGCGGTACAAAGAAGGCAACTCACAAATCAACACTGCGTTATTGGAAAAGCTACCTTGCTGTCAAAGAAAGTTTTCCACGCAGGTGGTTCCTCATTTTCCTCGATGATAATTGTTGTTTGTTTATTTCTTCTTAAACTTTCGCGCGGATGTTAACTCTTCATTCGTGTGCAGAAATTCGGTTGATGATAGTCCTCCACCGAACCACGCTGGGGCTCCTGTTCTTTCTCATACCGGATCTCCTATACATTCAGAACAATCAAAAGGTCACTTTCTTTCCCCCTTAATACTTACTACAAGCATCTTTACTTGCATAGCTTATATTGCCTGACAAATTGTTCGGTATGTAGTGACTGAAGATGCAAATGATGATACTTATTGGGATTCTAGAACCTCTCCAGAAGACATGGATGCTATGTGGAAACATACCGCAGTCCGAAAAGTATGGCATAAATCCAAAGAAACACGAGGAAAGGTGCGTTTTTCTCAAGATGAAGAAAAGAGACCATATCTTTCCCGGGTTGAAATGAAGGTAGGAATCTACTAACTGAATGCAACTTAAACTTGACATTGCATATCCTTATGATATATTAATCTTTTCTTCTTACAGGCAGTTGCAGATATAGTACTAATCAAATACCTCAACAACCCAAGAACTAAATCTGTAAGTATACTAAACCGAACGAGTTTGATTATCGTAAATTGGAAATGATTAAACCAAATGCAAGTCAAGTATGCCTACAATACATATTGAACGCGTTTAAAAAGTTGCAAACACTTTTAGCGATGGAATATAATTATAAACAAATTTACACTGCAGTGCATATCTTCTTTTCTCAAATACCTCAATTCTTTTTCTGAATATTGTTTGGTGCACAGACAGTACTTTGTGCCATTGGAGAGATTGCTAGCATGCGCTTTATACATGGAGTTGGAGAGAGGCCAGGAATAATGGGGATCGACTATTCCACTGCCTTTTGGCTTTACTTGTATGTATTATAATTAGACACATCAATATTTATGCTTTCTTCTACTGCAAGCAATCGTCTTCTTTCTTCGCTTAAAACTGAAATGCGGTGTTTTGTGTAGGGAATTGGGATTCAGAGCTTACAAACTTGAATCTGTTGAAGATCTCAGCAATCCATTTGTGTCCATGTACTTTGGTGCTGCCTATGTGGCATGGTTATCAGAATATGAAGGAAGGTACATATGAGTACTTGCCGATTTCGGAGAATTAAAATAAGTGTTTAACCTTGACTAATTCATGTCCAATTCAATGATTGTGATTCAGGGAAAGAAGTCCGGATTTTTTCGTTCAAGCATATTTTGTAGGACCGAAAAATGTGAACCCTCATGATACAAGCACTCTTTGGCTAAAATATGAGGAAGTTCTCAGTAAATATGAAGAAGAAAGAAAAAAGTACTTTTGGATCCTTCTCTTGTTCACAGAATTTGACACTAGTATTTTTAGAGATGAATGATTGCTTATATTATTATTGTTATTATTATTATTTTTTTACTTTTATAATAACATGATCACATGGATGTTACTTTGCAGGCATGGTGAAAGCTGCTCCATTATGTAATCGGACAATGGCGTCGCGAATCTAGATTTCGAGGATCGATCCCATGTTGAGTTGTGTTGTTAACTTGTTTGTTATTTGAGAGATTTAATTGTGAAGTGAAACTATGTGATTGGCATGATAGAGAGAAGGAATCAAGAAGAGGAAGAAAGAAGGAAAGGAAAGAAACTTGCATTCCAAGGAATTAAATACTTGTATAGAAGTAATTGTATAGTTTATTTGTTTTGGATTTTGAGATGCTTCAAAAATTTTATTAGAAGCAAAAAAAAAAAAACATGTTACAATGATAAAAGTTTATCTAGAAACGCAAACAAAGTGTGCAGGGAAGTGTAATTATCTTGTCTCTAATGATAAAAATCTCTACTAGTCGTAGTCAATTCAATACAAATTTAATTGTTACTCCATTGCTGAAAAATAATGCGTCTCACCCCACATGGACAGTCTTACTAAATAAAGAGAAAAATGGTGGGTTTCTTCTTTAGGAGGAGAGAAAAAGAATGAGTAAACATATAACAAATAGAAAATGAAAGTAAAGTACGAGAGAACTTTAGTAAATTGACGGAAATAAAAAGATAAAACTTCTTTTTGTTATAGTCATCTATTGGTTGCATACACCGGTTTTGTTTCAAATTTATAATATCATCATAGTGAAAGCCTTTTGAAAAAAAAGCAAATGAGTCTTTAACCACCGTTTGTGTTGGTAAGATTGTAATAATCATTTTTGTATTCTAATTTATTTACATGGAGGATATTATTGTGGTTGGTTGAAAATAAATATGTCGTAGAAGTCTCACTTTTTTTAGTTTTGTAAAGGAAGAGAAAGTTAAATGTTATATAAAGAATTCAAATTATTTGTTAAAGATGTATCCGTAAAAAACACTTTAAACTTGTATTAAATTTTTTGTGTGCACTTATATTCTTGTATTAGAGTGATGTGAGATGTATTTAAATATTTTTTTAGGGTGTGAGTGTACTAGAGGCATGAGATAGTTAAGAGTATAATGTGGTTTTTCTCTAATTTTAGAGTTTCCATGTTATGTTCTTGGATTGTGATTGTGTTCCTTTTTTTTTTCTATGCATTTTCCCAACAACTGATATCAGAGCTTCTGGGTTGATCCGCATAGTGGAGTTTTTAGTATGCTTTGTGGTTGTAACTTTGTCTGGTCTTCCACATAAGAAAAGAAGAGTGGTGTTGTGAAAAGTTATTGGGCTGCAGTCACAAGTTCCACAATGCAGTTTGGACTAGAGAAAATTGATGGAAGAATTTTTTTGACCTCTGGAAAGTTCAAGTCAAAGATGTGTTGTTACAACAAAGATTACATAAGGTGTGAGATTAATTTGGTGTTTAAAGAGCTTCCTGCCAACATGGAAGCACCATAAGTTTTCAATCTGATTTTCGACATGTGAAAATTCTTCTTGTGGTTTAACTTCAAGTGAAATATGTTCTTCATGATAAAGTATATAACTGCCAGTGTGTTCCCTGGTGGTTTTAGTAAACAATAACCAGTTTAGCTCACTTAAGATATTAACTCGAAAAATCTCGAAGACATATTAGGCACAAAGGGGTCTGTGAGAATTTTTTTTTTTTTTAGGTTTATAATCTTAAATAATAAACAACTAGAAACAAAAAAAAATAAACTTTGGGTAAAGATAATAGAAAGGACACAAAGTAGATGAAGTAAGTGACATTTAATATAAATTCTTTGAATCTAAAAGATTTGTAGAAAATTTAAAAGTGGTGGATACATGCTCATATATCTCAAAAACTATTTCGCTTGATGACTTGAGTACTCTAGTTCTATAAGGAATTAATGAGGATTCACGACCCCCACTATAATGCATAAGCCCGCATTACATACTAGTATAAAGATAACCGTTGACAATAAATTCTAAAGGTCTGACACGTATCCCACTGCATAGGCCTTCATGCTCTAACTTGCTTCCACATGTCTTCAAGGATATCCATGCTAACTGTGTTGAGAACTTTTTCAAAACTCTCAACTGTCTTCAAGCTTATCTGATTAGTTCCATAACACTTGTCGAAACACCTTTTCACCCAATTGCCTCTTAGACTTTGAGAATATACCAAGTCCTAGATAACTGGTGAACTTATCAAATCCAACCATCCTATCGAAAAACTCTTTTTGAAATTTTGGACATGTTTTAAAGAGAGAGTGATCTTAATCTTATGCATTTGTTCTTGAGATTCTTCTAAACCATGTTCAACATAATTCGTCGAACACTTTTGATCAACAAGGTTGATAATTCGAAGCCATTTTAATTGAGACTTCTTAACACTTAGCATTTTTCAATATGGCTACCAGTATTCTTTGTTAACTTTTCTTAAGCGAGAATTCCCAGGCTAACATTAACATATGCCCTCCAAAAAGCCAATTTTTGTATTTGTTTGAAACCATTTGTAGTAGCTTGTACAAGCCATCTTAGTTAGACGCCTTTATAACCATCATGACCACTTTCTACCAAACTGTCATGTCATAGGCGTGTGTGAAGTTGATAATAATCACCTCATATTTCGAAGGATATTAATGATCCACTACATTAAATGAAATTAAGAAGACTCATTTAATTTTATTTTTCCTAATGTTTGAGACGCCGTCTATAACTTTGGATGTGCCACTTGTCTTAATTCTTTTGGAGAGAAATTTATGAGTTTTCTTCTCTATAAATACCTTCTCATTTTCTTTTTTTACTTTCTTATTTCTTTTCTTCCAATCCCTAACTTTACAGAGTTTCAACACCCCTTTCATTTTCTCCATAAGTAACATTTTTATGAGAACAAAATGACCTCTTCATATTTTCCTAGACTTTTAGTTCCTTTTGATTCTGATACCAGTGCTCCCATTCTTGATGACAAGTGCTGCTATGTCCCGGAGCCACCTATGGAACAGGAGAAGGTGATGGTATGAGCTTCTTAAGTACTTGTTCCTTTCTCCATTTCTGGTACTACTCATGCCTTCTTAGGTCCTTTCCCCAAAGCCATTGAAAACCCGAACAAGTTCTTCCATCGCCATCATCTTCATTATCTGTGTTGTTGAAATTGTAACAACCATTTTTGTATTATAATTAATTTAAATGGAATATATTTTTGTTGTTCCGTTGTTATTATTATAATTTGAGAAAAGTATGATCTTGAGATAATCCCCGACCTTCTATTATATGTTTTATTTGATATTTTTCCCAACAAGTGTTATTAGAGCTTCAAATCACCATACATTCTATTATTACCAATGGACGAGTCAACCTCAAGACATCATCATCAATGATTTAATTAACCTCTTCAAACTACTTTATTTAGAAGTTCATAATGGAAGACATACTCTATTGAAAGTATTTTTATCAACTTTGCAAAATAAATGGAGGAAGGAACTAGAAAGTATGATGGTGATTGGATTTTGATGAACATGAAAGCTATTGGAAAAATTTGAAAATGTATAAATCAAAGTGTGTTTCATCATGTTGGTTGCAAAAATTAGGCATCAACTTCTCTTATATCATTAATATGTAAGTTTCAATTTCCTTTTCATTTTAATACATGCTTTAACTTTGAATGATTTTGAATGTCTTTGATATCCTTTTTTGTTAAATGTCATTACTGTGAATATTTTTTGGTAACCTGGTTTATTCAATGATTAAGAGGGATTTGATTCAATGTTTTTAATGGCGTCATTCATGGTTGGTTAGTTATTCTGGTGCAATTCATGGTTGTTTTAATGCTTTGATTTTTTAAACAAGGTGTTTGTTGAAATGTCACCACTAGTTTTATAGTGTTGGTTTTGAGCTGAACATGTTTCTAATGCTTACAAATAATGGTTCTCATCTATCTTGCTTACATCAATAAAAACATGTGACCTAAACCTATTCTTAAGAATTATGAAATGATAATGACGAAAAAACATGTTATTTGTTACTATCGTCATTGTTAGTAATTTGATTTGGTTGAAGTTTATTAAGAATATTTTTATAGCTTAATTGCTGCAAACTCAACCTTTCTAACCTTCAAAGAACTTGTTTACTCGCTCACTTGTTCACCTGAGTTCATACCTTCACAGCCTGATAATCACAACCTTATTCAAAACACAAAACTTGCCATTTCCCATGATGATGTTTGTAGTGCCTAATATTTAAGTAATTATTTAATTAAATATTTTTAAAATATTTTCGATTTAATTGTTGTAAGATTTTGACTTATGTGTTGATATGTTGTTGGTATTAGTTGATTAATGAGTTGATTATAATAGCTAATATGATACTAGTTGTAAGTATTTTTATTACGAGCATATTTTAAATTGTTAGAAATGGTGAGAGTGAGGGTGTAGTGGTTAAGCAACAAGACTAATAGAATTAATAAAAATTACAAGGTTTAGTTAATAATAAAATTAGGTTAACTAGTAACAGAGGAGAAGTTTTGGAATTTGTGGAGAACGTGGAAGTTGCAAAGTGCAGAGAACAACAATAAGGGGAACAGAGGCAAAGTCAGGTTCGATTGGTAGAATTGAGCGGTCTCCAATGCAAGGTAAGTGTGAGGTTCTGACTCTATAATAAGGTATATGATGAATAGTATATGAAATTGAGTTGTGTGAAATTATTGTTGTGTGTACTTTGTTGTGACTATTCTAAATCTCTTTTACTGTCGATGAACTTTTGTTGGAAAATTGTTACATGTTGATGTTGGTGTAATCGTTATATTATTGTATTATATGTTGTGTTGCTGGATTTGAAAACTGGTAATCCAAGGGAGTATGGAGGAATAATAGAAATTAGAGAGGAACATAATATAGGTGGTGACCGACAGAAAAAAGAGTGTCGAACGACACTTGTGTGATGAAGGAAGTGGCGGTCACCACTTGTTGTGGAGAGGAGGTATCGACCGGCACCTTGTGAAGGAAAAGTGTGGCGGTGGCCACTAAATTAAGGTGGCGAGGGCCACTTGTGGCAAGGGCCAGGTGGCGATGGCCACCATTACCTATGGCGGGGGCCACAAATTCCTAAAGTGGCTAGTGCTGTAACACCCCTTCTAAAATACCTCGAGTAATATTAATTATATCAATGATTTAAGTCACATTCCATCAGAGTTAACACGGAAATCAAGGGATGCCACAATTATTTAATAAATGAAACTTCAATTAAACAGTAGCCATGCTACACTGAGGATCATTATTCAAAATAATTCAATTAAATTAAGACCATGTCTTACACAGCGGAAAAATATCATAACCAAAACGGAATAAACCAATCATTATTATTCCCAACAAAATTTAAAGAACAACTGAACAATATCTAATTCCTCAACTAACGTTCCCCAGTGTTACAATCTAATCAGAGCATGACACTGACACGCGGACTTAAATGATAAGCTCTAGAGCCATCCTCACCAACTCCTGAGCTGCTAACTTTAATCTGAAATTGTAAAGTAAGGGTGATACTTCTCATAATTAAAACACATTATAAGCTTTTCAATCAATAATATATCACAAGCATATTATTTCACCCACTTAGCATAAATTCAGATTCAACACACAATCACAATCATACAAGTCATTATGCATAATCAATAGACAACAAAAGAATTGCAACACTGGAAGACATCCTAACATGTTACAATCCCATGCAAACATAAATGCAGACACAATGCATGTGGTACCAACACGTGACCAAGTCACCCAACACTGATCCATCATCAACCGGATAAGTAACCATCGATTCGTCCATAAACACCGGACACGAATCCATCCTAACCACCCATCCTCACTCGGTATCGGTTATCTGCAATCCAAGTCAAATTCCGCACAATGGGAATTAACTTCACCAAACAATGCATATGCACGCACATCACTAGCATGCAACATCAAATCAGTCTATGTAATACATCAACTTAACATAACTGAATCAAACCAATCAACATTATATTTCAACCAATCATGCATACAATTAACAACAACATAAACATGCTTTACATCCACACAATACCAATACCTCACTCATCAAAGGTTCTCTGCTACATATACCTCAATATGCGTCAGTCAATAACCACCTATTTCGGAATTCGGTTCGTTTTCAAAATCATTTCAAGTTCTAGAAAATCTTTTCATTTTATAAGATAGAGCATTAAATTTAAGAAACAACGTCTAAAACGACGCTCAAAACGGACTTACGGTTTGAAAGTTATGAATTTTCAAAGTTTTAAAAATTTTCAAAAAGTTTCTGTGGAACCCGGTTCCTCCCTGGGAGTAACCGGTTCCCACATTTCAAAAATACCACGCCCCTGGAAAAATGGGGAACCGGTTCCTCCAGCAGGAACCGGTTCCAGAGAAAAATTATCTTTGAAAATCAATGGAACCCGGTTCCTCCCGAGTAACCGGTTCCCGAGTTCAAAATGCCCGCTTCAAAGTTTTACATGGAACCGGTTCCTCCCCAGGAACCGGTTCCCACGTGTTGCAGAGCCATTTCGCACTTTGACAAAGATTCATTCATTCTCAATCAAATCCAAACTTGCCCGTACGAATTCCAACATGGGAAACACTAAAACACATTCAATTTGCACCATTATCACATCAAACAACATATTTCTATCATTTCTATTTGGTATCTGACACCCTAATTATTTTCGACACATAATCCGACACAATAGGGCAATTCTACGGAACCCTAACATTCTAAACCGGGATTCCTAACACACTATGATCCATACCATTGACTATCTACACCGATAATATGAATTAACTAATCAAAATCACCCCTTACCTTGTGGGTTCTTCGAATTCTGACACTTTAGATTTTCTTCCTTCCTTTTCCTCTTCTCACTTCACGTATCTTTGTTTTCTCCAAAATAACTCCTTTTTCTTTCTTTCCTTCTTTTATTCCTTTTATTCCTTTAACATAAATAAAATAAATAATGTGAGTAGAGTCTTTTACTCCTCACACCCTCACTTTACTCAACCCACCTCTAACAATCCCATTCTTTTATTCCATAATTAAACCCAATAAATCCAATATATTAATAAATTACATCCTTAATTAAATTAATAATTAAAAATCATAATTATTTAATTATCGAATTATTTGGGGTGTCACAAGTGCCACTAGTTTTACGTGGTGAGTGCCACTAGTTTTAAGTGGTGGTGGTCACATTCTAAGTGGCGGGGGCCACACCCCAATATCATATATATATATTCTTCTGTGTTGTCTGTTTTATGTCACGTACGTTACAAGTTAATCCTTAGTCCATAAGCCTAATTAAATAATGTCTATTTAGCAAGCTGTGTTAAATAAATTATAAAGAGAACTACACTGAATTTCTTTTTGTTCTTTAAACAACCAAGACATTTTTCTTTTTGATCTTGTCTCTAAAACGCTTCTTCAATTCGAAGGGGAATAATTAGAGTTTCTGTTAAAAAAATCTTGTTTCATAGCAAAGTAAAATTTTGAAAATTTTCTAACTATGGGGAAATTTGTCAATTATAAAAGCAATTTTAAATTGTTCGTATAAATACATACCTTTAGTGATGACCTCATGAGAAATCATTCGAAGTTCGCGACTTTGGGTCTCCATAGAATTTTATCCACCATATAATAATTCACATAGTTGCTAAAATCATTGTACTGTTCTCCAGCTTCTTTAATTTCATAATTGTTTTTCAGAGCTTCATAAACATGTTTTGGAGTATCGGAATTACTGCAATAGTCATATAGATCATTTACGAGTCCATTAAGAATGTTATAATCATTCTCTTTTTATAAGGAGATTTCTTTCCTTAGCTGTAAATCCTTCACTTTAATTTATGTTGTAAATTCATATTCATTGAAATTGACAATTTCGTCTGAGTTCATAAATTTCTTTCTATTAGTTTGTACGACTGATACAACTGGAATAGTAGAAATGTTATCGGTCAAAATATTGACAACCTTATTTATAGTTAAGAAAAACTCACTTTTGTTTCCAACGTTTGAAATGCACTCCTTCAAACTAGAACGGTTTTTCCTATACAATCTTGGAAGTACCGATAATTTCATCAGTAGCCATGGCAGTTTGAAATTGTCTTAAAATTGTTGCTTTCAGTTTTGAAAATTTTGCCACCGAAGAAATTACCGAGTTGAGTCGTGGACTAGGTCGATCTCTTTAAGACGTTTCGCAACACTGTCCAAATTTATGCAAAGGAGACAAACTACCGCGCTCTCCTCCAAGACAAAGACCAGTCGTAATAATTTCTCAATCGAAGAGAAACTCAAATAATTCTCCAAAGAGAATATAATAATGGTCATTTGATCACTCATAATAATTTCTCCAATAAAAAGAAATTCAAATAATTCTCCAAAGAGAATCCTAAAATTAATACTTGAAAATTTGTCAACTCAAATAAGGAGAAATTAGCATAAATCTCTAAAGAGAATATAAGAAAATACTCGGAAAATTCAACCAGTAGGAAGAAAGGAGAAGAAGTTGGCGCTTCGACAATTTGAGAGAAACAAAGTTATGAGATTGAGGAAGGAAAAACTAATAAAATTATTTTTAGTGTAATTTAAAATAAAATATATGCATTCCTTATATAATGAAGTAAACTAGTTAATATTTTTCACATGAAACTAAATTGTTTTTTCAACCACGATAATTATTCTAACAATTTAACATATTAGAACATGGACATGTTCCAACCATTACTATAGAACTAGTTACATAGTAATCATCCATTATAAATCTTGCAATCCATCAAAATAAAAATCTAGTAGATGGATAGATCATTTCATTTATTGGCAATTGAGAAACCTATCATGTAATTTCCTATAAAAGTGGAAATATGTATAATGATATCATTATGAAAGCTATGATAAACAACCAACTTACAACTAAGCATATGAGAATTAACAACAAAATGAAAAGAAATCCAATATTATAATCAAATGAGTTTGAACAAAAGAAATTGGAAAGATCATATAGGAAGCTCAAAAGCAATTAGTAAGACCATGGGATAACGATGACTTAAAGAATAAAAAAACACATGAAACCAGACAACTTGGCAAGTCAAGTAGCTTTTAAATGAGATCGATCAAAGGCCATGCCACTACTATTACTCAATTCTTTCTCCTCTTTTAGATCAATGTCACTATGTTTTCTCACTTCTTCAATATATACTTCTTAAACCGTTTTCCTCATTCCAGCCCAATAATATTTCTAGTATCAAATTAATCAAACATCATGTGATGCCCACAATGATTTATGTGGATGAGTTCAAAGAATGTTTGTTCATCTTAGAGAAACTTCCGTAGTAAATTGCGTGAGTTTGTATATTCATATTGGCGAAGGAAACTCATACTTCAACAAATTATTTATCAGAAACTAACAACCTTTAAGTTTAGAAACTGGGGATTTGAGAGAATATGAAAACCCATCTTCAGTGCAAAAAAAAAGACTGGAATGGAAGCTTAATAAGGTACATTTTGTTCTTGTTCTTTTGGTATGCATGTTGATAACATTTTTCCTGGCCTGAACTAAAAAACTATTCAGTGTGGCAAGTGGAAGCAAGAAATCACCAGGTGAAGAACAAGAGGGCATTAACAATGTATGCTGATCTATCAAATTTTTATATAAATATGTAGTTTATGAATTTTATAGACATTCCATCATTGTTATGTTTAGAAGTTAAAACACTTAAGAAATTATAATTTTATAAATGTTCTACTTATTCTTTAGTACAGGTCATATGCTTAAAATCTTCAGAAAAAGGTCTAATTATATTCTTTTTGTGACAGGTTTTTCCTTCAAATATGATACTCAAATCTAACATGATTACTGGGAACTGTAAGATTATGATTTTATCTTTTGATAAACTCAGTAATGTAAATTCATGTTTTAATGTTTAAAATTTAAATGATCACTTGGTGACAAGTAACAAAAATTGTATTGTCGTTCATGTGACTCCCAGTCTTGCATCTTGTTTCCCTACAGAAAATCCATCTGGGCTAACTCAAAATTTGGAAACATTTGTCAAAAAATCTGGTGCTGATTCTTTAATCATTAACTAAAAAATCCCATTTTTAATTCGGTTCACAATATTGTAGTTCTAATTATTTAATTATTTATTAAATGGCTTTAGAACTACACCGAATTTTTGTTGTTGTTTGAAATAACCAAGACTTTTCTTTTTGATATCGTCTTTAAGATTCCTTTTTTTCAAGACTTTTTCTTTTTGATATCGTCTTTAAGATTCTTTTTTTTTTAATTCAAGGAGAATAATCAGATTCTCAATAAAAAATTCTTTTGTTTTGTAGCGAAGTAAAGTTTTTTAAAAACATTTAAACTATGAGATATCTTGTCAATAATAAAAGCAACTAGATAGAGACCGCGCGATGAGCGGGGTGAGATGAATTTTTTGAAGTAGTATTAAAAATTTAGATTTTGAATTTGTTTATTATAAAATAATTGAAATTGATTCATAGATAGACTCTAGACATCGGAGTTGAGATGAGTATTTTGAAATAGTATTATAAATGTAGATTTTGAATATGTTTATTATAAAATAGTTGCTGTGAGATATTGGATCGAACTCTATTGGTTTGAAGGTAGTATCTTGGTTCGACGGTTCGACAAAGTTTAGCATGCAGTTGAAGTTTGCTCACATGCTGTTGTCGAAGTGTTACAAGTTGTAGTCGATGTGTGTTCTAGCTTGTATAGTGTCGAAGGATGCTAGGATTGATAGCATCGAATTGGGCCTATTTGTTATGCCCAATTGGTTAAGTTAGCTTGTACCCTAAGTTAGCTTGTAATGAGTATTTGTGATAAAAGCCCATTAGTTTAGTATGTTAGGTTTATTATAAATAGCATACTAGTCTCTCATCATTGCATACTGCAAATCCTATTTTAGGGTGAGAGAGTTATTTGTTATTCTTGTATACTTGTAATCTTATTTCAAGAGAAAGGAAAGAATAACAGTTAATAACCAATCTTTGTGTTCATCGTGTTCTTCATTCTTTTTTCTACCCTAATTATTTCTTGATCATAAAGCAACAAGTTTATATTTTGTTACAAGGCATCCGATTCACAACAAACTAGTGCGGTGAGCGTGGACAAGATGTCTTCGACAAAGTATGAGATTGAAAAGTTTACCGGAGTGAACGATTTCGGTCTGTGGCGCTTGAAGATGAAAGCCCTACTGGTTCAGCAGAGTTGTTTGGAAGCGTTGAAGGGAGAATCAGCCATGAACGAAACATTAACGGTGGCTGTAACACCCCAATTCTACCCCTCGTAATTAATAATAAAATCAGAGTTTCAAAATTTCATCCAACAAAAATTGAGGCATCACATATTCGCATTTTCATCACTTTGCATTATAATGCACATCACAAACATCAAAAGTCGGATATACCGATTCATATCATAATTCATCATATACACATATGACTATTCACAACACAGCGGATGTGTTCACAAAATATACATATCATCATGTTATCAATACATAAAGTTATAACATCATAAGATAGTATATATAAACTATCCTATCAAAATAATAACGTCGCCCAAATCCCGGGTGTTACTACGACCAGAGCAGAGCGACTCAAAATAAAGAGACTCGAGCTAATCCTCATCATCCTCGTGGATCACACGTTACCAATATAAAACGGCGAAACAAGTAAAGGGTGAGATACTCCAAAACATATAATTAAAAGCATGATAGAATATAAAAATAGTTTTGGAATTATAAATGATATAAGTTGAATAGAGTATGTCAACATATATTAAAAGCTTACATACTTTAAATTAGCATTTAGTGTATAAATTAACACTTTAACTTCGTCACAAAATCATTATTCTCGCATCAACACAAAGTATCATCTATCATCGTAATTCAACATTATTCATCAATTAAAACCCAACGCCAAACAACTCAAACATAAACATAGCCGACTCCATGAGACACGACTATGTTATGCATGTGGTACCCGTCGCTTTGTTCATAATTAGGAACACTTGGCATAAAATCCATCGTCGCTTGGAATAAAAGCCTCGTCGCCAATGCAATGTATGCGACTCAATAATAAAGACAACACAATAACACATCATCATCGCTCATCAAAATTGACATAAAGTCCACGTCGCCATATTTATCCACATCAAGATAAACATATCATCGTATCGTATATCAACAAGTATTCATTAATAAATACACCATCGCAAACATCATGTTTATTCACACCACATCATTATCAATTAATTCACCAAATTCCAAAAATGGAAAAATAGTCAAACACCAATAATCATCGCAAAAGCCATTCTTAATAACCGGCATTAATTATAATTGTTAACATCGCAATCGGATTGTCCATACGTGTCTTAAATTGACTAAAACGCAATCCGATTCAATTTAACCGTAATTTGGCCTATTTCGGGTCGTTTAGTAAAAACTCGTAATTTCGAAAAACTAACCTCACCACTACGTTCTACACGTCGAACTTAGCTAGCACGTCAATTTTCGTTGAATTCAGAGCAACTTGCTCCGTCGTCGAAATTACCGAAATCAGAAAATCGAAACATAATCGGGTTCCAAATTTAATCGGCTAACTTATGTCCTAATTATATTTTATTAATATAAAGTATTACTAGGTGAAATTGGAGAAATTGAAACAAACAGAGGCTAACTATAAAAATTATGCAGGAAAACCAGTTGCAGAAAACAGAAAAACATAGTTTATAGAAAACAGAAAAACCACGTTTCCGTTTCATCCCTCCATGCCAACAGGGACGAACGTCCCTTGCTTGTGAATGAAGGAAGGGGTGCTCCCTAGGGAGGGGGACGGCCGCCCCTCATGGTGAGGTGGGCGCCTCCCCCATTGCTGCACCCTCCATTCTTTCTTCTTCCATGGCACTTGTATTTTCTGGTTTTTATTTTTAACAGTTACAGTTTTTCATTTCTATTTTATAACTTCCATTTCCTACAATGCTAGCAATAATACACCAAAAATCCATACTCCTAATCCGACTTTTCTAAGCTATTTCAACAATCAACCAACCAAAACTCATGAATCAACTATCAATTTTTCCCCAAATCCAAAATATAACTATCAAACCCTAACTATATGAGATGGAGAATCAAACCCCTTACCTCAAAATCTTGGATGATTCTTGATGATTCAACAACTCCAAACCTCAAGCTCTTGCTCTTGTTCTTCTTCTACTTCTTCCAAACCCTCTAACTCTCTCTATGCTTCTATGTTGGTTTTATGGTGTTTTGTTGGAAAGAAAATGAGGAAAGTGTTATATAAGGTGTACTCTTACTAGCCAAGGGTGTAAGCCCAATTCTACAAAATTACTCCTCACACCCCTATCTATTCTTATTAATTAACACACTAATAATATCTAATAATATTACTAATTCAATTAATTAAAATAATTCCGGGGAATTAAATATCGGTCCGAATAATATTTTACCGAACCGAACGGAATAAAAACCGGACCGAACGAAACGTCGCCAAATATATAAATAGATATATCGATTAATATAAATATTTTCGTCGCCAAAACAATCGTCAAACGGTAACTCGAAAATATTAATATAATATAATATTAAATAAAACGGGGCGTTACAGTGGCTGAGAAGACGACAATGATAGAGAAGGCCCAGAACACAATTTTGATGAGCCTTGGTGATAAGGTTCTTCGACAGGTATCAAAGGAGACGAAGATGACAGGGTTATGGGTGAAACTTGAAAGTTTGTACATGACCAAATCGTTGGTGAATTGACTCTACCTGAAACAAGCTTTATATTCATTCAAGATGATTGAAGACAAAGTGTTGACTGAGTAGTTGGATATGTTCAACAAGCTGATTCTTGATCTTGAAAATATTGATGTGAAGATCGATGATGAAGATCAAGCGCTGTTGTTGTTGTACGTGTTGCCCAAATCACATTCTCATTTCAAGAAACTCTCTTGTATGGAAGGGAGTCCCTGACCTTTGAAGAAGTTCAATCAGCCTTGTATTCGAAGGACTTGAACGAACGAAAGGAGCATAAACCTTCGACGGTTGGTGAAGGTTTGGCCGTTAAAGGAAAATTCTTGCGAAAGGATAATAAGTTCGACAAGAAGAAAGGTAAAATTCAGCAGAATTTTTACAGTGGTGAAGCATTTGGTATTCGATGCTATCATTGTAAGAATGAGGGTCACACAAGAAAAGTGTGCCCTGAACGCCTAAAAGATCATGGAGGAAAGGATAATGGAAATGCAACTATTGTTCAAGATGATTTCGACTCATCTGATGTTCTTATAGTTTCGAGCAGCAACTCATCGAAGGAGTGGATAATGGATTTTGGGTGCACTTGGCACATGACTCCAAACAAAGACTTGTTCGAGGAATTATGTGATCAAGATGGTGGATCTGTATTGCTGGGAAACAACAAAGCTTACAAGATTGCAGGTGTTGGATCTGTGAGATTCAAACTCTATGATGAGTCAATAAGGTTATTGACTGAAGTCAGGTATGTACCTGATTTGAAGAGAAATTTGATTTCTCTTGGTGAATTCGACAAGAAAGGATATGTTTTTCAAGGAGAGAAAAGTATCCTAAGAGTCATGAAGGGGTCGAAGGAAGTCTTGAGAGGCGTGAAGAAACAAGGCTTGTATACCCTTGTGGCTGAAGTTGTAAGTGGTTCGACAAATGTTGCATCCACGAAACCTTTGTCGAAGACAGAAATCTGGCACATGAGATTAGGCCATGTCAGTGAAAGGGGTCTGGTCGAATTGGGGAAACAAAATTTTCTTGGTGGAGACAAAGTCGAAAAGTTGAAGTTTTGTGAACCCTGTGTACTTGGAAAATCTTGTAGAGTGAAGTTCAACAAAGGCAAACAAAGAACACATGGATCCCTTGATTACATCCATGCTGATCTTTGGGGGTCTGCAAGGTGTCCATCACATTGAGGAGCAAGGTATTTTCTATCCATAATAGATGAGTATTCTAGAAATTTATGGGTATTCATTCAGAAGACTAAGGATGAAACTTTTGAGAGTTTCAAAGGTTGGAAGACTTTGGTCGAAAATCAAACTGGCAGAAAGGTCAAGAGATTGAGAACAGACAATGGTCTTGAATTTTGCAATAAGGCATTCGACAACTTTTGTGCTGCCTCTAGTATTGCAAGGTACAAAACTACTACAAGCACTCCACAACAAAATGGTTTGGCTGAAAGATTTAATCGAACCATCTTAGAGAGAGTTAGATGCATGTTGACTAGTGCTGGGTTAAAGAAGGTGTTTTGGGCAGAGGCTGTTTCGAAAACAGCATATGTGATAAACAAATGTTCTTCGACTGCGTTAGATATGAAGATACCTGAAGAAGTTTGGCTGGGACATCCACTAAATCTCGAAAATCTGAGAGTATTTGGCTGCGTAGCCTATGGTCACATTAGGCAAGACAAGGTCGAACCTAGAGCTCTTAAATGCATGTTCATGGGATACCCTGAAGGAGTCAAAGCTCAAAGGCTATGGTGCGTAGAGTTTGGTCACAAAAGGATTATCAACAGTCAAGATGTTGTTTTCAATGAAGCTGAAATGACTTTCAAGAAAACGGATGATGTTGGTCGAAGTGAAGAAGTATCTGACGAAGAGCTGGAACAGGTAGAGATTCCTGTTGAAGTGGAGCATGTTGATGCTGAATTGCATATCCATATAAAGTCGAAGAAGTGGAGGATGCTGATGAAGTTGAGGAAACTGCCGATGACTATCTAATTGCAAGAGATAGGAAACGAAGAGTCATCAAGCCACCTTAAACCTTTGGGTATGCAGATCTTATATATTATGCCTTAATCTCTTCAAGTGAGGTTATAAACGAAGAACCAAGAGACCATAAGGAAGTTATGAGGAGTCGAACTAAGACTGAATGGATGAAGGCCATGGATGATGAGATGAAGTCTCTTCATGATAACAACACTTGGGAATTGATAAAGAAACCTGCTGGAGGCAAGTTAGTCAGTTGTAAATTGATTTTCAAAGTTAAGGAAGGAATCGAAGGAGTGGCGTCGAAAAGATACAAGACAATGTCGGTTGCAAGGGGTTTCACTCAAAAATAAGGTGCAAACATATTATTTTACCATGGCATACAATTATTTTAAAAATTACAGTTTAATTTGTCGGGATTCATGGTAGTAATTAATTTTTTTTATAAAAAAAGAGAAATAAATTAAAAAGTACTAAGGGTGCTTAACTGAATGGTACAAACAAAATAAAAAGATGGGGACAAACTCCCACCTGAACTAAACCAACAGATTCTCAACTAAAGAAAAGTCTCAGATCAACACATCAATCCGACCAAGATAAACTAGAAATAACTTTAAAAAACACAAAAAATCAACTTAATCAATCTCATCCCATCAAATTTAGACAAAAGAATATCTTTGAAAATGATTTCATTCCCTCACTTCCAAATAACTCAACAAATTATTAACCTGAAAAACCAACCCGTATCCAAAACTAAAGACAACATACAAGATTTATCCAACAAAAAGAGTTGCTCAAAAATAGACTCGACCGAAGAAATATCGTTTATCCGGAGCCAAAGAGACAACTTGCTCCACCATATCTTAGCAATAGGACAACCAAAGAAAAGATGATTCAAATGCTCTGCAGCCCCAAAACACAAAGGACACACCAAGAAGTAGACCCGGTTAAAATGTCACCTTTTGAACACTCTGATTTTGTAGGAAGCCTATTCCAAATCAATCTCCAACCAAAAAAATGGATTCTACTTGGAGCCTTAGACTTCCATAACTGGGAGAAGGCCAAAGAAACATTTACATCTAAAATCGGAGTTAGAATCTCACATAACAAAATGGAATCATAAGTATTACTCTCCGTAAAACCGAAAACCTTCGTCAACCAAGCAAAATTATGTCGGAGAAAACGAAAAAGGCTGAATCGGATGAAGAATAATCATAAAAGGTCTGAGCTGGAGCGCAGTTGTCTAATCCTACCCAAAATATCTCCATCTCCAACACTCCCCGCTCCAACTACCCATGTCTACAACCTTCGAATGAGGAGCATCCTCCAAGAGAAATAAATTTAGGAAAAGGATTCCAAGTGGGATTGTGCCAAACAGACAATCAAATCAAAATTCTAAAAAAAATTACATGCCAGCCTTACAAGAGATAGAAGAGTTGAACCAGCTAGATGACATACATGTATCATCACAACCAAGCAAAATTATGTCGGAGAAAACGAAAAAGGATGAATCGGATGAAGAATAATCATAAAAGGTCTGAGCTGGAGCGCAGTTGTCTAATCCTACCCAAAATATCTGTGGACCATCTCCAACACTCCCCGCTCCAACTACCCATGTCTACAACCTTCGAATGAGGAGCATCCTCCAAGAGAAATAAATTTAGGAAAAGGATTCCAAGTGGGATTGTGCCAAACAGACAATCAAATCAAAATTCTAAAAAAAATTACATGCCAGCCTTACAAGAGATAGAAGAGTTGAACCAGCTAGATGACATACATGTATCATCACAACCAACCGAACAAAGATTCCTCCGTCAAAGAGAAACTCTACTCCTCGAATGAAAAGAAGGAACACTAAACACTGCTCTTTAAATGACACCATACCTGCAAGAAAGAAAGTCAGTCCATAAAGAGTTCTCCTCGTTCAAAATACACCACTTTCACTTGCTAAGAAACGCTAAATTGAACTTTCCACAATGCTCCACTCCAAGACCCCCTTCTTCCTTTGAGAAACAAAATTTATCCCAACTAATTCAATTTATCTTCTTCTTCCCATCTTCACCACCCCAAAGAAAATATCGTTGGATCAAATGATCTCTTTGATTTTGGTTTTCGGAGCCTTGTAGAAAATAAAAAGATCAATATACTTGACAAAATAGAGTTCAAAAGCATCACCCTCCCTCAATCGAAAGATTCCTATTATGCCACCCTCAAAGTTTTTTTCTTAACTTTGAAACGATCAGCCTCCACACATCACATATCTTAGGATTAATACCAGTCAGAGTGTAAAATTTTTTACACCCGTCAGCACATCGCCTATTTTCTAATTAATCATTATATTTTATAAAATTAAATAGAAAAAAAGAAACATGGTAATGCACTGACAGTATAAATTAATTTTACATTGTCAACTAATCACGAGCATGTATCCAACCACATCACATTTTAATTTCAAAAAGAAAATATTAATGACATCGTAGATTGTTTTTCAATTAGATGACTATGTCGGTACATATTCATTAAACCCTTAGAAAAAACCATGACAATTATTAAACTTATCAAACTTATCATATATTATTAAAATCCAAACCAATTGTACTTTTCAATGAAAAATAAGAACATTAACATACATTATTATGATCACAACCATGACACTTATTAAGTTTAATAGCTCCTACATCTATTGAAAATTAACAACCTTCTTCAATCATCTATCTCAATAGGATTCTCCATGGAACTACCTGCATCATTATTACCTCCACTCTTCTTCTGTCTCACAATGGGAAGCTCAAAGTGACCACAAAGTAAAAGCTTAGGCTGAACTACAGCCTCATCATTCTTTGAAATTGTGGCAACCATTTCTTGCCTTCTCATATCCATGTCACTAGCCTTCTTCTTCAGGCTTTCATTTTCCACCTTAGCTAGTAATTCTAGAAAGCTAAAATCAGATGCATGAGATGCAGTTTCAGGACTTGGAAAGGCCATTGTTGTGGTTCCATTAGAATACACGGTTCTAATAGGTAATGGTTCCTCTGCTGGAAATACCTTTGAGGCCTCTTCCTTCCACCTTGTAGCAAGCTCTTCTAAAGTTTTATCCTTTAGAAGTGGCATAGATGAATCTTCCAATATAGCATTCCAATTTCCTTCACCATATTTTCCAACAGCGACCCACAAAGCATCTAGTTCAGCCTCGGACCAATCGTCAACCTTACTTTGAGGAGTATATCCACCTATACAAATGAAAAGATATTATGATTACGTTTAAATAGTTTTTTGATCCATGTAAATTAGCTAGTTTTGAATTTGACCCTTAATTTAAGAATGAAAAAATATTACCAATATATTAAGAACCTATCATGTACTAATTTTCCATATTTCATCATACCAATATGTTTAATAATTTCTTACCAGTCTTATCGAACTCGGTCATCTGGAGATTATAGCTATGGTTTGGCGAAATCTGTCTTGGACTTGAAATGATCTCCTTACCTTTGTCATCTTTTTGAGTATTGCTTATGGAATCCATGAAATGGTCACTAAACATCATAAACATTATAAGCAATTGAAAACATGTTGTGTGGTGTTTGAAGAATTCAAAACTGTAGAAATTGGCTGAATATTAATCAGAAATACAAACAAGAAAATATAAATATTTATGATGAGAGACAGAATTAAAAAGGAAGAGTTTATTAGATTCTTGTACATAAAATTCTATGATAAATAGCTCACATAAAAAAGAAGTAAATGTTATGATAGATTCATATATTCAAATAAAAACTACTTAATTAGTTTATGTTCATGAAAAAAAAAATCAATTGGTCAAGCTATATAGACATAGATAAACTGAGAATATACGAAGGATATAAATTTTATTTTCTAAAATTTTCAATCAATACAACAATTTACTAACAAAGTAAACTAAATTCAAGATTTATATATTAACACATACATTCAAACCTTTAACATTTTTTCAATAATAGATTATGCAAGTGAAGGCATGATAAATGTTTTGACAATAATCACTCACATTGGTTCAAACAACAAGAGCTTATGAATACCAAAGGTAAAGTATCCTGAAAATACAAAGACAAATAAGTTAAACAGATTTAAACCAAGTAAAACTAGCAAAGAAATGGTTTCAATGGTAGTAAAATGCTAAGGAAATTGAGGATGTAATGAAATTTTATGGAAAACCAACAACTGACCTGAGAAAACCAAATAAACCTCTACACTCAGAAATGAACCAAAGAACATAAGATTATATATATGAGTATAAAAAAGTTATATATACATGTATATGTTCTTTCCTTGATTATAATATATTTTATCAATATTTATCTTTAAATATAAAACGTTTTAGAAATTTATGTATATTTATTACCCTTTTTTAAAGTTTACTTTTTATTAATATTATTAGATTGCATTGGATTGATAAAGTCAATATTTACTTTATTTTCACGCAAAAGATCTTTTCTATTCTCTCCGTTTTAAAATGGTTTATTGTTTTAAGTTTTTGCACATAAGGAATACAATGATGTTGTCATAAATTATTTTATTTTGTTAAATTAATCTTATTAATGTGTTAGAAAAACCGTAAAATATAATAATTAAAAGACAAATTTTTAAAAATAACAATGATTTCTACATTGAAAAATAAGAACATTAATCATTTTGAAGCAAATTTTATTTATTAAAACGACAGTCAATTTAAAATGGTCGATGAAGTAATATTTATACACAAATTATATATTATATTAATTATATTATTAATTTTGTTAATGTGTGTAAAATGTCTTAAAAACTCTTATAAATAAGAATAGAATGAAGACAATATTAATGAGTCATATAATTTAATAAGAAGCTTAAACAAATTACTTATCTTTTTTTAGACATATGACTTAACATGTTCATTACAAATATAGCCATAAATTATTGAGTGTATGTAAAATACTTTCACACATTGTTTTATAAAGTATTTTTATATCATACTCATTTCATTTATTAATTATTTTTAAAATACAATATAGTATTAATTAGAAACTTGTCCACAACACTTTAGGAGATTCACTTCACTATAGACTGCTCTCGGATAGACACATGAAAGTATCGGTTGATGTTGCTTTAGATCTGGATGCGTTGCTACCAGTATCTGACATTGTTGCTGAGACCACATTGCTACGAGATGCAGTAAAATCTTTTGTTGCATGGCCATCAGACCTCATCTTCATAGATGATCAGGTATGTTGAAAACCATTATGAATCTTTAAGTATTCAACTGACAGTTCTGACCTCATTTTTTTACATGGTAATTTTAGACTCCTACAAAATCTGCATCTAAGGATAAAGAGATTTTGCAGCACGGCGAGTCTGTTGCATCACAAAAAGAGGTACGTTTAAACTGTTAATTATATGATCCGAATAAAAAACTGCATAACTTTATAGTTTACCTAAGTCTATATGATTTTTAGGTACCTTTTCAAGGGTCACAACAAGTGAGCCAGAAAGTTGGTAGGGTACCACCCAAGAAAATGGTTCCTGTCAGAAAATTTGTGCCTAGATTTTGGCAGTGTCTTGAAACACTAGTGGGCACATCAGATTTGATGAATGGTGGTATTCGTCAAATGGATATGGATGCAAGTATCTTTGGTTTTCCTTGCACCGAAACAATTGGACAAGAGGACATGAAACAAATGCACTCATACATCCGGTAACCCGATCAATATATTATTTAATTGGTTGAAATTTTTTTTAAAACATTTCAATGAAAATAGTCTAATATTAATTATGTTTTTATTCAAGGTCGTTATATGACAAATTGATGCACGGGAATCAATTTTCAAATAGATTCCATTTCGTGTCTTCCTCTCATGTCAGCGGAGCGATAATTTCTAGGGAACCGGAGTCAGTAAGAGAGCACTTAGTCGAGAGATTCATGGCAACTGGAAGTACAGAAAGCTTGTATCTTTTGGCATATAATACAGGGTTAGATTTTCATTCTAAGTTCATTTTAATATTTGTATTTTTTGCATGAAAATTTTCATCTAAATTGTTGCTTTAATTTATAGATGTCACTAGTTGTTGCTTGCTATCGATCCTATAAAAGAAGTGGTCTATTATCTGAATTCGGTTGACGGTGATTGGACAAATTATCCGGATATGAAGTTAATGATTGATACGCAAGTGACATTATTCTAAATATTCATTTGTATTTATATATTTAATTATTTCTGTGACATTGTTCTAAATATATATTTTTATTTTGTTAGCGCAATACAAGTATTCCGATGTCAAAGAGAAGCTCGGGTACCACAGTCTAAATCAAACAACATTAATTGGATCAAAGTGCAGGTATATTAATTTCCACAATTTTGCTTATAATATCTATGCTACTTGATAAAACAAGACAACTATATATTCTTATTTGTTTTTCTATGTAGTGTCCTCAACAACAAAACGGCATAGCTTGCGGATACTTCGTTTTGAAGTTTATCAAAGAAATCCTTCAAAAGAATCAAATAGAGATTCTAGTCACGGTTTGGATTTATAACTTAGAGTTATTAAATTCTTTTTCGACAAACAATTGGAGCATTACAATTGAACTTAAACAACTACTATCAATATAGATACATAACACTTCTTCAAAATTCGGATGAACCGTAACAACATGAATTTAACTTTATTAATACTAAGCAGCGGAACTACATTATCCAGCTTGGATGACATAACATCTTTCTCAACCTAAAACAATTTAAAATCAACAAATACTTTTCATGTATCCACATAGTTATTCAACAATAAAAACCAAACAACAAAATAACTAGTGTTCATCCCCCGAGTGTTATGTATCAGAGTGGCAACCTGACTCGAACTTACAGCGACTAAACCTTCGTTCTTCTAATACCTACATGTTACCCACGTAGAGGCAACATCACAACAGAAGGGGTGAGATATCAACCAATATAAACAAGTGTATGATAAACCATATATTAGAATTTAGGCATGCAAAATCACCACTTCAAACAACATACTTCATCATAGTTCAACAACACAACAACAACTCGATTACAACGAAAACATAACAACAACCCGATTACAACGACATCAAGACACTTCATTTAATCCATGTAACATCTTAAATCAATACAACTTAATAGCAACAACAACCTCTAACAACAACACTCATAACAACAACAACTTATAACAACAACAACTTAAGCAACAACAATTATAACAACAACAACTTATAACAACAACAACTTGGAGCAACAACTTATAACAACAGCAACTTATAACAACCAACACACAACAAAATAATAACAACAACTTTAACACGCGACTCAATATGCGACTCAACTATGCAAATGCATGTGGTACCATTTGGAGCAGAACTCCCAACTTAAACATATGCCAGTTTATCGAGGCATTAACAATGCATAAGCCTTCAACGTGGTGTCATCAAGGCCAAAGCATAAGCCTTCAACTTTCAACATGGTGCCACCAAGGCCAACTTAATAATGTAGTGTATGTCATGCGACCTCAGCTTCAACAACAAATACACAATAATGCAACAACAACAACAACACATACCGACAACAACTTAAAATATGCATCAATTGCATCAACTTAGATCAACATTGGTCCTTTGACCTACAACTCAAACATGTCCATAACTCGGGAAAATTCAATTTATTTATTCAATATTGGCCATAGGCCTATTCATCTATCAACGTTGGTCATACGACCTACAACTTCATCACCGTATCAACAACAATTTAATAACAACAATAATTCAAGCAAACAACTACGATAATTACTACACAACTTAACAGTTACGATTCTACATCTAAATCGTCTTATTTACCACCTCCATTTAATTACTAAGTTTTACCTACTAAATCATTTAATTCATTCAACTACTTAATTTTTCATTACTAAGATACCTGCGAAATTCAACATTCCCGACACAATTACAATGCATCAAACAACCAACAATAACTACAACCGTTTACGAATTATTTCTACAAAATTGCAACTAATTTTCGGTTAAACAAATTTATCGGTTAAAACTGCTAACATCACTATTTGGTGTTTATTTCACCGAATTTTAGTTCTATTAAATCCATTGTCTCTATTCTATTCAATTCACGTTCATTAAATCTCCAATGCTGCTTTTTACTAATCCTACTATTTTAATTCTTAGCCTAATATCAACTTAACTAAAAGCAGTATGACTAACTCTATCCCAATTTTATTTATTCTTCTAATACAACAACACCAGATATGAACCTGTAATTTATTTTAATCCCTTATGCTACTAATTCACTTATTCAACGTAATATATATATATATATATATATATATATATATATATATATATATTACAAACTGCAGTCTTAATATATTGCCTTATGTCACAACCAGATACAAGGTACGTGAAACCCATAACTAGAATTAATTTAATATGGATAGGTTATGTGCCCCTCGACATAATTATTTATGGCCCTTGTCCAAAGCCATGCCGATCGGCAGGCCCCCTTCTCCTTGCAGTGTGCCACTCGGCACTCTTTATAATAACCATGTGCCTTTCGGCACATTCCTTTCCTTTTGGTGCCGTTCGGCACCAATTTTCCCAGCACGTTAAAACACAATATGGTAAATTGGGATTTTAGTTACTTTTTACTACCTATACATGTATATATGTGATACACATCACTAAAGCTAGTACACATATATGTATCCACTAGCCGCAAATTAATAATATATGGTAATAAAATCATTTGATACATTCTAACTACATTATAGTATAATACACGGGTACTAGTAATTAACTTTCTCTTCTATCCTTCATGTAGTCTTGATTACCAATCTCCTTCTTAATTCCAACCAATACCACATATATTTTACAGAAACTTAATAATTATACTAACCTAGAATAATTTTTTGACAATCAATTAATCTCAACAATTTCAGTATCAACCCATAACAATCAAACACAAGCAGAAACAACAACTGATCCATGGAAAATTCATACACCTAATCCCACATATAATTTATCATAAACCAGGTTATAGAGATTGAACCCCACTATTATCTTAGATTGACGGTCTCTCTATAATTTTCCGATCGAAATCCGATTTGCGTTTCTGGTCTGCAATTCCTCTCCCGACGACCAATTTCCTCCAAACTCTTGTTCCTCTTTTATGTTCTCCTCACGTACAACAACTTTAACACTGCCACTTCTATTCTTCTTTCTCTTTATTTTTAACTCCTACTTATAATAATAATATTATTATTATTATTATTCTATTGCGTCTATTATTGACTCCTCTAATTTGTTATTTCTCACATCATCACTAAATCCAATTTAATTAAATAATACTCCAATAAAATAATATTATTTTTAATATTATTTTTCTGATTAAACCGACTAAATGATCCGACTTTAAACTCAACAGTTCCAATCAATATATTAATCCAATAATGCCTCTTATAATAATACCGATAAATCCTAACTTCGACAGTTCCAATAATTAAATCCTTAATTAATATAATTAACTAATTAGTTAAATTCGGGGCGTTAAAACTGCCACCATCCGCAGCATGTTGAACCAACGTCGTACAACTGAAACACGACCGAGAAGCAGTGCTTCTCCCCCGCTTATCTTCAACTTAACTCCTACATACAACTGATTAGAAACACAACAAGTACTGACAGTGTTTCACACACTTATCGCATATTGAGGAAAAAAACATTAGATAACACTGGTCGGACGGACCGACCTGCTCTGATACCAACTTGTAATACCCCAATTCTACCCCGACAATTTATAATGAAAAATCAGAGTTATAAAAATATTTTCAACAACGATTGGTGTAACGCCCCGTTTTATTTAATATTATATTATATTAATATTTTTGAGTTACCGTTAGACGATTGTTTTGGCAACAAGAATATTTACATTAATCGATATATCTATTAATATATTTGGCGACGTTTCGTTCGGTCCGGTTTTTATTCCGTTCGGTTAGGTAAAATATTATTCGGACCGATATTTAATTTCCCGGAGTTATTTTAATTAATTGGGTTAATAATATTATTAGATATAATTAATGTGTTAATTAATAAGACAAGTTAGGGGTGTGAGGACTAATTATTGAGAATTGGGTGTACACCCTTGGCTAGTAGTAGGAAACAACATAAAACCATTATTTCCTCATTTCCTTCCATAACAACACTAAACCAAACTTAGAAAAACTAGAGGGTTTTGGAAGAAGAAGAAGAAGAAGAAGAAGAAGAAGAAGAAGAAGAAGAAGAAGAAGAAGAAGAAGAGCAAGAGCAAGGTAGGAGTTGAATTTGGTTGGAGCATCTTGCAGTCATCCAAGCTTTTAAGGTAAGGGGTTTGATCTTCCATTTTATATAGTTAAGGTTTGGCGATATATTTTGGATTTAGGGAAAAATTGATAGTTTGATTCATGAGTTTTGGTTGAGTGATTATTGAAATAACTTAGAAAGGTTGAGTTAGGAGTATGGATTGTTGGTGTTTTATTCCTAAGCTAGTAAGAATAATTGCTAGAATGGAAAGAAATAAGAAAACTGTAAAAGAAAAACCAGAAAAATGTGTCTGTATATTGGAACCGTGGAGGAAGATGAGTGGAGGAATGGAACAAGGGGAGGCGCCCACCTCACTATGAGGGGCGGCCGTCCCCCCTCCCCTAGGCGCCCTCCTCCCTCTATTTGCAAGCATGGGACGATCGTCCCTTCATGCTGGGGGTTGTTTTGGAGAAATGTCATTTTGCTGTGTTTCTGAGTTTTCTGTTTTCTGCATAATTATGTTACATGCATAATTATGCATTTAGCTTCTGTTTCTTTTAATTTCCTTAATTCCATATACTACTAGTTGGTATTAATAAAATATAATTAGGACATAAGTTAGCCGATTAAATTTGGAACCCGATTATGTTCCGATTTCCCGATTTTGGTAATTTCAGCGACGGAGCAAGTTGCTCCGAATTCAACAAAAATTGACGTACTAGCTAATTTCGACGTGTAGAACGTAGTGGTGAGGTTAGTTTTTTGAAACTACGAGTTTTTACGAAACGACCCGAAATAGGCCAAATTACGGTTAAATTGAATCAGATTGCGTTTTAGTCGATTTAAGTCACGTATGGACAATCCGATTGCGATGTTGATGATTATGATTGATATCGGTTATTAGGAATGGCTTTCACGACGATTATTGGTGTTTGACTATTTTTCCGTATTTGGAATTTGGTGAATAAATTGATAATGATGTGGTGTGATTAAACATGATGTTTGCGACGGTATATTTATAACGAATACTTGATGATATGCGATGATATGTTTATCTTGATGTGGATAAATATGGCGATGTGGACTTTATGTAAATTTTGATGAGCGATGATGATGTTTTTGTTGTGGTGTGTTTATTGCCGAGTCACATACATTGCATAGGCGACGAGGGCTTTTATGCCAAGTGACACAAACATCATCACATCATATTTGCATTAAGCATTTCATTAAAGTCAAATCATCGCAAAACTCATCATTTATATTCACCGCATAGTTATCATGAAATTATCACGTCATATTCATTTCGTGTTCATCATAAAGATCATCACCAAACAAAACATCATATATCATCGCAATTCCACATAATCCATCAATTAAAACCCAACGCCAAACAACTCAAACATAAACACAACCGACTCCATGAGACACGACTATGGTATGCATGTGGTACCCGTCGCTTTGTCCATAATTAGGAACATTTGGCATAAAGCCCATCGTCGCTTGGCATAAGAGCCCTCGTCGTTTGGTATAAAAGCACTCGTCGCCAATGCAATGTATGTGACTCGACAATAAAAACAGCACAACAAAAACATCATCATCGCTCATCAAAATTGACATAAAGTCCATGTCGCCATATTCATCCACATCAAGATAAACATATCATCGCATCACATATCATCAAGTATTCGTTAATAAATACATTGTCGCAAACATCATGTTTAATCACACCACATAATTATCAATTCATTCACTAAATTCCAAATACAGAAAAATAGTCAAACACCTATAATCGTCGTGAAAGCCATTCCTAATAATCGGCATTAGTCATAATCGTCAACATCGCAATCAGATTGTCCATACGTGTCTTAAATTGACTAAAACGCAATCCGATTCAATTTAACCGTAATTTGGCCTATTTCAGGTCGTTATATAAAAAATCGTAGTTTCGAAAAACTAACCTCACCACTATGCTCTACACGTCGAACTTAGATAGCACGTCAATTTTCGTTGAATTCAGAGCAACTTGCTCCGTCGCCGAAATTACCGAAATCGGGAAATCGGAACATAATCGGGTTCTAAATTTAATCGGATAACTTATGTCCTAATTATATTTTATTTGATATAAATTATTACTATGTGAAATTGAGGAAAAATGAAGAAACAGAAACAAAGTTACATTCTGCTGGTAATTATGCAGAAGACAGAAGAAAACGCAACATAGAAAAACAACATGACAGAAAACACAAAGTGGCATTTTGCTTGAACCCACGCTGCCATAGGAGGCGGAAGCCCCAGGGAGTCTAAGGGGGGTGAGGCGGGCGCCTAGGGCATGGGAAGGTTGCCCCTCACCTTGAGGTGGGCGCCTCTCATCCCTTCATCCATAAACCAATCGTCTTCTTCCATGCATTGGAGTTTTTCTGGTTTTCTATTTTCAGTTTCTATTTCCATTTTTAATACTTCTAATTTCTACAAGCTAGCACCTAAAACACCCACAATCCATACTCCTAACTCAAACTTTCTAAGTCATTTCAACAATCACACATACAACTCATAAACCACAATATCAATTTCTATCCCAAATTCACAATATACCTATCAAACCCTAATTATAGGAAGTGGAAAATCAAACCCCTTACCTCATCTTGTTCTTGCAAAGCTTCTTGATTTCTCTACCACTTTCAACCATAGCTTCCTCTCTTGTTTCTCTTGCTCTTCTTCCTCTTCTTCCAAACCCTCTATTTCTCTCTATGTTCTAAGCTTCTATGTTGGTTTTGTGTGAAATGGAAGAAAAATAAGGAAAAGTGTTTTTATGATATTTCTTACTAGCAAGCTAAGGGTGTAAACCCAATCCTAAGCCATTAGTCCTCACACCCCTATCTTATTCTTATTAATTAACACCTTAATAATATCTAATAATATTATTAACTCAATTAATCAAAATAACTCAGGGGAATTAAATATCGGTCCGAATAATATTTTACCGAACTGAACGGAATAAAAACTGGACCGAACGAAACGTCGCCAAATATATTAATAGATATAACGATTAATATTAATATTCTCGTCGCCAAAACAATCGTCAAACGGTAACTCAAAAATATTAATATAATATAATATTAATTAAAACGGGGCGTTACAGTAGCTGCCCTAGCTCAAGTTTCCTTCTTCTACTCTTCTCTCTTTTCTCTCCAACTTCTATTTCTATCTTCTAATCATAATACACATTCTATTTTTCTACTTATTCTATTATTTTCTAAATAATAATACTCTATTATTATTATTATTATTATTATTATTATTATTATTATTACTAACATTATTATTATTATTCCTAATATTTATTTTATTCATTCAACTCATTATAATTAATTAATTATCCCACAACTAAACAAATACTTAAGTTAGTATTTCTACGATATCTTCTATTATTTGGTCAATAACACAAGAACATCAATTCAAGCGAATAAGTAAATAATTAGAATAAAACGGGCGTTACAACTCTCCCCCACTAGAATATTTTTGTCCTCGAAAATTTACCTGATTCAAACAATTTGAGATAGGAATCGCGCATCTTGCTCTCCAATTCCCACGTCATACTTTCTCCTGCAGCCCCCAACCAAACAACCTTCAATAATGCGATTTCTTTCCCTCTAAGAATCTTCATTTCGCGATCCTTAATTATCACCGGCGTCGTCTCTACTGTGAGATCATCATGTACATGCACATCGTCCATTTGAATCACATGAGACGGATCAAAAACATACTTGTGGAGTTGCGATACATGAAACACATCGTGCAAATTAGCAAGATTTGGCGGTAACGCCACACGGTACGCAACTTTCCCAACACGTTCTGATATCTGGTATGGGCCAATAAAACGAGGAGTGAGCTTCTTAGACTTCAGAGCTCGTCCAACACCAGTCACAGGCGTGACTCTCAAAAACACATGCTCTCCAACTTGAAATTCTAAATCTTTCCTTATCTTATCATGGTAACTTTTCTGCCTACTCTGGGAAGCCTTCATCTTTTCCCAAATAAACTTCACTTTCTCAGTAGTATCTCGAACAATGTCTAGTCCAACAACCACACTCTGACCCGAACCATACCAACATAACAGAGTCCTACACCTCCGCCCATACAATGCCTCAAAAGGTGTCATCCTAATACTAGAATGGTAACTATTGTTGTAAGTAAACTCGATCATTGGAAGATAAGTATCCCATGAGCCTCTCTGCTCAAGAACACTAGCTCTCATCAAATCCTCTAATGATTGAATAGTTCTCTCGGTATGACCATCCATCTATGGGTGATACACTAAACTTAATCTCAACTTAGATCCCAACGCTTCCTACAAACTTTTCCAAAAATCAGAAGTAAACCTCGGGTCTCTATCTGACACAATACACATCGGAACACCATGCAACTTCACAATCACTCTGACATAAATCTCTGCCAACTTCACAATCGGGTAAGTAATGTTTATAGGTATAAAGTGTGCCAACTTCGTAAGCCTATCAACAATCACTCAAATCGAATCATGTCCTCTCAAAGTATTAGGTAAACCCGTCAAAAAGTCCATCGAAATGCTATCCCGTTTCCATTCCGGGACTTCCAATGGTTGCATCAACCCTGCAGGCTTCTGATGTTCGATCTTTGACTTCTAGAAAGTTAAACAAGCGTACACAAACTGTGCCATGTCACGTTTCATGTCAGGCCACCAAAACAAACCCTTCAAATCTTGATACATTTTAGTAGCTCCTAGATGAATACTCAAATTGCTTCTATGACTCTCTTCAAGGATCACTTTCTTAATCGCTTCATCATCAGGAATACAAATATGATCTTGGAGTCTCAACACACCTTGTGCATCTAACTTGAAATCATCATTCTCAGGTCGATCAGTTCCTACCATTAAATCCACCAACTTAACATCTTGCTTTTGAGCTTCTTTAATATTATCAAGAAAGTCATTATTAATCTTTAGCATTCCCAACTTAACACTACACGGTGTCACTTCGCAAACTAAACTCAAATATCAGAATTTCTCAATTAACTCCAACTCCTTAATCGTCATGGCCGACATATGCAAAGTCTTTCGTCTTAAAGCATCGACTACACCATTAGCTTTTCTGGGGTGATAATTCAAACTGAAATCATAATCCTTCAACAATTCTAACTATCTTCTCTGCCTCATATTCAACTCTTTCTGATCAAAAAGGTACTTCCAACTCTTATGGCCACTAAACACTTCAAATCTAGAACCATAAAGATAATGCCTCCAAATTTTCAATGCAAACACCACCACGGCTAATTCAAGGTCATGTGTAGGGTAATTCTTCTCATGAGTCCTCAATTTCCTAAATGCATAATCAACCACTTTGCCATTCTTCAAAAGTACATCACCTAACCCCATCAAACAAGCATCACAATACACAACAAAAGGCTTTTCTGGATTAGGTAAAGTCAAAACTAGAGCCAACATCAACCTCTTCTTTAACTCACAGAAGCTTTCCTCACATTGATCATCCCATACAAAGGCTTTTCCTTTGCAAGTCAACTTAGTTAAAGGAAGTGCCAACCTAGAAAACCCCTTGATAAATCGTCTATAATAACTAGCTAATCCCAAGAAGCTCCTAATCTCAGTGACCGACCTCGGAGTCTCCCATTGCAACACAACATCAACTATAGAAGGATCCACGGCAATGCCACTACCAGAAATAACATGGCCAAGAAAACTAACCCCTTTCAACCAAAATTCACACTTGGACAACTTCGCATACAACTCCTTATCTTTCAAAACTTACAATACGATCCTCAAGTGTTCTGCATGTTCCTGTTCTGATTTAGAGTAAATCAGAATGTCATCAATGAATACCACCACAAATCGATCCAAGTAAGTATGAAAAATACGGTTCATGTATTCCATGAATACCCCTGGTGCATTAGTAACACCGAAAGGCATCACTGAATACTCGTAGTGTCCATACCGAGTCCTGAACGCAGTTTTCTGAATATCATCTTCCTTCACTATGATCTGGTGATATCCTGATCTCAAATCAATCTTAGAAAACAAACTAGCACCCACCAATTGATCCATCAAGTCGTCAATTCTAGGAAGCGGACACTTGTTATTAATCGTCACCTTGTTCAATTGTCGATAATCAACACAAAGTCTCATACTTCCATCTTTCTTCTTTACTAACAATACAGGCGCTCCCCATGGCGATACACTTGGCCTCACAAACTTTTTCTCAAGCAACTCTTCAAACTGCTTCTTCAATTCGGACAACTCAGACGCTGACATCCTGTACGGTGCCATAGAAACAGGTTTGGTACCAGGTACAAGATCCATCGTAAACTCAACTTCTCTCTTAGGAGGTATATCAGGAATTTCATCAGGAAATTCTCGCACCACCTGCAACTCGTCCATTCTAACTTGATTCTCAACAGACAATGAAGCCATAAAAAACATTTGTGCTTCATCTTGTGTCAACCGCTTCAACTGCTTACCGGTCAACAAACCAACCTCTTCCTCTTCCGGAGTAGAAAACCTCAAAGACTTGCTATAACAATTGATATGAACATAGTTATTCTCTAACCAATTCATACCCAAAATCACATCTATCCCACTCAACGACATACAAATCAAGTCAACAGCAAAGTCTTTATCGAAGATCGACAAAGGACAATTCAAACACGCAAGAGAAGTAGTCACTGATCCCTTAGCTGGAAGTTTGAAGACCATTTCCCCATTCATAGAAGACAACATAAGACCCAATCTTTTAACACAATCAGCATCAACAAAACAATGAGTAGCACCAGTGTAAATAATAGTGATTAAAGGCGTACGGTTAATGAAACATGTACCTCTAATGAGTCTGTCCTCATTAGCCGATGGAATCCTTGCCAAAGAAAATTCCTTCCCACTAGTCTGCCCCTTCTTTGATTTCGGACACTGATTACCAATATGCCCCTCTTTACCACAAATAAAACAAACCATCTCTTTGTGCTTGCAATTAGACATCGTGTGTCCTAACTTCCCACATCTGAAGCACTTCTTCGCATCCACAGTACAAACATTGCTCTTATGTCCAGGTTGACCACACTTAAAGCAAACAATCCGAGCAGGAGCATCTCCCCCACTAGTCCTCTGACCTTAAGTAACTCTCTGCTTACCTCTTCCCGCATCATAAGGCTTGCCACGGTTCCGAAGATTATTGCCCCTCATGTCAGTAAGAATTTTATAATGATCATTACTATCCTCCTCAAAGATCCTGCAACTATCAATCAAATTAGAAAAGACACGGATCTTCTGATAGCCAATAGCCTTCTTGATTTTCGAGCGCAACCCGTTCTCAAACTTGATGCACTTAGAAAATTCAGCACCTTCTCCATCAAAATGTGGGTAGAACTTAGCCAACTCAATGAACTTAGTAGCATAATTCGTCACGGACCTGTTCCCCTGCTTCAACTCGAGGAACTCAATCTCCTTCTTACCCCTAACATCTTTACGGTAGTACTTCCTCAAGAATTCCCTACGAAAAACAACCCAAGTGATCTCCTCACCAGCAACCTCCAATCTTGCACGTGTCTCTAGCCACCAATCATCAGCTTCAAATGCTAACATATGAGACCCATAACGAACCTTCTATGCTAGAGTACAGTCCATCACACGAAAGATTCTCTCAATCTCCTTGAGCCAGTCTAGTGCTCCATCAGGATCATGCTTACCCTTGAACACCGGCGGATTCTCCCTTTGGAAAGTCGCCAAACTACGAGACCCATCATTCTCTTTGGTATTCGGTTGATTCTGCATAGCCTGAGCCATCGCTTGCAATGCAGCAGCAATCGCAGAATCGTTCCTTCCAGCCATCTCGAATAATCACTATAACATAAACAAAATTAGTACTAGATAACAATACTCGATTGTTAAAGACTCAATAACTTGACCGGACGGACCGACCTGCTCTGATACCACTAGTGTAACACCCCGATTCTACCCCAAAATGATTATTATTAAAATCAGAGTATTTAAAATTTCTAACAAAATCAGGATGTCACAAATACAACTCAAACAATCCAAGACATGTCATAATTGTTCCAAACGGATACATAATACCATAAAGAGATGGATATAAACACAATGCATATATGCTAATCTTCCAACATAATGACTTCATTAACTACGCAACAGAGCGATAACGATTTTACACAATTAGCATAGCATCTTATAAGTCTTAAAAAACATCGATATATTACAAATTTTCATTAGACAACAAAAGTTTCATAATTAAAATCAACAAAATAAAACGAGTGTTCATCCCCCCGAGTGCTATGTATCAGAGCAATGATACTAGACTAAAAACAGTAACGGCTACTCCTCATGGTTACCTGCACGTTACCAATACAAAGGCAACGGCGAAACAAAAGAAAGGGTGAGATATCAAACCATATAATTGGGGTTGTGATAAATAATATATAGTTAGAATCACAAAAACTACTATGTTTGTCATCTCACCACCAAACAACAACAACACATATTCATCACGCAACAATAATAACAACAACAACACATATTCATCATGCAACAACAAAAGTATGCGACTTGGACAATGCAGATGCATGGTGTACCATCAGAGTAAAACTCCCAACTTAGAACATTTGCCAGTAATTCCGAGGCACAAGGCATAAGCCTTCAACATTTTGCTAATCCAAGCCAACTTTTGCCATTAAAGCCAACATAAACGAGCATAGCTCCAACTTCAATGAGATGCAATGTATGCGACTTTCATGCAGGTCATACAACAACATTCACACAATACTACTTAAAAGAATAAACAACTCAGAGCAACTACTAATTTCAACGTCAACAACTTTCAATTTTATCGACTTTCAACATTGGCTTATAAGCCTCCAACACAACTTATACATACAGGTATATATATATATATATATATATATATATATATATATATATATATATATATATATATATATGTCATTCAACATTCATTCGACAAGAACAAGCATTCTATGATAACTCACTAACGTATACGAGTCAACCCTCCATTTATTCCAACTTCAATCAAACGACTAAAATCGCTTACGAACACTAACATGCTAAGTCGGGATCCTTTTCATTCAATTCCTACATCATTCCCTACTAATTATTAGTGTTATTATGTCCTTTAAATCACTTAAGGTCCTCTAGTTAAGGTATGCAAAATTGGGCAGAATTCAAAATTTAGAAAAGTTGAACAGAACAACACAGTACGCGCCGCGGTCCTCTCTTCGCGTCGCGAACATAGCAGGCATTTAGTTCGCGTCGCGCAATCCCGTTGGTGCCGGAGCGTGAGCATTCTCAGGTCTGCATCCTTTCCAACCCATTTTCCCCATAATCCTGCCATCAAACACCACTACAACCTGAAACAAGTCATTCTAAGCTACTAACAACATAGACATTCGAATAACAACAACAAATCACACAACATGCATCAATCTTACAGATTTTAGGTCTTACATTGGGATTCCCTCAACAACCACAAACATCACAAACCTAGCAATTATAAAGTTCCCACTACCTATTACCCATCATATTCCCGATTAGAGAGTAAGAATCTCACCCTTACCTTGCAAATCGGAGCTCAAATGCTTGGAGATGGTAGCTGCCCTAGCTCAAATTTCCTTCTTCTACTCTTCTCTCTTATTCTATTATTTTCTAAATAATAATACTCTATTATTATTATTATTCTTACTAACATTATTATTATTCCTAATATTTATTTTATTCATTCAATTCATTATAATTAATTAATTATCCCACAACTAAACAAATACTTAAGTTAGTATTTCTACGATATCTTCTATTATTTGGTCAATAACACAAGAACATCAATTCAAGCGAATAAGTAAATAATTAGAATAAAACAGGCTTTACAGTTGCCACGTGAGATATATCTGGTTGAAGGAGGTTTTGATCAGGAGGTTTCGCATGCTACTGCTGTTGATGGTGATCCCGAGCATGTTACCCTTCACATGGGGTATTCCATGAGACCATACCTCTTGTATCTTGTTGGCACCCAGATCTTTGTGGAAATCAATGCCACCTACACTGACATCATGTATCTTAGGTTATTTGCTGATTTAGAGCAGGTTAGTGGGTGGAATTGGGGGACTTCCCGCTTGGTTTACTTGTATACCAAGTTGACTGAGGCGACTAAGTGGAAGACGAGACAGATAATCGACAACATGTCTCTTATGACGGTATACAATATTCTCTTAGCTTCCTTTTTAATTATTTTGATTTTGAAACTAACTGGTTTAATTTTGATATTTCAGGGATGAATCCTACAACACTTCCCCCGCATTTCTGGATGGTCATTTGTTGAGGGTTATAATGAGCAGATGCCTCGTGCATGTGCGTACGAGCCGCTCAGAAGCAACTAAGTAACATTATCGTATCGGATTTACCTGGACCAGATAGTGCATGAGAACATCCACTTTAGTGCCTCTGCCGACCACCGTGAGACGATACCATTTGATGAGATTTCTATATTTACAGGTTGGTAAGCCTGCGGTACTCGGAAGACTGCTACTTATATACTCGAACGAGTGATGCGTCAGTTCGGGATAAAAATCTTATTTCAACCGAGATAAAAGTCATTTTTCATAGCAATACATCTAGACCCGATAAATATAAGATGCGGTAGGTTTACCGTTTGCATCTAGGGACCAAACTATTCAATACAAGATAGGATCAATTGTATATATTATTATGATAAATACTATGACACTTATTAAGTTTAATAGCTCCTACATCTATTGAAAATTAACAACCTTCTTCAATCATCTATCTCAATAGGATTCTCAATGGAACTACCTGCATAATTATTACCTCCACTCTTCTTCTGTCTCACAATGGGAAGCTCAAAGCGACCACAAAGTAAAAGCTTAGGCTGAACTACATCCTCATCATTCTTTGCAATTGTGGCTACCATTTTTTGCCTTTCCATATTTATGTTACTAGCCTTTTTCTTCAGGCTTTCGTTTTCCACCTTAGCTAGTAATTTTAGAAAGCTAAAACCAGATGCATGTGATGCAGTTCCAAGACTTGGAAAGGGCATTGTTGTGGTTCCATTAGAATTCACACTGTTAATCGGTAATGGCTCCGCTGCTGGAAATACCTTTGAGGCCTCTTCCTTCCACCTTATAGCCAGCTCTTCTAATGTTTTATCCTTTAGAAGTGGCATAGATGAATCTTCCAATATCGCATTCCAATTTCCTTCACCATATTTCCGAACAGCGATCCACAAAGCATCTAGTTCAGCCTCAGACCAATCGTCCACCTTACTTTCTGGAGTATATCCACCTATAACAATGAAAAGATATTATAGTTAAGTTTAAATAATTTTTTGGGCGAGTTTTTGAATTTAATCTCTAAATCTAAAAATAAAAAATATTATAGTTATTATCAATATATTAAAAACCTATCACATGTGTATGTATTAATTTTCCATATTTCTTCATACCAATATGTTAACTAATAATTTCTTACCAGTCTTTTTGAACTCGGTCATCTGGAAATTAGAGGTATGGTTCGGCGAAATCTGTCTTGGACTTGAGATGATCTCCTTACCTTTGTCATCTTTTTGAGTATTTCTTTTGGAATCCATGCAATAGTCACTAAACACCATAAGCTTGTTGAGAGTATCATTGAAAATATGTTGTGTGGTGTTAGAGGAATTCGAAACCGTAGCATTTGGCTGGAAATTATGAGAAATATATTTATCAGAAAGATAAACAAGAAAATATATAGATTTAGGGTGAGAGACAGAGGTAAAAAGGAAGAAACAACATCACGTTATTAGTTTCTGAAACTCGGTCGTCAACTTCTTCAGAAGCAGCTCTTGTTCTCTTGCGTGTATAATCCATGAATCCATCAACACTTTCCAAGTAATTCTTGATATTTGATTCCATTCTTAATGGTTCTATATAAAATTCATAGATCCTTATTAGATTATTGTACATAAATAAATAAATCAATAACAAATCAATTGAAGAATTTATTAGATTCTTGTACATAAAATTCAATAATAAATAGCACATATAAAAAAGAAAGTAAATGTTATGATAGATTCATATATTCAAATAAAAACTACTTAAAGAGTGTATGTTCAGGAAAAAAAATCAACTGGTAAAGCTAGATAGATATACATAGATAGATTGAGAATATACCAAGGAAATAAATTTTGTTTTCTTAAATTTTCAATCAACACAATATTTTATTAAGTAAGCTAAATTCAAGATATATTAACACATACATTCAACTGATAAATGTTTTGACAATAATCACTCACATTGGTTCAAACAACAAGATCTTGTGAATAACAAAGGTAAAGTATCATGAAATTACAAAAACAAATAAGTTAGACAGATTTAAACCAAGTAAAAGTAGCAAACAAATGGTTTCAATGGTAGTAAAATGCTAAAGAAACTGAGGATGTAATGAAATTTTATGGAAAACCAACAACTAACCTTAGAAAACCAAATAAGCCTCCACACTCTGAAATGAACCAAATAAGCCTCTACATATATATTGATTTAATTTGTAATAATATTAGTATAAAAATGTTATATACATGTATATTCTCTGATATTGATTATAGTATATTTTATCAATATTTATCTTTAAATATAAAACATTTTAGAAATTTATGTATATTTATTATTTTTTTAAGTATACTTTATATTAATATTATTAAATTGCATTGGATTGATATAAAAGTCAATATTTACTTTATTTTTATAAATTAAAAAAAAACATATTTGCTATTATTTGTACCAAATTATTGAAATTAAATATTCTATTAATTTTGTTAATGGGTGTAAAATGTCTTAAAATGTCTTATAAATAGGAATAGAATGAACATAATAATTAATAATAAGTCATCTAATTTAATAACAAGTTAAGAATTATTATAAATAAGAATAGAATGACCATAATAAATAATAGCTTAAAGTCTTAAACTACAGTTTTGGTCTCCTTATTTTAATATTTTCATAATTTTCGTTCTCCTATTTTGTTTTTAAACACTTTTGGTCTCAGATCCCTACTTTGGCTACAAAAAACGCTTATATGTCATTTTTTTAAATACGTGGCATATAATAAAATATCAGTTGTGTGTTATACAACTACAAGGAAGGAAAAATATTTATTTTAAAAAGTGAAACATAGTCTTTTTTTTTTGTAGCCCAAATGGAAATGGGGACCAAAAATGTTTAAAAATAAAATAGAGAGACTAAAATAGTAAAAATACTAAAATAGGGGGACCAAAAATATAATTTAGCCTAAATAATAAAACCGTATATTTTAGAGTGAAGATACATTTTGATACTTCACAAAAATTACATTAACATAAATTAATTGCCCACAAAAATAAAGATTCGACCTAGTCTCTTATAAAATATAAACGAGCTATGTTAGTCCTTTTGTTAATTTTATTTTTATTTTTAAAATGTGATTAGACTCTCTCGTTGGATTTTATTTTTTACTTTTTAAATAATAAATTTATTTTAAATTTAAATTTAAAAATTATTTGTAAACCATTCAAAATTTAAAATATTAAAAAATATATTCCTAATCATACCCAGACCTTTAAACTACATCTCATTTCTTCACCACTAAACAAGGGTATATTGATGATTTATATAATTTATGATTTATATAATTTATGATTATATTAAATAATTTTAAATTTAAAATAGAAAATTTGTGTGTAAGGATCATCGAATCCAAGTCTCTTAAATAGTTATTTTACAACTGAAGCAACTCGATTTTCAAAAAATCATTTAAAATGAATTTTCAAAATAATGAAATCGCCACCTAATTTTATTTGTTCTAGGAAGAACGGGGAAATATAGATAAAACCCACAACAATAGGATAAGGCGGTCTACAAGACCAAAAGATGGATTCAGGAGTCGGTTACGCAAGAGGAAGGTATTAACACCTCTTACGTCCATCGTACTCGATGGGACCCATTTAGTTCGAAGTATGTTTGTGTGTGTGTAAAAAATTTACGATCTTCTAAGTTTTGAAATGAGAAAGAGAGGAGAAATGTTTTTATTATTTTTTGAGTTTGACACGGTTTCGAAACCGCGTGCCTACGTATTCCCTCGTGCAATGGGAAAGTCAAAACTCCGTAGTTCTTCTAGAAAATGATTGTTTGTTGATTGATTTTAAATGAAAAGACAAGTCGTCATTTTTAAAGGAGAAGACTCGTCTAACGTCCACAAGGTGTGATAAAGAATAAAGGACTACGCACCAACATGAGGGAGGGTTTGAGAACACCTCTAGTACTCAAGTGGAGAAGTCGAAAACCTTGGGAATAGAGGAAGAAGCATCTCAATTATAAATGAATCATGTCTAATCTTGAAAAGGGGTTTAAAAGTAAATGGTGCTTGGAGCGCACAAAAGAAGTTTGAGTGAGTTGGAATTGATTTTAAATTGTGGATGACAAGTACCAAAACGTTGGGATATCCTCTAACGATTCAATACTCGAGATTGGTGATTGAGGTCAACCGATCATCTCTCATCCAAAATCTTTATTATGAAAAGAGTGAGGTGAAACAAAGTTCACTTTTATTAAGTGTATGGAATAAAGTATTTAAGTCATTGGGTTACCCTCTAATGGCCCAAATACTTTACATTTTAATTAAATCGTCGGGCTATCCTCTAACAATTTAATTAAATACCATAGCACTATTTTTTTGTTTAGAACATGGATTGAAAATAACTCGACGTTGGATCGAGGTTTGAGAAGAAGACTCGAGTTCACTTTTACTAAGTGTATGGAATAAAGTATTTAAGTCATTGGGTTACCCTCTAATGGCCCAAATACTTTACATTTTAATTAAATCGTCGGGTTGTCCTCTAACGATTTACTTAAATACCATAGCACCATGTTTTTCTTTTGTTTTGTAGAAAAATTGATTTTTGAAAGAAACTCGACGTTGGATCGAGGTTTGAGAAGACTCGACGTTGGGTTGATTTTTATTGAAAGTGTTTTAAATGCTTGGTGAATGGGGAAAGAATAGGATCGAGATAATTGTAAATCACAAATAAAATCGACAAAGCCCATACAAGGTAGCCAACCTAAGTATAAAATAATTAAATTACATGTGTACTAGCAAAGTGGGCTAGTCTACTAAGACGACCAATTGGGACAATTGATCGAAATAGGCTCACTGTAAGAAGGCCCAGGATCAAGCGTACATGTGTGCATGTGTGGTCACCGCGACGCTTCTTTAGCTTTGTCGACTTACAGGTTTAAAATGATTCACAGGTATTAGTTTAAAAAAAAGATTTTTTTAGTTTTGTGTAAGTGACAGTTAAATTAAAATAAAATAAATGTGCATTAGATAATTATTACAAGAATTGTTCTTGGGAAAGGGATACATGAATTATAAATGGGGATTAAACGGTAAAATAAAATAGAAAGCGGTAAATTAATTACAATGCAACAAGGGGATTGGGATACATTTTTCCGAATGGGGATGAATTAAATTAAAGAGGAAACGGTAAATTTAAAAGTATACAAACAGAAATTAAATACGGTGAAATTTAAATATCGATTAGTGTATTTTATTTTATTAATTAGAATAGATTATATGAACTAATTCTAAGAAATTAAATAATATACTTGTGTTCATACATATTCAAAGAATTAAATTGAATTAAAAATTTAAAATTTAAAATTGCAACACAAAGATTAATATAATTAAATTCAAACTTATTTGCAAACTAATAGATAAAGTATAATAATTATAGTATGTATATAATATATTTATAATACTAAGCATAAGAAATAAAAATAATATGTATAAATATATTTACAGTATAAATAAAAATACTAAGTATATTGTATGTACAATATTAAATAAAAATACTAATATGAATAGTAAAATGCTAATGACAAAAGTGTAGGTATGCTAAAAGAAATTGTATGTTCCGATCAATCCTCGGATGTCTACACAAATAGCAAATATATTAGTAGCATGAGTGGGATAAAATAAAATGAAATTGCAATAATTCGGAAAATAGTTAGTAAACAAAATCCACAATTAAAATCACTATACCTGCATAAACAAGTGATAACAAGAATCGAAATGTCAAAAGAATCAACATGAGTAATAAGATGATGAGCAAGTAAGGGTTCATGAAAGTTTATAGCTTCAAAACCAAACTTCAAACAAGTTTTTATTCATTAGAAATCAAAATTAAAGTATATACTCAAATTGTGAATCATGACATACTAAAAACATGTAAAACCAAATTGGAATTGAACCATAATTGATTAAATTTAAAAACCGGACAGCAACACGCATATGCAATAAAGCTTGAATTCGGATTCAAAATTAATTGATTTAAGCAAATTCGGGCAGCCACAATTCAATCGGTTATTTAAGAAAAACATGTTGTCCCATGAGTTTCTCGGTTAAATTCACACACAAGAAAATGCGGTATCATTGTCAAACCATCATCGAAGCTAAATTTGAATGTCAACCGACTACAAACTTCAATAAAAAAAAATAAAAAAAACTAAAATGATAATAACACAAAATATGGTGTTCTAACATGTTTCTCGGTTAGATTTACACGCGAGTAACGCGGTATAATCATTAAACCGTCATTGAAACAAAACAAATAAATGCCAAATGGTTTCTCGGTTAGTTTCTACGCGAGTAACGCGGAAACAAAATCACCTTCATCGAAACCAAAACCGAATTTTCCATCTATTATTCACAATAAAAGATTGACAAAATGCAATCGAAATTAAAATGAGAAAATACAATGTTTTAAGGGTTTCTCGGTTAGTTTCTACGCGAATCATCGCGGAAACAATATCACCTTCATCGAAACTAAACACATATATACAAAATTGACACGGTTTTCACTTTAATTGAGAATAGCGGTAACTACAATGTTCCAACAAACATTCTTGTTCGAAATCGCCTCAAAGGAAATAACATTAAAGCTGCCCGCACGGTTTCTCGGCTAGGTTCCTCACGAATAAACGCAATATTACCATTTAGCCTTCATCGAAACGATTATGGACTCCTTAATCAATTACTCATCATAAACCAAACCGAATCCTCCAAATATATGTGTCCATACGGTTTTCAAAACAAAATTGATTTTGAGTTTCGAAACGCAACACAATAGGAAATGTAACATAATATATATATCCTTAGTTTTCTCGGTTATATTAGACGCGAATAAACGCGGTCAATCATAAAAACCTTCATTGAAAACGAACATGGATACCTTTATTAAACTGAATTAACACTTTCCAAAGGTTTTCTCAAAGCAACTATTCTAAAATCAAGAACAAAACAAGCTTAATGGTGCCAACAACCTTATTCCTATGAAACTGACACAAACAGCAGTTTCCAATTTACCCACAGCAGCATAGTTTACACGAAAAATATGTTCACAGATGTTACCATAACCCAGATTTGATTCAAGTAAACAAACAAAATTAACAACTTCAGTTTCTCAGAAATATTGACACCTCAATCAAAAGTGACGAAAACAACTTGAAAAGGGAATGATAATTACCAGAAAAAGTTGAAAACACCACTTCGAAACTGGACAGAAGGATCTGATGACAGTTGATTGTTGCAGCGTGACAGCATAGGGAGTATGTGCGGTGAGCTTCCGGCTGAGACGAGAACAGATTTCCGGCGAGTTGGAAGGGATGATGATGGAGTGAGAGCAGAAACAATGGGAGTTATGGAATGATGAAGAGAAGTATGGTGGTCCGGTGATAATGAAGGTGACGGACAGAGGGAAAATGGCGGAAGGAGGAGGAGAGGTACGGCGGTGAGTGTGAGCAGCGGCTACGGTTGAAACGGAGGAGCTGGGTGTTTACGGATGAAGAACGGAGGTTGTTGGAAGTGGTTAGGTAAAGAAACAGAGGGAACGATGGGTGGTTGACGGCGTGAGAGAAGAATGGATGGAGTTTGAGAGCGGCGATAGAGAAGGGAGGTAACGGTGGGATGAGCTCCGGTTGAAAGAAGAGGAAATGGAGCGGCAGGAAGAAGGTGGGTGACAGTTTCGGTGAGATGACGAAGAAGATGGGAGAAATAGTGAGTGAAGATGAGGAATTGAAAGGAGAAGGCGGCTGGGTGTGAGAAAGAAGATGGAGCGTGGAAGTGAGGATGGAAACCGTGAAGGTCACTGTGAAGAAGAGGAAAGTATATTTCTCTTTTCACAATTTTTTTATATTTTGGTTTTTTATCCGCTGCCTCCGGTTTCAATTTTTTTTGGCTCCCCCCTATGAACATAACCAATCTTCAAATATATAGTAAAAAATTAGGTTTAGACAGTATTTTTTCAAATGCCAAAATTACCCTTTTCATAAAATGGCCCTAAAAAATGGATTTGGTAAAAATTAACAAGCCAAAATATATTTTTGTTTGATTTTTTGAGACAAAAATTTGACACTTAAAAATTGTTAAAAATGATAAAAGTTCGGACAATAAATTATCCGAAAAATAATATGAACACATTAAAATAAATTACGAGTCTTGTAAATTAAAGAAAAATTATTGAAATGGTTAAAATTAAAATAAAATGATAATAAAGAATACCCGATTTTAAAATACTTACAGTTAAATACGAGTCTTCAAAGATCGAAAAATTAGGAGAACACATTTTCATGATCTACGCGACACGTAGATTCATAAAGCAGTGAGTAAAAAATGAAAACTTGAAATATTTTCTCCGCTAATTTTCGCACAGTATCGAATTGCTTTTAACAGTCTGTTTATAAAATCGAAATATCGATATCATCGACATATAAATAATTTAAAATGAATGCAATAAGCAGACAGAGAGTTAAAAATGCATGAAGTAAGATAACAGGTATTTTATAATTAAAACAATGCAAATATCGATTTAAACTGACTTTTGGTCAATTCAAATATGACGACATGATGCATATGCAGTGTGTGAATGACTGTTTTTTTTATTTTATTTTAAATATAATGCGAGTACAAAAATAGCAGGGTAAAATTTGGGGTGCAACAACAACTAGACCAATATTTTTAATATTTCTAATCATGAATAGTTAACTTAATAATGCAGTATAACTTTTTATTTGTTTATTTATTTTAAATTACACACAAATTTAATATTAAAATTAATAAAATTTAAATCCTAAGTATAAGTAATCAAATACAAATAAATTCAATAATACACAAATAAATATTTACTTATTTAAAATTAATTCAAATAAAATAATAATTAATGAATTTCATAGTAATTCAAATAATTGTTAAAATATTTAATTAATTCAAATTAAATAATCTATTAATTTTTAAAGTATTTAATTAATTCAAATTAAATAATAACTAATTAACTTAATAACGTTTCAGTTAAATATTAATTGGGTTAATTATATTTTATTATTTTTATTTTAAAATGTGTGAATTATTTAAAATAAATAAATAAATGTTTATTATATAAATAATTGGGTTAAGTATTCATCATTAGAAATATTAATAATAGAAATTTGATTGGACTAGTAGTAAAGATACTACTCATTTTGTTTTAAGTTCATCATTGTTTGTGATAAAAAAAAAGTTTGTTATTGTTTAATATAACTATAAATTATGAGAATTATCGATCGCAAATGTAAAATGGTCTAATGATAAAAGCATAAGATGTTGCTTAAAGATTTATGAGTTAGATTGGTAATTATTTAATATTACTATAAATCATAAAAAATATTTGTCACCAATGCATATTGATCTAGTTGTAAAGACATAGGAAACTTATTAGATTTTAATTTCTTTGTCTATTTTTCATATTTTTAAATTTGAATTGTTTAAAAATAAAAATTAATTTAATATTTAAAAAATAAAAAGCGTGATAGTCCAGTCACACAGTTTAAAAGAAAAAGAAAAATCAATTTAAAATAAATATTAACAATGAAATTAATATGATTTGGTTAAATTTTATAACAGATTAAATTGAAATATTTTTATAGAGATTACTTTGAATTTTGTTGTTTTTATGAAAGATCAAAATGAGCCTTCACAGTATAATTTAATATCAAGTTTGAAACAAATGACTTACCTTTTATTTAAATAAATGACTTACTCTCTCCTATGTCGTATAAAAAAATGTTTTATTAACACTTTTTCTTTGTCTTAAAATAAATATTTTTTATTACATTTTTTCTCATTATTAAACACTTATTTATTAATTATCTTCCAACAACTATAATAAATAAAAATATTTTAATAAATAATATTAATTTTATCATTAAAATTAACATTTAATCATTTTCTTACAAACTGCATGAATCAAATAAAACATGTATGATGACAAAGAGGGAGTATCATTTATTATAAACATAGACATAAATTAATGTTTTCGTAAAATATTTTTACATATTTTTTATAAAAAAAATTTACAATGCATGAAAATACTCAATCCATCGACTCTTTATATTTGTTGTAACACTCTACTTTCCTCATCGCAAAATTAATAAAATCAGAGTAAATTAAAATTTTAAATCAACATCAAATAGGATGTCACATTCATTCAACATCATGTAAGTTGATCAATATTTAACAATTTGATACATAACACGTATTTCAGATGAACTGACAACATCATAATGGTTCTCAAAAATTTCACTTCATTAATGCAACGGAAAAGAATTCATAAATTGATTCCAGCATCATCATAAAAATAACAAATTAACAATTAAAAGAGAGTTTACAAGACTCTCAAAACATCTCAAAGAAAACATCAATTAAATAAAACAAACGTTCATCCCCCGGTGTTATGTATCAGATAAAGACACGACTCAATCTATGCTATACAAGGTGCAACTTCATATCTCAAGTAACTCTAATCTTGATCACCTATGCATTACCCACGTGGAGGCAACATTCAAATAGAAGGGGTGAGATATCATAACAATATAAATGAGAATATGATAATGAATAGATAAAGTATTGCATACATAATCATATTAATCACACTTCATGCATCAATACCAATACACGTCACAATTTCAACAATCACACCCAACAATCAAATAAATTACATCTTGTTTACCAACGATGTCATAAATGCAATGAGACCAGCTTCACTTACTATATGCATGTGGTACCATAACAACGTCACTATGCCATTTAGGCTACACTGTCACTTGCTATTTAGGCTACATCGTCATTTTCCATTTAGACTACATCGTCACTTTCCATTTAGACTACATCATCACTTGCTATAAGGCTACATCCTCACTTATGAACATGCATGGAACACAATATGTCATAATAATTTATGCAATGACATTAATACCAAAAAAAATATGCAATGATATGACACACTTCGCATAATAAGTCAATCCCATATCACTAATCACATATCGCTATTCATACACCCCCGCAACTCTTCACATCACAAAATCTATTCAATTTCGTTGTCGTATTCACAACTTCACAATTACAACAAAACATCGGAACAAACAAAAATAAAACCAAACTCAATAATCACCTCATACTATTTTCAAATCATTTTTATTGAGTAGAAAATGTTTTTAACTTTCCGTAGGTTTGAACGGCACGTCGAACGGACACCTGAGTCAAAAGTTTTCAAGTTTTCAAGTTTTCAAAAATGCTTTCAAATAGTGAACAATTGATTGCACTAACAGAGCAATCGATTACACCCTGTTCCAGAGGCCAAAAATCACATTTTTAAGTAGCGCAATCGATAAACACTTTTTGTACTAGGTTCACACAAATGGCGAACATATATCCTCTCGATAAAACACCAATTCACTTTACACCTCCTTAAGTTGGCACGATAATTATATCCTATCCAACTTGATCTCGTCCACTATCAACAAGATATTAAGGGTGATCAGTTCCTCAATTTTTCAATAGGTAGCTGACAACCATAATGGTGGCATAAATCATCAATATCCAACTATAATAGCGTCTTTCACCTTGTGCTCAAAGTTACCTGAGCATAATATCCAACACTCTCTTCAAGGCTTACAAACGTTTTTCTTAATTTCCTTAATTTCTACCTTATCAATGATACATAAACGCCAAAAATCCATTTCATAGTCTCCTTTATGCGCATGCAACATAACACAATTGTTAAGTATATTCTAATGCAGGAAAACTTCTACATCAAGTATAATCCAAATCGTTTCGTTCTAAAAGAAGTCTTTGTCCAAGTAGAGGACTTTAACCACATCAATAAATCTTTACTTTTTCCTTTAATCTCATAATCTCACCGATCCTTATAATCTCACATTTGGATCTGATTCTAATCACAATCACAATAATACCATTTCATCATCCGGTTGGTGATAGAACTCTCCAATTTCTCCTAACTCATGTATATACTTTTCTGTCATAACCATGAAACCAATCCTTCTTGAATTTATTTTTCCTCAAAACTATCATCATTTTAATCATCCTTAATCGGAATAAGTTACATCTTTATGCACTTATCTAATACATTCACATCCTTACTAATGTCAAACATCTCATTCCCATAACTCATTCACTAACAACATACCTCAATTGACCTAATCTCGAGCAAACTGCGATAATAACCAGGTAATCTTGAAAAGCTTATAGTCTCCATAAAAAATTCTAGAGCCTCTCAATATAGGCCTCTATTTAATTTGAATAAATTATACACATATCTCCATTCAAAATAGCAATGTTCACTAAAATTCACCTCTTCAAATCATGATCTACATCCTGACATCCTAACATACATCTTTTTTCTTTCGACGCCGAATTTTGAATCACGACATTCAACATTTCCTTTTTCTGACTCAGACTAATCAAAATGTCCTCAATAAATACCGCAACGAACTGATCTAATTATTCAAAATAACTTCACTGGTTTCTAAAAGTTGTCCTTTAACTGTCCTTAATCTTCATCCATATCTGAAGATAATCTGATCCCAATTCAATTATACTGAGAACATACTCGCCTACCAGTTGGTCTATCTAGTCGTCAACCATCTGAAGTGGATATGTAATCTCAACCACTACTTTAATTAGTTATCGAGAATCCACATACAATTTCATACTACTTTCTTTTTCCTTAACTAATGACATCAAAGCTCCCAAAATGATACATTCGATTTTAGAAATCTATTTCTCCACACATCTTCTAATAACTTATCCAATTCTCCCAACTTTGAACTAACATCCTGAATGGTGCCATAGGAACAAGTCTGGTACCAAGTACGAGATAAACATCAAATTTCTCCTCTCATCCAACATCATCACGTGACAAATAAATCGCTTATGGGTTATTGAACCATTTTTAAAACAAATTTCATTGCGTTATCTTTCTAATGCTTTGAACGGAACTCAAATCGGACGTCTAGAACTCAAGTTATGAACTTTTGAAGTTTTTGCAAAGATGATGTCCAGCATTGTGCAATCAATTTCATCAGATCAGCAATTGATTGCACCCTGTACATAAGAATTTTTCCACAAACTTTCAACTATGCAATCGATTTCACTCTAACGTCAATCAATTGCTTATTGTACAGATGCAATTTTTCATGATTTTCTATGTACAAACCCATTCCAACTCTTTTCCAAAACCACATTCTTCTTATAACTAAAGAGACACATTAATTTGCCAAAAATTTCGTTATCTAAACACCAATGCTCAAGTCCTTTTTACAAATCTACTCATATCTTCGAGTTCCGAATATGACCCGTGATTCACAACACCCCAACGACATCAACGACATTCCACAATCACTTATATGATTCCAATCAACAAAATTCATAGTAATTCATCTCTCTAGCATTACTCAAACATTGACAGCAGACACAATAGTAACTGAACACTGACAACTTCACGATCAACATGCAGTGCTGAAAACATTATAACCATTTAAGCTTCACCTTCTAAGAGTTATCATACTTGCTTAACATGTATCTTTTGGCATAAGAATATGCATCGACCCATCAAAATAATTCGTAATCACTTAGTTTAACTCCAAGTATAACATCAAGGTACTCCAACATTTGGCTCTAACGGTAAGTCGCAATTTTCACCAGAAAAACATCAGGACTCACACATAACTTGCACATCACTAGCCATAACATTGTCCTTCACTTCTAGAGTTGAAAATTACACAAGTACCTGATCATTCCTTCTCAAGGACACTTCGACTGAACGCTAAGCATAAATCAGGAAACAATGCATCCTCACTAACATTTGTACCCATGTATTTCAAAAAATACTGAACCAATTGTTCCCACTTGAACTATCTCAAAGAAGCATAAGCTTCTCCCCCACTTGTTTCGATCACACTCCTACAAACAAGTGATTAGAAAAGCAAGCAAGCCAGCACCGACAATGTTTCATACAGATGTCGTGTACTGAGGAACAACACATTGACAGTATTCAACTGACATACTACACTAAAGACTCGACAACCTGGTCGGACGGACCGACCTACTCTGATGCCAATTGTAACACTCTATTTTCTCCATCGCATAACTAATAAAATTAGAGTAAATTAAAAATCTTAAACCAGCATCAAATAGGATGTCACATTCATTCAACATCGTGCAAGTTTCTTAACATTTAACAATTTGATACATAACATGCATTTCAGATGAACCGATAACATCATAATGATTCTAAAAAATTCCCCTTCATTAATGCAATGGAAAAGAATTCATAAATTAATTCCAACATCATCAAAAAACAACAAATTAACAATTAAAAGAGAGTTTACAAGACTCACAAAACTCCTCAAATAAAATATCAATTAAATATAACAAGCGTTCATCCCCCGGTGTTACGTATCAGAGCAAGACCCGAAACAATCTATGCAATATGAGGTGCAAATCCATACCTCAAGCAACTCTAATCCTGATCACCTGCGCGTTACCCACGTGGAGGCAACATTCAAACAGAAGGGGTGAGATATCATAATAATATAAATGAAAATATGATAATGAATAGATAAAGTATAGCATACATAATCATATTAATCAGACTTCATGCATTAATACCAATACACGTCATAGTTTCAACAATCACACCCAACAATCAAATAAATCATATCATGTTCACCAACGACGTCATGAATGCAATGAGACCAACTTCACTAACTATATGCATGTGGTACCATAACAATGTCACTATGTGATTTAGGCTACATCGTCACTTTCCATTTAATTTACATCGTCACTTTCCATTTAGGCTACATCGTCACTTTCCATTTAGCCTACACCGTCATTTGCCATTAAGGCTACATAAATCACATAATATGAACATGCATGTCACAACATAATAATCAATCATCATCATCGATACACATAACATAAAATCTCTTATTTCATCGCATTTTTTCATCGTCAATCACTTTCAATCAATTTCATATAGATGATGTTTCAACGCAATTGAGCTCTTCACGCAATCGATTCGAAGCAAAATCCCAATTTTTGAGTAGTCAATTGATTACAGTCGATTTTGTAAATGCATGTTGAATTCATGAAATAATCAATCAAACATCCGTTGCACAATTCAAAGCATCAATTCAATCAATCAATAATCGTCATCATCACATACACAAATCACATACACACTCAAATTCACACAAAGATAATCATACAATTATATAACCCAACTCTACCATAATTCATCATCATACAATCCCTTATAGAGTTAGAACTCCACTCTTACCTTAGATTTTTGAGTTCTCTTTCCTTCTCCAATGGAGTCTTCTCTTTAGCCCTAGCTTTCTCTTTTCTCTCCTGCTTCTCACTTCTACGGCTAATGAGAAATAATGATTTATATTCTCTCTTCTAAACTCTTATCTCGTTAAATCAATATTTTCATCCAACCCTTCCTTATGTTTAATTATTAATATTATAAAATACTATTGATCTATTAAAATAACAATAGTAATTATAATAAAATATTATTATTATTATTATTATTATTATTACTACTATTCTCCATCCACCCCATGGCTCTACATTTTTAGCCACACACCCCTATAATTTCAACTTCAATAATTTTAAGGTATTTAATTCTCAACAACGCATCACATCACATCATAAAATTTACTAATTTAAATAAAATACAATGCATAAATTTATTATTTTAAATAAAATAATTTCTAATTAAATCGGAGTGTTACACTTATCACTTTCAATGAATCACACTCTTTTTATTTATTAGTCATTTTTAAAGTACAATATTATATTAAATATATATATTTTTAATTTTTTATTGTAATAATTATAATAATAATAATGATGATAATAATAATAATAATAATAATAATAATAATAATAATAATAATAATAATAATAATAATTAATTAAGAAGGATAAGAAAACAATGTAGTATTTGTTGCGACACAAGGATAAAAGAGAATAACGATGGAAATAAGAAAGAGTATAAAATAAGGATTGAATTGTATTGAATTAAAAATAATGAAATACGAGTACCTATTTATACACAACTTAAAGCCCAAAAGTAACTAACTAAAAACAAACCCTAATCCTAATCTTAAGGAATTAAGATATACGATACTAACAGTAAAATAACAAATACTAAAGTACCATAATAATTACAAAACTGCCCTCAGAAGGTAACAACTTTTGACAACATGAATTATTCTCAACACCATCCCTTAATTTATGTCCATCAAAATCTACAACACCAATTCCATCCCTCAAATGGATAAGGTGTTCAGCCTTGACATCCTTCATCAGAACATTTGCAACTTGCTTCTGGTTGCAACTCCCCGTAAGTAATATGTCATCACCATAAAGACACACTAGAATCATATTGCTTCCAGAATGTTTCACATACACACCATACTTCATCTCACATTTCTGAAACCCTTGCTTCTTAGAAAATGAATCAATCTTCTGAGCCCTTGCTTTTTAATTCAATACAATACAATCCTTATTTTATACTCTTTCTTATTTCCATCGTTATTCTCTTCTATCCTTGTGCCCCAACAAATTGGTATCTAGAGCTTCCGGTTTAGAATTCAGGGAAACACGAGTGACTGTGAGTTATTTGTGTGTTTGATTTTGTTTCTAGGGTTCACGTTGAATCTAGAACAAGAATTGTTTTCTGTCTGTGGGTTGGGAAATACTATGTGAGTTAATATCTAAGGATATTTGCGCAAGGAAGAAGATGAACGAAAACAGCAACATAAGCACCAAACTTCCATTCTTTGATGGCAAAAACTAGAATAGATGGATGATCCAGATGTGTGTGTTGTTTGGAGCTCAAAATGTTCTGGAGCTTGTTACCGATGGTTACATTCCAGTTGCAGAAGCTGCAATAGAAGAAGAGAAAGAGGCGCAGAGAAATAAAAGGAGAAGGGATCAGAAGGCGCTGTTCTACATCCATCAGTGTGTGGATATGACTGTGTTTGAGAAGATTGCAGACTCTATGACGTCAAAGGGGGCGTGGGACACACTGGTCAGATGTTAAGGTGGTGACGCATCAGTGAAGAAGGTGAAGCTTCAGTCCTTGAGAAAGCAATACGAAAATATCAACATGAAGAATAGTGAAAAGGTTTCTGAGTATATCTCAAGAGTGATTCTGATCACTAATGAGATGAAGGATTGTGGAGAAACTCTTTCTGAACAAGTAATCATAGAGAATGTTCTGAGGTCACTTACCCCTCAGTTTGATTATATTGTTGTTGCAATTGAACATAACAAAGATCTGGAGACCATGAAAATTGAAGAGCTGCAAAGCAGTCTAGAAGCGCATGAGTTGCGCTTGACTGACAAAACTTCTGAGAGGGAAGTAGAGCAAGCTCTGAAAGCTTCTTTTGTCAAGAAGGACCATAAGCAGAATAGACGTGGTGACAGATTCCAGAAGCCAGAAACTTCTGATTCTGATGAGAAGTATCAGAAGGGAAAGGACGGAAGGAAAGTTCAATGCTATTGCTATAAGCAGTTTGGCCATTTTGCAAGAGATTGTCGGTCAAGCAAAGAAAAGAAATCAGAAGAAGCGAATATAGCCAGAGGAGACTCTGATGATGAACCTGTGTTATTGATGACTTATGAATCTGACGAGGAACCTGTGAGGTTACCATTTTCTAAATCTGAAGGGGATGAAGATGACTCTGAATATTCTGATTCTGAAGGAGTGTCTCCTTATGAGTCAGAGTCAGAAAATGATATTGAAGAAGAGTCAGAAGTTGAAACTTCTGAAGAGGAGTCAGAAGTTGAAACTTCTGAAGAAGAGCCAGAAAATGATTTTGTAGATTCTGAAGATGTGTCAGAATCTGAGGTTTCAGAAGAAGAGTCAGAGTTAGAAGATGAGTTAGAATCTCAAGGAGATTCTGCTTCTGAAGATGAGTCAGAACATGAAGGTTCTGAAGATATGTTAGAACATGAAGATTCCAAAAATGAGTCAGAACATGAAAGTTCTGAAGAAGAATTAGAGTCAGAAGATGAAGAATCATCTAGAGACTCTAAGGATGAGTCAGATAGTGAATCTGATTCTGATCCAGATTCTGAAGATGATCCAGAATCTGATCATGCTTCTAGAAGGGAAAACATTGAAGACAATGGTTCTGGAGGACAAGCTTCTGGAGGTGATCAAATTGATCATGCTTCTGGAAGGGAAAACTCTGAAGACATAGGTTCTGGAGGACAAGCTTCTGGAGGTGATCAAACTGGTCATGCTTCTGGAAGGCAAAACTCTGAAGACGTAGGTCCCTGAGGACAAGCTTTTGGAGGTGATCAAAATTCTAGTGGTAATTATGACACTAAAGGTGGACCTTCTGAAGGAGGAGCTTCTAAAGGTATTCCAGCCTCTGACGGTGGTCATGATTCTAAAGGTGGAACTTCTGGAGCAAGAGCTTCTGAAGGTGATGATTCTGGACAAGGTCCAGAAGTTAACAAAAGTGGAACTTCTGGTGGGAGTTCTGAAGGTGATGATTCTGGACAAGGTCTAGAAGTTAACAAAAGTGGAACTTCTGGTAGGAGTTCTGAAGATGATGGTTTTGGACAAGGTCCAGAAGTTAACAAAGGTGGAACTTCTGGTGGAAGTAAAACTTCTGAAGAAAGTCCAGAAAGAAATACGGTTCCAGAATCAGAAGGAGATTCTGAACAAATAGGAACTGAAGATGTTCTCAAGAAGAAAGCCTGGCTGAATGCCATGAAAGAAGAACTTGAGGCTTCAGAAGGAAACAAGACTTGGAAGTTAACTGAGCTTCCAAGGGAGAAGAAAGCCATCAGCGTCATATGGGCTTTTAAGGTGAGGTTTAAGCCAGATGGATCAGTTGGCAAGAACAAAGCAATGGTAGTGGCCAGAGTTTTTATTCAGAAACCTGGACGAGACTATTTTGAGGTGTTTGCTCCTGTAGCGATGCATGAAAAAATCAGATTGGTGGTTGCCTTAGTTGCGAACAGAAGTTGGCCACTGATGCATTTGGACGTAAAGTCAGCATTTTTGAACGGTCCATTACAAGAGGAGGTATACGTGTCACAACCTCCTGGCTTCGTGAAAAAGAATCAAGAATGGATGATGTATAAGTTACACAAAGCTCTGTATGGATTGAAGAAAGCAATATGAAAATCTCAACATGAAGAATAGTGAAAAGGTTTCTGAGTATATCTCAAGAGTGATTCTGATCACTAATGAGATGAAGGCTTGTCCAGAATCACCTTCAGAACTCCCACCAGAAGTTCCACTTTTGTTAACTTCTGGACCTTGTCTAGAATCATCACCTTCAGGCTCTGATACCAATTTTGTTGGGGCACAAGGATAGAAGAGAATAACGATGGAAATAAGAAAGAGTATAAAATAAGGATTGAATTGTATTGAATTAAAAATAATGAAATACGAGTACCTATTTATACACAACTAAAAGCTCAAAAGTAACTAACTAAAAACAAACCCTAATCATAATCTTAAGGAATTAAAATATACAATACTAACAGTAAAATAACAAATACTAGAGTACCCTAATAATTACAAAACTGCCCTCAGAAGATAACAACTTCTGATAACATGAATTATTCTCAACAGTATTAAGTATTAAGAGCAACAACACTAAAATCGATTTTCTTAATTTATAAAAAGAATCAAAGAGTAACATATAGTAAAAATGAATGGAGGGAGTAAAAAACAATTTTATATATGGTTAAGCGCATGGAGGGAGTAAAAAAACAGTTTGGTCCTTCCTTTAATTTTCATAAATATTTATTGTATTTGACTATTTCATATATTTATTGTATTTGACTATTCAATATGGTTTAAGTTAATGGATATACAAGATAATGTAAAATAAAATAATAGTTTAATTAAATATATGATAATAATTAATTAATAGTGTAAAAATAATTCATAATGCATCACTTCTTTTCTTATATTTATGGGTGTGTCTGTTTCATGAATTAAAATTATAATCTTAGAATGTTATTTCTCGAATTTTATTTATATATGTATATTTGATGATTAATTTAAGTTCTTAGAAATATTTATAAAATATATTTAATTTAAAATTTAAAATTAAGAATAAATAAACTAAAATTTTCAAAAGTGGTAAGTTATAGGTGAATAATTCTTTTCTATGAGAATAAAAGATTCCCACTCCATAACATGGAAATAAAAAGTGACAAAATCATGTGTAAAATAAATTTCCAGAAATAATAAGTTCCAAAACATATTTTTTTAAAACTTGAAACAAATATTAGAATGAAAAATATTCCAATGGAAATAAATTTACATGAAACAAACACCTCATAATTTTGAATGACAAATAAAATAAATTTTATATAAATTATAAATGAAATTTATCATAATGATTTTTATTTTTAAGTTCACTTAATAAATAACATGTCAGGATTATATCAAATACATCGAATAGAATCCAAAATTCAATTATAATAAGAAATAGGAGTAAATAATTAAAATAGTATTAAAAAAGTGATCATTATTTTAGATAAATTGGTTTCTTATAAATATAACAATTATAATGTAATACTAATAATATGGCTTCACAAGGGAATAAGTGACATTCAAATTTGAACGTTTTTTTCTTTTTCTTTTATATGGTCAAACTAACATACGATGTGCTATCTAAAAACTTATCTTGTATTCCAGTAGTAGTTTTCCCTCTAATTCTATATATATTATTTTGTCATTAGACTGTTTTTTATCATTATTTTTTATTATTATTATTATTATTATTATTATTATTATTATTATTATTATTATTATTATTATTATTATTATTATTATTATTATTATTATTATTATTATTATTATTATTATTATTATTATTATTATTATTTATTTTTAGTCGTTATTTTAAATTTTAAATTTATTACTTTTATTATTCTTCACTTGTAAGAGACTAGTCACACATATCACACAATCTCGTTTATTTTTTGTGTGAAATTGTTAGCTTTTTTGTTTTTGTTTTTGTTTTGTTTGTACGTGGGATTTAGGAGTAAAATAGTATACAATTTTATTTTCCTATTATTAATCTTTGGATTAATGGATGTATTTTATTGGTGTAATCAGTTGACATATCTTATACTTTTATGTAATACTACTATAATTTTATTTTAGCTTTTCGAAAAAAAATTGATATTACTTGTAACACTCCATTTTCCAATACTAGTAAATATAATAAAATACACATCATATATCAGAGTGCTTCAAATGGGATGTCACATAATTCAAATTCTTATGAAGTTTCAAAATATCTTTATTTCAAAATAATTGTTCATTCAGCGGAAAACAATTCAATTCGGTTTTCATGGCATTGTAGCCTCAACATCAATTCAAATCCACAAAGACACGTGGTTCAACAAAATTCAAAAATTAAGATACATAACGATAAAAACAAATAAAAGAACATATCAATTTCTCAAATCTCGTGTTACGTATCAGAGCAAGACTCTCTATATTCGACAAGCACACTAGAGACTCCAAGATATCATCACACTTCTACGAACTATTCTCGATCACCTACATGTTACCAATATAAAGACAACTGCGAAAACAAGTAAAGAGTGAGATATCAAACCATATAATTGAGATTATGATAAACAATATATAGTTCGAATTATATAAAATCACTATTTTGTGATCACACCACTATTCCACAACAACATAATTCAATCACAAAAACAACATCATCGGGTATTATGATATGCAACTCAACGAATGCAAATGCATGTGGTACCATCAGAGTGAAACTCCCAATGTAAACAATTGCCAGTAATTCTGAGGCTTCAAGGCTTAAGCCTTCAACGTAATCATCCTGCCCCTAACGGTTCAACGTGGTTTTGCACCTCACGGCTCAACGTAATATGCAAATGTATGTATGCGACCATATTCACAATGTCAACTTATCAATAACGACAACGAAATCACAACCGGCTTACAAGCCTACAACATAATCATTTTACCCCTTACGGCCAACGAAATCAATTTGCCATTTACGACTCAACAAAGTACATTTATTAACACTAGCCATAGACCTGTAACGTAATCAACAACAATCCAACCATCAACGTTGACTATCAAGTCTCTACTGATAACAACGTTCAATAACAATAACAACAACAAATTTCCATACAGAAAACTACATCGAGTCAAAAAAGATTCACTTACTGTGTTTAAAAATACTTTTATAAGGTAAGTCATAATTTTATCTATCTAAGGGTTCAAACGACAACTAAATCGGAGTTACGATCGCAAAGATATGACCAAAATAGTTTTTCAAAGTTTTTTTTCTTCTATTTCTGTACAGCATGAGTCGATACATAATCTTATGTATCGATGCATAAATCACCTGTAGCAATGCAAGCATCGTGTGAGTCAGTACAAAGACAACATGAGTCGATGCAAGCATCGTATGATTCGACTCATACGATATTCCAAATCCTATTTTTTCTAATTTTCTTCAGCATGAGTCGATACATACCATCTTCTATCGATGCATCCCTTCATAATTTTTCCCCATGAGTCGATACATGGCAGTTTGTATCGATGCATGATGTTTCCAAGCTTCTGGTTTTTAAAATAAGTACAACATGTATCGATACATTCAAGCTTGGGTCGACTCATGCAGCGTGAAAACGCCCAAATCCCAGTCCTTATGAAATCCCACAATTCGATTTGGGATTTCCATCAATCACAAGAGCAACATAATACAAACTAGCAAAATCATAAATCCCTAACTACCTATCATCCATCATATTCCCAATTAGAGAGCAAGAACCCCACCCTTACCTGGATACAACGACAGTTCAACTCTTGATCGAATTTCTGGGACTTTTTGGCTCTAGCAGCTTTCTCACGTTCGTGTTCTCGAAAAACCCTATTCATCTTCTCTTTTCTTACCGTCACTTCTATTTCTCTTAACCAAATAATAATAATAATAATATTTCCAATATTATATTATTATTTCCATAACTTAAATCAACACATTCAATCGAATAATACCACAACGCAATTTACTTCAATATATTATAATTCATCAATTTCAACGAATAATTTCGAAATAATTTAATTAAATAATTAAATTCGGGGCGTTACACCTCTCCCCCACTTAGGATATTTTCGTCCTCGAAAATTCGTCCGACACAATCATCCTCAACTTCGCTTCCAACTCCATGATCCTCAGGTGCGTTTGGCAACACTTCGACTATTACTTTTGCGATATAACTGGAACTCAGCACGACTTGAATTCAATATTCACACGTCAACTTCATGATACTCTTACAACATGATCCTTACTAACTTGTCAACCATTTTTGCAATATCTCGAAACAACATCTTACAATATAGCAACATCCTTCACTTACCTATACTTGACTATACAACATTGCGTCATTACCGCCGCAACGTAATCAACACCAAAGTGCATATACATTTTTTTATTCCATACCCGAGGTCACTCACCCGATAAATTCTGACAACTCTATTAATCTTGTCATATCACTCTCATAGTGACATCAACGTATTCGACTTAATCAACTTCATCCTATTATAGAGTATTACTCATCATCTACGGTAGCCAACAACAATATCATGCAACCGAACACAATTCTATAATGCCAACTTAATAGTAGTAACTCGACTACTAACCATACAATCCATCTTGATTAACCGCCCTTTTCAAAATTCCTATCCACTTATAAGATCCACAACTTCAACCAAAACTCAGACTTCCTTCAACGTTCTCAATTTCATCCATGCTGCATTGTTCAATACTCCTCAACTTTTTCATCGATATATCTCTATTAACTCTCATCAACTCAAAAGCAAATATCTCCACAAGATAAAATCCATTACTTAATGTATTATCCAGATAGTAATATAAGTCTACATCCTCCAATACGATCTCGTCAACTATCAACAATTGATTATGGGTGATCAAGTCCTCAATTTATCAATAGATATCTGACATCATAATGAGGTATAAACCGTCATTACCAACTACAACAATGTTCCTTTAAAATTTGTATTTACGTCATCAAAATTATCATAATTCATCAACTTTCAATATTATCCAAGCATGCCAACACCGACTTCCTACACTACATACTAATACAACTCTGAAGATACCATCAGAACAAAATTTCTTTACACCATTACCAACACTCCTTATTCTTGAAATCATACTCTTCACATTTTCAACAACATCTACAATTACTTTTTAATATTCTACAACAAGGCCTACATCAATCTGTCACTTAATCATTGTTCTTACGCAAGGTTGCTTGAACGACAACTCCACAGTTCACCAACCATGCTGAACGTATCAACCTGCTAAATTCCATCCCATAGCAATTATCCTTGTTTCTTAACAGTTACTTTCCGAAACATCAGGAAATTTGCACCATACTTGCACATATAAAATGATTACATTGATTCTCATCCTTAGAGAATTCAACACCAATCATTCCTGATCATCCTTCAAGACGCTCCAACTCATTAAACGACCAAAATATTAAATTCATGCTACCTTCGAATTCAGGAATCAACAAAGCTCAAACAACACTTACACTATAGCCATCAACAACATACTAGCTAACATCTCACAACTGAACACATCTGAGAAGCAAAGCTTCTCCCTCACTTAGCTTCAACTAACTCCTGCAACAACAATCAAAAAACAACAAGTACTGACAATGTTTCACACACTTGTCGCGTACAAAGGAAGTAAACAAAATTAGACGACTATGGCCGGACAGACCGACCTGCTTTGATACCAATTGTAACATCCCATTTCCCAATACTAGTAAATATAATAAAATACACACCATATATCAGAGTGCTCCACAATGAGATGTCACATAATTCAAATTCTCCTGAAGTTTCAAAATATACTTTATTTCAAAATAATTATTCATTCAGCGGAAAACAATTCAATTCGGTTTTCATGACATTCTAGCCTCAACATCAATTGTAATCCACAAAGACACGTGGTTCAACAAAATTCATAAATAAAGATACTTAACGATAAAAATAAATAAAAGAACATATCAATTTCCCAAATCCCGTGTTACGTATCAGAGCAAGACTCTCTATATTCGACAAGCACACTAGAGACTCTAAGCTATCATCACACTTCTACGAACTATTCTCGATCACCTGCACGTTACCAATATAAAGGCAACGGCGAAAACAAGTAAAGGGTGAGATATCAAACCATATAATTGAGATTATGATAAACAATATATAGTTCGAATTATATAAAATCACTATTTTGCGATCATACCACTATTCCACAACAACATAATTCAATCACAAAAACAACATCATCGGGTGTTATGATATGCAACTCAACGAATGCAAATGCATGTGGTACCATCGGAGTAAGACTCCCAATGTAAAAAGTTGCCAGTAATTCCGAGGCATCAAGGCTTAAGCCTTCAACGTAATCATCCTACCCCTAACGGCTCAACATGGTTTTACCCCTCACGGCTCAACGTAATATGCAAATGTATGTATGTGACCACATTCACAATGTCAACTTATCAATAACGACAACGAATTCACAACCGGCTTACAAGCCTACAACATAATCATTTTGCCCCTTACGGCCAACAAAATCAATTTGCCATTTACGACTCAACATAATAAATTTATTAACACTGGCCATAGACCTGTAACTTAATCAACAACAATCCAACCATCAACGTTGACTATCAAGTCTCTACCAATAACAACGTTCAATAACAATAACAACAACAAATTTCCATATAGAAAACCACATCGAGTCAACAAAGATTCACTTACTGTGTTTAAAAATAATTTTACAAGGTGATTCGTAATTTTATCTATCAAGGGTTCAAACGAAAACTAAATCGGAGTTACAGTCGCAAAGATATGACCAAAATAGTTTTTCAAAGTTTTTTGTTTTTGTTTTTGTTTTAGTACAGCATGAGTCGATACATAATCTTATGTATCGATGCATAAATCACCTGTAGCGATGCAAGCATTGTATGAGTCGATACAAAGACAACATGAGTTGATGCAAGCATTGTATGAGTCGACTCATACGTCGATACATACCATCTTGTATTGATGCATCCCTTTATAATTTGGCTCCATGAGTCGATACATGGCAGTTTGTATCGATGCACGCTGTTTCAATGCTTCTGGTTTTTAAAATAAGTACATCATGTATCGATACATACATGCTTGGGTCAACTCATGCAGCGTGAAAACGCCCAAATCCCAGTCCTTATTTAATCCCACGATTCGATTTGGGATTTCAATCAATCACAACAACAACATGATACAAACTAGAAAAATCATAAATCCCTAACTACCTATCATCCATCATATTCCCAATTAGAGAGCAAGAACCCCACCCTTACTTGGATTCAACGACAGTTTAACTCTTGATCGGATTTCTCGGACTTTTTGGCTCTAGTAGCTTTCTCACGTTCGTGTTCTCCAAAAACCTTATTCCTTTTCTCTTTTCTTATTGTCACTTCTATTTCTCTTAACCAAATAATAATAATAATAATAGTAATAATAATAATAATATTTCCAATATTATATTATTATTTCCATAACTTAAATCAACACATTTAATCGAATAATACCACAACGCAATTTACTTCAATATATTATAATTCATCAATTTCAACGAATAATTCCGAAATAATTTAATTAAATAATTAAATTCGGGGTGTTACATTACTCTTCATATTACTCGGCTATGTTAGTGCACAATGTGATTAAAAATAGAAAGAAAAGAGAGAATATTTTATTGCTATACAATGACGACTACTAAAGCTAAAAGAAGATTGATTACAAATGACAGCTACATCTAGTCTATTTATACAACATATCGGGGCCACATAGGCAACATACTAAAATACTAAATTATCCTTCAATATCATCCCTTAATTTAATTTTCTAATCAAAACTAACAACACAAATTTTATCCCTTAATTGGATAAATTGATCTATCTTGATCGTCTTTGTCAAAACATCTGTCAGTTGCTTCTGAGTGCTATAGTGCACAACTTCTAGTACTCCATTTTGGACTTGACTTTTTAGAAAGTGATAGTTTTCTATATATGTTTGCTTCTTCCATGCAACATTGTGTTCTTGGTAAGATTGATTGCATACTTGCTATCAATCATTAGCTTCAGCGGCGTGTCTACCATGATCTTTAGATTCTGCAATATATTCAGAAATCAGACAACTTGATAGACATCTACAACACTTGCAATGTACTCTGTTTCACATGTTATCAGTCAAACAACATATTTCTTCTTAGAACACCAATAAATAGGAAAGTGTTCCGGAATGTGTTCTAGATCAGTTTTTCGAACAGTAAATTTTTGAATTTTTTTATGAATAGTAAAAATGAAAAAGTAAAATAGTTAAATTATATTAAGGGTAAAAGTGGTATTTTTATAAAATTGTAGGGGTATTGGACTAGTTGTTGGGGTACAAAGTACAGTTTTCAAAATGTAATGGAATTCTAATACAAGGCCCAATCAAGTTCCTTTGGAAGAGGCCCATTCTCACATTCTCATTCACAAAAAACCAAACAAACAATTTGTAACAATTAATTAAAACAATCGAATAAAAAACATTTAATCAAAAACCTAAACCGAAACTCACCTCGATCAACCGAACTCTGTATATCTCTGTATCCGAAACAAGTTCCAACCGATACACTCAACTAAACCGCCGGAAAACGCCGCCTGAGTTCCTCGCCGGCCACCACAACCTTCGATAAAGTTCTCCAGGTTTTCCTTCTTTCATTGCTTTGCGGCCGCCATAGCCGCCCCCTTCAAACCAAAATCGCTTCGCCGCAGATTTCCTTTATTTGTTTTCATTCATTGATATAATTTTGTAACTTTGTTTTTATTCTAGTTTGCCTTTTTCTCAGATTATGCTAAGTCCCTAATGATGTCTTCTAGGAAAGCCTCAGTAGTTACCGCTAGTTCTCTTTTGAGGTTCTGCAATGGCTGTTATATGTCAAGGACTATATCCACTGCCGCTGAAAGATGGGATTCTCAGTTTTCGGCTGGTTTTAAAGCAGATGCTTCTTCGGGTTTCCAACAAAATGCAAGTGGATCTTATCGGAATGATCATGCTAGTTCAGAGCGAATTTCTTATGGAGGTGGAGGTCATGTAAATATCACCCAGAATGTTGTTCAAAATAATTCGGCAGAGTATAATGGAAGTAGTGTCAATGGGGTAGGTGTTGATAATTCAAGGGGTTTCAGGATGCATCCTAATACTTTTGAGAAACATAACTGGACACCGGAATCTGGAGAAAAGGTGGAGTATTCAAATGCAGGTAGTTTTCCTAGGCCTTTAGAGTATCAGGGATACCCTAAAAGGAACGTTACCGAAAACATTGGTCATTTTCAGCGGACACCAAATGAGTACTACACTAGGTATAATGAAATGGGTCAACAGTACTCCAACGGGAGCGTTACCCAAAGCATTGGTCATTTTCAGCAGACATCAAATGAATACTACAGAAGTAATAAAATGGGTCAACAGTACTCCGCTTATGGACAGTCTCAGCAGAGTGTAGACGGTCGATATTCTCCGAATTTTAATTCAGTACAGAACTCAACAGTTGGATCTCATCCATTGAGTAATCCAAAACCTGATGGCGAATCAGTTGATGCATCTAATGATAGTCCATATAGAGGTACACTTGAGGAGCTGGATGTTTTTTGCATGGAGGGTAAAGTGAAGGAAGCAGTTGACGTTTTGCAAATGTTGGAAAAGCTTCATATTCATGTGGATTTGCATCGATGTTTGCAATTAATGCACCAATGTAGGAAAGCTAGGTCTCTTGAGGAGGCAAAAGTTGTACACAGATATGTGTTGCAACATTTGTCGCCTCTAAACGTAAGCATGTGTAATGAAATAATGGGGATGTATTTTGAATGTGGTTCTGTAGATGATGCGGTCAAGGTGTTCAAGAACATGACTGAGTATGATTTGACTACTTGGTATACTATGATAACGCAGCTCGCTAAGAATGGGTTTGCAGAAGATTCAATTGATATATTTACTCAATTTAAAAGCTTGGGACTAAAACCTGATGGCCAACTGTTTATTGGGGTTTTTGGTGCGTGCAGTATGCTCGGAGATATTGATGAGGGAATGCTGCACTTCGAAACCATGAGTAGGGACTATGGCATTGTGCCTACTATGGCACATTATGTCAGTTTAGTTGACATGATTGGTAGCATTGGGCATCTTGGTGAAGCCTTGGAGTTCATTGAAAAGATGCCAATGGAACCACATGTAGAGGTATGGGAGACTTTGATGAATTGTTGCCGAGTTCATGGAAACACTGAATTGGGGGAACGTTGTGCTGAACTAGTCCAGAAGTTGGATCCTTCTCGTTTGAATGAGAAATCAAAAGCTGGCCTTTTACTCGAAGAAACTTCAAACGCAATAAAAAACAAAGAGCAGAACAAATTAGCAAGCAAAAATCTTCTAGAAGTTCGGAGCAAAATCCATGAATATCGAGCAGGCGATACTTCCCATCCAGAAAATGACAAGATCTATGCTTTGCTTAGAGGTTTAAGGGTGCAAATGAAAGAAGCTGGCTATATTGCAGAGACGAAATATGTGTTGCATGACATAGACCAGGAAGGCAAAGAAGATGCTCTCCTTGCCCACAGTGAGAGACTTGCCGTTGCTTATGGTCTCCTCAACAGTTCTGCTCGTTCTTCCATTAGAGTAATTAAAAATCTCCGTGTTTGTGGTGATTGTCATACTGCTCTGAAGATTATTTCTGATATTGTGGGAAGAGAACTCATCATCCGAGATGCTAAAAGGTTCCACCATTTTAAAAATGGCCTATGCTCCTGTCGGGATTACTGGTGAATATTAACCTAGGTATTGTCTACCTTTGATAGCGAAATATATTCTAACTGAAATTGTCTTGATTTTCCATAATTGTCTTTGACTCAAATATTTGAAGAAAAATGAACTTTGTTTTGAAATTTGTATATCAAAATTGTTAAGTTTCCTGTATAATAATTTAGTTTAAATTCTTAAGTCAATGCAAAAGATACATGTTTTCACTTTTAGTAACATGCTTTGAGGAACAAAGCAACTTTACCTAGTGTATGTCTTATGATCAAGATTACAAAACTATGGTGCTTTGATTAAAACAAATGATTGCGTGGCAGTTAAATCTACAATTTACGGTGCTAATAGTATAGCCTTAATGTTGCTTTATAAAATTGACTATATTTAATTTTCACTTGCATAAGTTATAATCTATGATGCATAGGTATGGGTACTGATATGGGATATGACATTTAAAAATAAATCTAGGTTTGCACGTCAACAAAAAACAAGGGTTATTCATAAAATCAAAATGTATCAGAAGAGAACTAGATTGTTCTAAATTGTTCAATTTACACCAAAACATCACAATAAAGTTTAAAAATTTTAAAATTGTGTTAAGTTACAATAGTTAAGAAACTAAAATACATAAATAACATCATTAATATATGAGAAAATCACAAATTTCACTCAAAACAGAATAATATAATAAGAATAAAGGAAGTGACATGAGTACATTCAGAGGTTACTCAGGTGGCGAGGTTGTGAACTGAGATATGGTTGGGCTTGCTGCCATGTGAGGCGTAGGTTGTGATGCATGGGAAAAGAAGCTCCCTGAAGAAATAACACGTATGAGTGTGGCTTGCCGATTTGGGATGAAATTTTAGGAGTGCGAAATCCGCTCCCTCCAAGTCCGTTGACAACGGCTTTGATAAGAAAATTTGTTGGAAAAATCTTCCGGTGATTGCAGCCGGCGGTGGAAACATGAGTGGAGACTAAATTAGCCTGAAATCTGGATTCTACTCTTTTCTGAAGAATAGTTATTGTCATGATACCACAGAAAATGACACAGATGAATTTTGTGTTAGATATTACTAGACCCTTGCATAGATAGTCAACTTACTTTATAAATCTGTTTAGCCTGGAAGAATTTAAAAAACCCTGTCCTATTTTTTGTTATAGAGCAAGGACAGAGACTTAATTGTAGGTATCAAAAGCTTTTTTTCAAGATTTGTGGCTAACTTCATTATTTGCTTCTGTGTTGGCAACATGATGTTAAATTGTTAATGTATTGTAGAATACTATACTGCTTGTTTTCAACGTCGTATTTGACATTGAGTTTTTATTTACTGTGACAGCAATCTTGTAATGAAGGTGCGTCCTGACTCCACACTTGATTGAATAACTCGGGGAATGGCAAGAAAGAAACCCCCAAACCCGCTCTTCATGTATCTCATTATTATTGAAACCAATCTTTATATCCATATAAGGTGATTAACCAAAGTCTTCTAAATCATCAAGCACTGGGGTGTGCATTAAGGTTTGCATTCAAGGAATCAATATTGTTATGACTGTAAGCATATAATATAACAGAACTCAAATTAATTTATTAGTGTTATAGTGCTGGCTGCTATGCAAATTGGCCTAAATATTTCCTGTTAGATATATACATGGCAGCAGTTATATATAACTTGTCATGAGTAAAACAAAGAGGGTAACTAGTCATTCCCTCTCACTATCTTATGAACGTGTTATTATATTATTCTTTCATACTGTAAAACTCTGAATTTGTTGCGACTATTTTGTTTTCCCTCCAGTCTAACTATTTTGACATTCTCCTCAGATTCATGATATTCTTCCTCTTCAAGGTTTGCAATCCAGATTTTGGCCTAGTTAGTTAATCTTTCAGTTTCACCAAAGTTTAAGAGCATGATACTGGATAGTTTACTCAATGTCATTACATTGTTTCCCTTTTTAATAATCAGAATCTTATCATGATTTTTTTGAAAATTTAATAATCAGGATTCAGAATCATATCATGTTTTTATTTTTTTTTATTTTTAAATTCGACCCGACCCTAGAGACTAATCCGGAATCCTATTTAAAGCCGAGGAAAACTATGTATGAGCTTATTTAACTCAAGAGTTGTTAGCAGCATGATTCAAATTGGAGACCTTGAGATGAGTCAACTATTAAATTTCAATCCCTATTTTGCTTGAACAGGTTCAAAATCGAATTTTTCTTAAAAGCGGTCCAAAATTGGATTTTTCTCAAAACCGGTTTGAAATTCAATTTTTCTTAGAAATGTTTTAAACTAAATCATTTTTTTTCTTTATCCGATTTTTTTTTTTATCAAAATTTTTAATTGTTTTTTGTGTGTTTAGACTAAGGATTGCTCACAAATTAATTACATAGATGATAAAATTGAATCTAGTCTAATAATATTTATCTATCTGATCATACTTGATCAGGACAATCGTCTCTGGCCCACGAACATGATGAACAACTACAGTTGAATGAAGAGGTTGGGGGATTACCTACAAAGTACTCTGATGTCAAAGTTAGTGATTTGGAATTAGAGTGCAAGTATGTAAGTGTAAAGAGATCAATAATTGGCCCTCTCAAATGAAAGGGTATTTATAGCCATCATCACTAGGCCAAGATCCTCATGTTGGGTTGGTATAGCAGGCCCATAAGAGGACTGTCAGGATTCACGAGTGTGTAGGGACCAGGACATGGTCCCGCTCCTAAAGGAACTGCTCTGAAGTATCAGGATGTGCATGGATCTGCGCTACGAGGTGATGCCCGTTGCTTGATGTATGAGCAACATCGTCCCCGATGGTAGTGGTCTTTGGACCCAAGTGTTCTACTCGACACTAAAGGCCTCTCAGGGGAGGAGCATTGTCGACCAATGAGGGAGAAGTACCTGTGTGGCCAACTGATGGGCAGATTCTCCGGGGGGTGGTTTGCTCCACCGATGCCTCTGGATTTGGCCTAAGCGAATATGAGCCTGGTCTTGGGCAAACACGGCCCAGTCCAGAACAAGAGCCCCCCAAGTCGTTGCTCCTAGAAGGAAGAGGAGTTATGACTTAAGGCTAATTGTCAACCTGGGTGAACGTCTCGAGCTGATGTCCCGAATCTACTCGGGAGGGAGTTGCAACGCTTCTGCTCACCACGCGACATAGGTCTTTTAGAGCAATGATGGCATAGGGACTAGGGTCATAATTGCTCTAGGCGCGTGGGCGGCGGGGAGACAGATAATTGACACGTTATCCAAAGTAGGGATGGCAATGGGTATCCATGAGCACGGGTACTAGTCTCCCACTACCCGCCCCGTTTAGTAAATATGATATCTGTACCCTCCCCATATCCGTGCGGGTACCCGTTAGATGGGTATCTGTTAATTTTGAGATATTCGCGGGTATTAACGGGTATCCATGGATACTATTATTTAAATATATTTTAAAAATATGTATATTTAAATAACTATTTATTAATCTCTTTTAAAGTAAAAAATATATTTTCAAACCTAACACATAATAAATATTAATAAAAATAAATCACTTTCATTTTATATCTTCTTTTAATAATAATAGTAATAATAATATAATATTTAAGAAACTAACAATAATAATTTTGATCAAACAAATTAACATTTAAGTATTTTTTCTAATTATTAATGGATACGGATATCTACGGGTACGGGTACCATCAAATCCATATATGTATCCGTAAATAATCGGGTAATCAAATATCCGTTTATTTTACCCATGGATATTCATTAAGTCATCATATCCATATCCGTGACGGGTTTTATCCGCGGGTATCCACGGGTACGGGTTTTTTTGCCATCCCTAATCCAAAGTGACGTTTCGTCTCCCACAGATCGTTTATAAATAGCCCCCTCGCATTATTTCCAACCTTTTCCAATTTCCGCTTTCTTCATCTTTCCGACTTCTCCCAACGTCGATACTAGCATCGTCGCGACGTCCGCCCTCTTTTCATCCAGAAACCTCAAGTAAGTACTTTGTTCTCTGCACTTCTCCTAGTTTTTTGCTTTCTTTAAGCTTTCTGGTAAGTTCTCCCCGAGATATTCATGGGATAGGTGTTAATTTCATATTTTTGTGATTTTCTCGTCAAGATATTCATGTTATCCCTGTGAAATTTGTAGTTTCTTGTTGGGAGATTTGTCTTCTCCCCGTTATATTCATGTTTATGACCAAGAGATTCATCCCTTCGTCGTCAGCTTCATGCTTCTGGTCGGAGGATTCATCGCCTCCTCGTCAGATTCATTCTTTCGGCCAGAGAATTCATCTTCTCCCCGTCAAATTCATGCATATAGTCGGGGGATTCGACTTTCAGTCAGTTTTACGTTTTAGTGCAATTTTTATTAACAGACGTGCTCGTACCTTGATGGACTACTTTTTCGTGGGTTCAGGGATACGCCCAGTGGATTTCGCTTGTTCTGCGGTGGAAGGGTGAATTTGATTTGTCCATCGAATTCACTAGTTTCCTTTGCTTACAAGTGAAATGGCTGAGCAAAATGAAGTGGTCCATACAGACGAAGAAGTTTCTATCAAGGAAATATGCGCATCCGAAGCGGAGGGCTCCGAGGAAAACCTAAATTTGGTCGATACAGTGACTGATGAAGAACTGGCCTGGGTCGACCCAAAACCCCGGGGAATTACTTCTGTCTTCTCCGATTCACGACGCAGAGCATATGTGGTCGTCAATTTTAAGATATACGTTCCTCCGCCCGCGGGTAGGATTTACTCGACCTTCGCAGAGGATTATATTCCGATGTATGAGAACTTTTTCAAAGACTTGGGGTTTCGCTTTCTCTTCAGTGATTTCGAGATGGGTGTTCTTAACCATCTATCTTTGGCTCCATCTCAAATGCATCCGAACGCCATTGCATTCATCCGAGCATTTGAACTTGTGTGTCAATATCTTCAAATAGGGGCGACAATCCCTATGTTCTTCTGAATCCTTCATATTCAGCGACAATTGAGGGATGGCAGACACAATTGGGTTTCCTAGATTATTTAGGATGTACATGGTTTATGTCCGTGACTTCAAGGACAAACGGTACCTAGTGCAACCTACGTCCCAAGAGGTCGTGGATTCGATGTTCGACAGGGCTACTCTTGTTGACAAGGAGGGAGAGATCTGCTATGATGAGGATGGAAACCCGGAGACGGGGATAGTACCCAAATTCCCCATTCACTAGAGTCAGACCCATTTCGATCATAGGCCCGACCATTATCACACCCCGAAGGGAGCCCTGAACCGAGATGACAAGAGCTCCCTGAACATTATGAATAAATTTTTTAATGCCTTCTTTCTTGCTCGCTATATCGACCGGGAAGGGAATGATATCTTCGACGAGGATGGGGAACTACAATATGAGTATCGTCTGATCAACACCAAAGCCCTGGCTGAGTGCCAGACCTACGAGGAGGCGGGGAAGGATGGTTCTAGTACTTCGTCTGGTTCTCCCAAAGTCGTGCTGCCCGACAATCTCTCGGGAAAAAAAGAGGGCGTGACGAAGAGTGTACTGTCGATCTGACAGGGGATGAGTCGCATGCTTGGGCCTTTCTTTTTCCTCCTTATTTTCAAGACTAGAGTTTTTTTGATGGGTTTCCCTTGACAGTGCCCAACGAAGAAGCTTCCATCATCAAGGGGTTCGACGGGGAAAGTAGGCGCAAACATCTGGCTTCGAGCATAACAAGGATGATGAAGGTGACTGAGATGGTTGTAGTCCTGTCTGAGGAGGGGCCCGGTCCATCTGTTGTGGTGAACAAGTTGGAAGTAGAGAAGTCGGGCCTCTAGGATAAGGTGAAGAAGTTGAAGATTGCTCTGGAGCGGAGTGAGGAGAAATTCAAGAAGCTGACGACATAGAGAGCTAAAGTTGCTCGGTATCTTGAGGACATAGACACCTTGTCGCTCGACAAGAAGAAAATGGAGGGCGTGGTGGAGGAATTGAAATCGTCTATGCTACCCACTAGGGACGCGTCTGAATTGAGTTTACTAAGTCAGGCGAATCTTGTTGCTTGCATACATCTCCTGGAATCTGATTGCGTGGATGCACTGTCCGACGGGTTTGAGACTGCGGTGGCTCAATTGGCCGTGTTAAACCCCGAGCTCAATACTACAGGTGTTAGGATTCTGTCTTAGATAATTGATGGTTGCATCGTTCCTCCTCCCACCAGATCTGAGCCCAAGAATGAAGTTGAATTGTGTACCAGTTTATTTTGGTCGGGCCTGCGTGCTTGTGATTTTCGTTATGTTTGAACCAGGCTATGCCCGGTTTAAGTTTGTTGTCTGGGCATGCGTACCTTAGTTTTTTGTAACACACAAACAATGTCGGTTTTAATGGCCGACCCTTTCAAATGTTTTACTTATCGTTGTATGTTATTTGTTTGAGTTTTGCCGGTGCCGGGGAGGAGCCCTCTTTCGAACAGATATCGCTTCATCTGGTCGTCACAGGGGACCTGGATGGCTTCCTTGTTGAAGCGGTCAATGTATTCTCGGAGCGTCTCGTCGATCTGCTGGATGATGGCCTTGAGGGAAGCCTTCGTCTTCGGATGCCGACGAGATACCGTTAAAGTGTTGGCGAACTGGTTCTTTAGATCCCTCCAGGAGCTGATGGACCCAGGGGGAAGACTCTTGTACCAGTCCATAGTCGTCTTCCGCAGCGTCGTTGGGAAAAGCCTACATTTGATGGGCCCCCCGACGCTGAGGTAATGAAGCATGGCCTCAAAATCGTCGAGGTGATCGATGTCACTAACCCCATCATAGTTGGTCCCCTAGAAATAGGGACCTCCATGATTCTTGGAGATAGTGGACCGCGGGGGTCGTCTTCATCACTGCGCTCAAGAGAGCGAGTCAGGGATCGTAGGGGCCGAAGGTTCCGTCGGGGGTGTTCCTCTGGGCGAGGGTTCACGCTTCCACCGGCTCTGTTATTCTTGGACTCCTCGACTATGCATTCCTTGCACTGTGGGGAGTGGGAGCGCTTCTTCTTAGCGGGCTGCTCAGTATGGATCCTTTCCTGCTCAGGACCACGCCCAGCCCGTCGGCGAGTAGGGCTTTGTGAATCCTCCCTTCTGTTTCTCAGTCGGGGAGTTTGGGGAAGGGGACCGTGAGTTCGGTATCTGATGCTTCCTCGGAGCACGATGGGTCTCTTCCTGCATGCTAAGGCGCTCTCCTTGCATGAACAACATGTGGTTTGTCTGATTGATGGTCGTAAATAGCGCGATAGCGGTGGAGTCTACATTCGTGGGTATTTTTAGATATAGGTGTCTAAAACTAAGTTTAATGAAATGTCTCATTCGATTGCATTTAATTTTATAAAAAACATAAGTGCATTTAAAGATACATACTTAAATTTTAAAGACATTAAAAATTTTGGTCAGAAGCCTGAAAAAAAAAGTAACAGAGTGAAAAAAGAAATTCCCTTTTAACATAAACACCACATATTAGCTAACAAGTGTACACTATTGTGCATAGAAAAAAAATTATATTCAACCTATTTAAGAATCTTGAATGAAGACTCTTTAATTTGATCGAAGGGTCATCAATAAGACAACCTAGGTTTATGCTTCATGGTAAACCTTTTTTAAGTCAACATTTGCGATTGTTGGCTTTTCCTCTAAGGTTTCACATGCGAGATTGATTCGGCAGTGTGAAAAGAATTAATTTTGTAAAATTAGTTGATTCTAACTAAAATTGAACCAAAATAAAATAATTTATATTTAAATAAATTAATATAAAAGTAAATTAAATAATAAATATTAGGGTTAAATATATTTTTAGTCTCAATAAATATGCGACTCTATAAATTTAATGTGTATTTTTGAATGATGATTTTACAGACATATGTAGAACGTTATAAAAAGTTTTTCGAAAAAACAAAGAAACTCAATTTGATTTTTAAATCGAAATTTTCATTGTTTTTATCAATATCTTTTGAAATTTAAAAAATTCATATTTAATTCTTCTCATTTTAAATATTGTATAGTATTCTTAACACATATGGAAAAAAATTATTCAAAAATTTAAAAATTTAAGGGTAATTAAACCGTTTTAAAAATTTTAGAAAAGAACAAGAACTAAAACTGTAAGAAAAAAAGTTTGCGAGAACTATTATTGGAAGGAAAGGAAAATTTTAAAAGGACCAAAATTGTAAAGTCGTATATTTATAGGGATTAAAAACATATTTAACCCTAAATTCTAATGTTAAAAATTCATTTAAACTCGAGCTACATAATTCATTTTACTTTAGAAGAACCATACTCAAAAAAAATTATTTCAAAATTAATTTTGCTCTTTTAAAATTACGATTAAATATGTTTTTAGTAAAAACATATTTAACCCTTAAAATTACTTAGATAGCTTCAGGATTGCTGTCATCAAGTAGCCCCTTTAGAGCGAGGGTCTTCCGAGACAAACATACACTAAACTAAGGACAGATACGAAGAGAAAAGTGATAGTGATGAATGACATTTCTATAGACAGCTTTCATATACTAATCCAAACATACACTAAAACTAAGGACAGATACGAAGGGAAAAGTGATAGTGGTGAATGACATTTCTATCTATATAATAAAGTCAATAAGAATTGCTACTTGTTCACCCATGAAGTAAAGAAAAAGAAAAAAATTGTCTACTTTCTTTAAGGAAGCAAAATCCGGTCATGTTGTTGATTTTTTTCCAACTATTTTAAGAAATCTATAAGCCAATCGGTTGTGTAAAACAACCTGCTTGGCTGCTGTATTGAAAATTTTGCAGACCAAAGCAGGGTCACATAAAAAAGATAAACCAGACTAACAAAATAAGAAAATTGCCCGTCAATAATGCAGAAGGAAAACAACTACATAAGCACTTTTTGAACATTATCCAGTAACAATTTGATCAAGCACACCATGGATGCCGCAAAAACATTTTTATTTTTGAAAACTATCCTATATTAAGCCTTCTAAAAGAGCAGCTCTTTAGTCACAACCTCAATCAAACCAACATTGGTTGAAACCCAACCATTATAATAAAACACAGAATACAACATGTTTAAGCATCATCAAGAGCAAGGACTCCAGGTAGTGGCTTTCCCTCAAGAAGCTCTAAGCTGGCACCTCCTCCGGTAGAGATGTGGCTCATCTTGTCTGCAAGTCCAGCCTTCTCCACGGCGGCTACAGAGTCTCCTCCTCCAATGATGGTTGTTACTCCGTTGCCACTTATTTCAGCCAGTTTCTTGGCTATGGCCTGCACACACGAAAATAAAAGGGAATAATCATCAATCACTAGTTTAAAACTACATCAAATCAAAATTCAAAAACTTAAATATCAGTTTGTACCAGTCAAATAAGAGTGTAAATTGTTCAACTTCAAAAAAAACTAATCAAAACACAATGGTTCATAACATGTTCATGAAGGATGCATGTTTACAACAGATAAACGTCTACCAATATGAAACTATTGTTCAATAATTCAAAAAGAGTTATTGATTTTATAAGAGCATATTCAATTCAAAAACAGTTAATGATTTATAGAAATTCAATTCAAAAACGCAAATCATTCATACCGTTGTTCCTGCCGCAAACTTATCAAACTCAAAAACACCCATTGGTCCATTCCAAATGACGGTTTGACTCTTGTCCAATGCTTCGTTAAATGTTTTGATGGAATCAGGTCCAATATCCAATCCCATCCATCCATCAGGGATGCTTGATGCTGGTACAGTCTGAACATAAATAAACAAAGCTTTTAATATAAACAAATCTTTTAAAACATCATGTGTTGATGACAACCCTTTGGAAGTGTCGGTAGAAAACTTAATATACCTTGGCATTAGCATCAGCAGAAAACTTGTCGGCAATAACCACGTCAGTTGGAAGCAAAAGGGAAACTCCGTTAGCCTTGGCTGTCTCAATAAGTGAAGTTGCAAGTTCAAGCTTGTCATCCTCCACAAGAGAGGACCCAACCGAATAACCTTGAGCTTTGTAAAAGGTAAAAACCATTCCTCCACCAAGCAAGAGAATGTCAACCTTCCTCAACAAGGATTCAATAACTCCAATCTTGGAAGACACCTTTGAACCACCAACAATGGCAGTAAATGGTTTCTTGGGGTTTGACACAGCTCCAACTAGATAATCAAGCTCCTGTAACAATTAAACATAACAACAGCTACATCAATTATCAAATAAATGTGTTGTCATTGCCGACAGCTGAAAATAGTATTTTGTTCAAATTTTACTACAAAACATTGCTATAGCCACTATTTGGCAACATTTTGTATAATGTTATGTTGTCAATTGTTAAAATTCCACTACACTATAGTGCTATAACGGCTATTTGAAACAATTGTACTAACTAGTGTATCACAGAAAATAAGTGTTTGTTCTCCACTATGTTGTAGCGCTATACTCCCTCCGTAACAAATTATAAGCAAATTTGACTTTTTTGGTACATTTGACAATTAATGTATATCCGTATATGAACTACATACATTAATTGTCATATGTACCAAAAAAAAGTCAAATTTGCTTATAAATCATTAAGGAGGGAGTAATAGCTAGTGCCAAAGCGCAGTTAATGCTATAGCCTCTATTTAACAACACTATCAAATGTAACATGGAATCGCATTTATTTTCAACATACCTTCTGCATAAGGAATCCAGCAACAGAGGGCTTCAAGTATTTAGCAACACCTTCGGTAGAAGCATGAGCACGATGGGCAGTACCAAAAGCGTCATTCACATAAAGATCAGCAAGGGAAGCCAACTTCTTAGCAAAATCAGGATCATTCTTCTCCTCCTCCTTATGAAACCTCACATTCTCTAAAAGCAAAACACCGCCTTCTGGAATTTGTGCAACCAACTTCTCAACTTCCTCACCAATACTGTCCTCAGCAATCTTAACCTATAATAATCAAGAGAAATCAACATAATTAAAAAAACAAAGTAAACCACCAAAATAAGAACAGTTTAACAAAATACCAAAATAGAACATATCAATTTAGTAATCACACACCTCAGTTCCAAGAAGTTCAGACAACCGTGGTACAAGTGGCTTCAAACTGTATTTAGGTGTTACACCCTTTGGACGTCCCTGAAAAACACCACATTCAAGAATAAATTTCAAGTTACTACCTTATGAAGCACGAGACACTGACACATGGTAATAATTTTAAAAATAAACAAATTAAACATAATCAATCACAAATATGATTTCAGGATTTCCCATACCAGACACCGACCCAAACACAGACACATTTTTTTCCAGAGGTGTTACTACTACTACTAATATCACTCACTACCATCACATTATTCTAACATTCATAGTTTATCAAACCTTTGGTAACTACATCAAAACATTCAAATATGCAGAGTAAGTAAGATTAAAACAGTTTCTCAGATCTCACTCAAATAAAACTTAAATTAAATCACAAGAAGAGCCATAACAATACATATACACAATTATAACAACAACACCAAATTTTTGGAGGTTACCAGATGAGAAGAGAGGATGACTTTAGCACCATAACCAGTCAAATACTTGATAGTAGGAACAGCAGCACGGATTCTGGTATCATCAGTGATGTTCAAGTTATCATCCAAAGGAACATTCAGATCAACCCTAACGAAAACCCTCTTTCCCTTCAAATCAGCTTCCTTCAATGTTCCAACGCTTCTCTTTGTCGCCATTTTCTTCTACTTTTCACAAACCTGAATCAATCAAATTCAAATTCAACGAGAAACAAAAACGGATCAGAATCTGAAAGAGAAAACGGAGAGAAAATTGAGAGTTTGGTGACGGATCTTACAATGGATGGTTGAGATCGGAGTTCGAAGGCGGAGTGTGAGAAGGAAGGTTCTGGAAGATTTATAGAGATATGAAACTCGTGCGAATCGCACGTGTGAGATGGTGTCTTGGGTGACACGGTGGGCGCAGTGGAACTTATAATCTGTGGACTGTTATTATGGAGACAATTCACTTGTTTCTACTTTATCTTATGATATTTTTTATGCATACAATTCAAAATGGTTTCTTTATACATTAGAGATGGTCTTAGTTTTGGCTTGAAAAAAACTGGTTTTTATATTTCATATAAAGTAAATTTATGAATTCTAAATTATGTATAGATGTGCATTATAATAGATTATATATTTGTTAAAATTTTCATCCTTTAGTTACCACTTTATATTTATATATATAATGTATTAAGTATGAGTGTTTTTTAAATAAAAGATAGGAGGATTGGATGCTAACTATTAAATTTGATAAATTGTCTTAGTGAATATTTATTATCATGATCTAATCAAAATCATGTATCAAATACAATGCTTAACATTGAATTCTCCTATCTTTTATTTAAATAACACTTCTACTTGACACATTCTCATATATATATATATATATATATATATATATATATATATATATATATATATATATATATATATATATATATATATATATATATATATATATTAATATGATTTTATTTAAAGAAAATTAAAATTTTAGACATACTTAAAACCATAATGAATACACTAATATTAAAAAATGAAATTTTGAATGTGTATTTTTATTTTAATTTTACTTTATATTATATTTTAAAAAAATCACAAATTATATTCATATGTATTTGTTTTTTTAATAAAATTTGTCAATGAATTTTGAGAAACAAATATGTATTCAATTAAAATATATTTTTTATTTTTAAAATACGTAAATAATTTGACAAATGTAAAGATTTTGATTAATTGTATGTATAAAGTTGATTTATATATATTATTTTTTAATTTTTTAATTTTTTATTTTCACGTTAAATGATAAAAATCTCATATTTTCTTAAAAATATTTTTTTACTTTTAAAATTTAAAATATTTTTCATAATTTTATTCATTTGTCTAAAACACTAATTTGAATAAAATTCTGAATAATTATAATTTTTAAAATTTTACTTTTAATTCATCAAATAAACTCATCTTTAACTATATAATTAAAAGAAGAAAATATATGACATGAATTCATTTAACGCAAAAACAAAATTAGTAGTAGTAACAAAATAATGTGTGTTCTAGAACATTAGTTGAATTAGGAAGAAAACAAGCGTAAAAACATTCAAAGTTTAGCAAAGAGAAAGTCCATAAATGAAAAAGACGGGAAAGAGAAATTCCAAAGGATATTCCATTCAGCATCTTGTTCTTTCATTTATTTTATTCTTCTTTTGAAATTGTTAATGTAATTATATACCGTTATTAGCTGCTTTAGTTATACGCAACTTTGGCATGGACATGAGTCTTGGGGAACCTACTTCTGACTCGTATTATGTATATCAGTATCACGCCACCTGACGCAAGGTTTTCGATATTTCTTTTTTAAATAAATTTCTCGAATGTTATGTTACTTTCAATAGTTCATATATGATTTATTTTTTTAATTATGAACGAATTATAAATAAATTTATTTTTTATATATATTTGAAAAATGAAATTATATATATATTAATTGTTAAATATTTTTAAAAAATTAAATTTATTTATAATTTGTTACGAACGGAGTACTCTTTAAATGTGATGACAAAACCAATTAAATGAAGAGAATAAGATCTAACAAGAGGAGTGAAGAATCAATCACATAAGAGAAGGTGAGAGAACTCTTAGAAAATTAATTTGAATCAAATGGATCGAGGCTAGAATCGTGAACATGATCACTTTCCTTATTAAGTATTTCAAGCAGTCTCTTTATTGTCTTAGAATTGAAACGCGAGAATATCCAAGATAATTCAGCCTTTGAATCGAGTCTACACAAGACTCATGAATAACTCGATTGTAAGGAAGAGTGTCTGAAATATTGAAAAGGATTTATAATTTTAAGTGTTTTATTTTCGAATTCAGAATCATGCATTTATAGACTATGCATGTGTTGATTCACAAGTTTGTAACTCTTGATGAAACAACACATTTTTAGCATAAGATTGCAATGGTTCGCCTATAGTTACATTATGCACCACTTCAAAAGGGTTGTATATTTTGAATTCTGAAATTCAAACTTTCAGTAGCCTGAGACAAATTTAACTGCACTTTCACTGGTGGATGTTAGTGCAAAAACTGACCAAAATTTTGTTCAGACAGTTTTAACACTAAACATCCACGGTGGATGTTAGTGCAAAAACTGTCCAAAATTTCCTTCAGACAGATTTGAAGGCAATTTCCACTTTTGTCTATGGGACACTTTTATCCTCACTAACTTTGTCATATTTGAACACACTCATAAGAATTAATTGTCCATTTATTTTCAACAATCCCCCACTAGCTCTAATAATGACAAGTCTAATTCCAGAAAATGAGATATAAAGAGTGTTAATACAGTTAGGTATCTTTTAATTTTAAATTTAACCTTAGTGAGGATAACGCGAAGTTTAATCGGAATATTAGGTAGCAATGCTTTTAAACCATTAACCCATATGATTATATTGGCGTTACCTGACACACATTCTTTAAAGGTTCTTCCTCTACATATCTCCCTTAGCACTTATTTATGGCCATATGATATCCTGTTTCATGAATTTTTTTATGAGAGAAACTCCAACTCTCACTTTGAGACGACACCATCTCAAAATTCACATAGGTGACGTTCATATTGTGTCTTTTTCCATGAGACACGTACCCTCGGTAATGAACTTCATTAAGAGTTTAAAATAAAAACTCAACCTCGTTTTAAGGTCAACATTATCACGAAATGTTCGACAATTATCCAAATCAACGACTTGTTGTTACCCATTGAATCTTGAGGTTAATGTTCTATTAACGTATGATTGGGTTGTCGCCGTTGTCGGAACTCTTACTCAAGGAGTTTCAACCTCATCGCTCCCGAGGTTGTTTTTACCAAGTCTCTGGCTAGTGGCTTAGTAAATAGATCAGTCAAATTATAGATCGATCATATGTATGTGAGTTAAATGATTACATCTTTAATCAATTTTCTCACAAAATAATGTCTAAGGCATCGGTGCCTAAACTTTCCATTATACAGTTTGTTGAATGCACTAACTAAATTGGTTTGACTATCGCAACGTATCAACACTTTTGAAACATTGTCTTTTGTCAATGGAACTTCCAATAGAAGATCCCTCAACTATTCAGCTTCTTGACCAATGGAAATGAGAGCCACAAACTCTGATTTCATGGTTGAAAAGTAATGCATGTTTATTTCTTGCTCTTCCAAGAAATTGTACCTCAGTTAGTGTAAATATCCACCCTACTTTGTAGATTTATTATCTACAATACTTGATATCCATCTTGTATTGGTATATCCTTTTAGTAGGACATGAAACCTACCATAATGAAGGCCACAATTTTGTTTTCAAAAGATAACCAAAATTCTCACGATGGCCTTCCAATGCTTACTATTTGAATTGCTAGTAAATCTACTCATTTACTAACTTCGAATACTGTGTCAAGTCCAGTACATCACATTAGAGAATCAATTGCACGTGCGTATTCTAATATAGTCAGGACTCTTCCATCATCTTTTGACACTAAGATCAAATTGATTATTCACCTTCTTGAAACGTGGCAATTTGAATTTATCAAGAACTTTCTCAACAAAGTGTGTTGGACTAAGTTCATAACCCCCACTATTTCGTATTACTTTGATCGAAAAGGAGTGTCAAATAATCCAAGATCTTTTATCTTGAATATGAAAGTTTTCTCAATATAGTTTAGTTGACTATATTTTTAACCCCCACTATTTCAAGATTTTTTCATCTTGAATGTCAAATCTAGAAACCTCTTTGTTTCTAAAGTTCCATTCATCTCGTTGATAATGATCAACATATAATCAACATGGAGACAAAGGGATATCACAATATTCTTACACAACTTTGTGTACAAACACTTGTCACAAAAATTAGATGAAGAAATATTTTTAGATGATAATGCATGATGATGCAAGAAGGTTTTAGATGAAGTGAGAGATAAAATTCTGAGCAATTTATAGTATAGTATAAATTTTAATGAGTACCTTAGTTATGTTCACTTATCTCAAATCTTCACTTGAATTTCTATGTTAAACCTTCTTGATCAACTTTATCATTGATGCACATGACCCTTTTGATCCTTTTCTTCTTTGATAATATTTGACTTCATCAAAATAGATATCAGATTTAGTCTTCACAATCCCCTCCTTTTTGATGATGACAAACTCTTTGAATTATTGTTTTGATAAGATCAAAATACCTCCCTTCAAGTTGTGTGTCTCTCCTTTTGTTCGTTACTATGAAGTGCATAATCTTTCGGTCGCTCCATGTAAATCTCCTTATTGAGATCTCTATTTAGGAATTTTGTTTTTACATACATTCAATGAACTATAAAAATAAACTAATGCCGACAATACTTCTAATTCTCGCCATCGTTGCTATTGGTGCATATGTGTTGAAATATTCAACACCTTCTTTTTAGACGCCTACTTGCATCTATCGGGTATTGAACCTTTAGATAGATCGACAAGTTCCCAAATGTGGTTTGACATTATTGGATTCATTTAGTCTTGGATAACATCATCCAAGAGAAGTCCCTTGAAGTTACTTCTTCATTATAAATCTTAGGATCATCTTCCACTTGAAGAATAATAAGAATCTTACGAACAAAATTTTCACTATTTTCTTCTATTGTTTAAAAAAATATCAACAATTGATTTTGTTCGGTCCTAGATCCTTAATCTTTCAAACTTTCCACTTATTATAAGTTCGAGTTATTTTTTAACAATCATCACCAAACTTTTAGTTTATGTTTCAACAATCTCTGAAGAATCTTTCCCACGAGGCTCTTCACTTGTGAAAATCTCGAATTCCTTATTCTCTGTAATAAGATTTTCAAAATTCAATAGCATTTAAATCATAATTCAATCGCATAATTTTGAAATCATAAACATAATGAGTTTGACTAATTTAATGATTAATAAATTTCAAATTTAAAACTTAGAAGTTTCAAATTTATTTGAAGTTGCAATAAATTTCAAATGTTCTGAATGATTTAAATAGTTTAGACAATAAGAGCAAAATAACCAAAATAATTTAAATCATTCAGAACCATTTTACTAACCTCCATTTTTATTTATTAATTCTCAGTCCTTGTAAGATCAATATGCAACTTGTTCTCACTTTCATGAGGAGTATTCTTCTTCTTCTTCATTGCATCATTGTCTGTGACGACAATTATCCCTTTCTTTAACAACAACATCTAAAAGTAACTGACAGAAAATTTCGCTACCTACAATATTTTTCATTTTAGTGAGATAAAATTCTAATCAAGTGTTAAGGGTTGTGTTATCAGCCTATACATAGTAGACTGTGTTGTATTCAATTCAATAGAAGTTATTGCTTTAAATAATACTAAAGTGAATTCCTCACCACATCATCAAGATATTATCACATGAAATATATGCAGTAAACATTATAATAGAAGAACTTTTCATTGCAACATACCTTCGTGAATTGGAATTTTTTCTTTCATTCTTTGGTAACGAGAATGTTCATCATCATTTGACCACGACTTTCACATGAGATTTGTAAACTTTATTGCCTAAACCATAAGCCTTGATAGCCATTATATTAAAATACTTATAAGATTGTTAGAAAATTAATTTGAATCAAATGGATCGAGGCATCACCTTTCTTATAAGTATTTCAAACACTCACTTTATTGTCTTAGAATTAGAACACAAGAATACCCAGGATAATTCACCCTTTGAATCGAGACCAAGACTGGTGAAAAACTCGAATGTAAGGAAGAGTGTCTGAAATATCGAAGAGGATTTATACTTTTGAGTGTTTTATTTTCGAATTCAGAATCGTGCATTAATAGGTTATGCATGTGTTGTTTCACAAGTTTGCAACTCTTGATGAAACAACACATTTTTAGCATAAGATTGCAATGGTTCGCTTATAGTTACATTATGCATACTTTAAAAGGGTTGTATATTTTGAATTCTGAAATTCAAACTTTCAGTAGTCTGAGACAAATTTAACTACACTTCCACTGGTGGATGTTAGTGCAAAAACTGACTAAAATTTTGTTCAGACGGTTTAACACTAAACATCCATTGGTGGATGTTAGTGCAAAAACTGACCAAAATTTCCTTCAGACAGATTTGAAGGAAATTTCCACTTTTGTCTATGAGACACTTTTATCCTCTTTAACTTTGTCATATTTGAACACACTCATAGAAATTAATTGTCCATTAATTTTCAACAAGAAAAAAATCAATCTTGCAAAGAAAGAAGATGAAAGCATGGAATTATGAAGTAGAAGAAGAAGGTGTAGAAGAAAGGGAAGAATGTAATTGCTAAATTCACCTACAAGCAACGTAATTAGAACAAAATTAGTCTGGTAAACACTTCCACAGATTTAATTTTACCAGAAAATGAAATAGAAAAAAGTAGATGGATTTTATTATATGAGGATGAAAAACAAATTTGCAAGAGATGTTTGGGACCTGGGGAAAGATTATGGCATAGTGAAAAAAGGAGAGGAAGCATAAATAGTGTAACAAATTTTAAAGTGAGCTAAAGCAATTAAGAGCCCGTAGATAACTACGGATGGAAAGGGTGTTAATACTTTCCCTTTTCATAATCATCTCCCTTACTCATAATCTAACGAAGGTCTTTTCCTGTTATTTTCACCTTCCCTTAATTGGATAAAAGAAAAGTCGGTGGCAACTCTTGCTATCCGCAACATTTGCGATCAAACGCAAAACAATCCAAACTCAGTTCTCCCACCGTATTACAGACTCGATAGGAATAGTTAACACGATTCGCGTGCACCATATAGACACTGACTAGAACTGCGGGGAACGACTGTCGACCCTTTCCATTTGCCTATATATCATGACTCAATAGCAGGAAATGTAAAAAGCGGGACTTCGCTTAGTGGTGTCACGTCGGGTGTCCTAACCACTTCTGACATATGCAAGCACAATTGTAAACACAATGAAAAGCGCCTCCCTATGCACGGATGAAGACTTTAAACATACCAAACACAATTAGCAAATAGAAGGGCCCTAAACGGGTCTTTAAATAAACCAGAGGGGTTCCTGAATATGCTCCAACTACGGAAGCCCCATCATGTATCTCTATTCCTACTTTTCATGGCAAAAGAAAGCTATAAAGCCCTACTTCTCATGATATCTAGGAAAACTATAAGAGAATGCTATAAATGGTGTAGAAACTACCAAACGGATATAGAATCTGAAGACCACTGCGAGTTAAAGAAATACTCCGGAAAACTTCAAGTACTGCAGCCACACAATAAAAGTAAACTGGTGAGAAGAACTCAAGGTATCAAAACAAGCAGAATACGCGTGCATGCGCTTCCGAAGCAATAACACCTGCAAGAGAACCATGCAAGCAAGACAATAGAATGTGCGCGCATGCGCACAAGCAAAGGAACATGCGTATACACACTCCACTAGGGATATGCCTGCAAGAAGGGAGTTAGACCCAAAGAGCAAGCAAAAAGGAATGTATACGTGGGTATGCAAATGTGAAATATTGAAGAAATATGTCATACGTGTGTACAACACAAGCTCCTGCATCAAATACATCTCAAACAACGGTTAAGAATGCTAGAACGTCTAAAGAACAGAAAAATCAGCTCCAGGCCGCGCTAAGCCTGGTATATCGCGATATGCACGACCTGGACAAAAACTTTGGCGCTTAGTGCGCTCCTGATGGCGCTAAGCACGACCTGCAACACAAAAGTCAGTAGCTTTGGCGCTTAGCGCGCTCCTGGTGGCACTAAGCGCGGTCTGTAACCTGCAGAATTTCCTATTTTTGTCCTGAATCACCTGTCCATGCCATTCTCAATGCCCAAAGGTCAATCCATGCAACCAAACAATGATTCCAATGTTCATAGATGAAAATAAAATGCATGAACATGTTCGAAATATAAATTATGTCAACAATTCCAATGTTCTAAGATGAAATTCAAATGCATGAACATGTGAGGAATGCAAGTTGTGTCAACAATTCCAATGTTCTTAGATGAAATTCAAAGGCATGAACATGTGAGGAATGCAAGTTAAAATAACAATTTCAATGCTCATGTATCAAGAATCAATGTATGAACATGTTAAGAATGCAAGTTGAAACAAAAATTCTAATGCTCATATGATGAAGATCTATGCATGAACATGCTAAGAATGCAAGTTGAAACAACAATTCTGATGCTCATTATAAGATAACAATGCATGAGCATGCTAAGGATGCAAGTTAAAATAACAATCCTAATGTTCATGTGATGATAACCGATGCATGGACATGCTAAGGATGCAAGTTAAGATAACAATCCTAATGTTCACGTGCAAAGAATCAATGTGAGCAAGTCATGCTACAAAAAAGTGATAAATGATCATGTCGAATCTTAGTTGTACATTAACACAAACACTTGAGATGTGTATACATGAGCTATGTACAATGCGTAATGTACCTAATGATCATAATGCCTTTGAATCTACATATCGATACACTTTCGCATGCAAATTATGCCTCAAATCATCATGAATCAATGCAATTCAATCAATCTAAATGCTCTCTAATGCATGAGCATTTAGGAGACGATGTAAGATGCACAAATTTATGGCCTAGATGTTTGGTGAATACAAATGCGCAAGAGTATATGCATGCTATGTACAAAAATCCTCACACCGACACAAATAAGGTTGCAAAATCCGGTTCAAATCGAAGAATTCAAGAATGAAAGTTCAAAAATCAGAATCTACATAGAAATTGCAAGTAACAACAGTATTCAATTTCAAGAAAAGCTAAAATTCAATAATAGCTTAAATTAAGTGCTTAATTGAACTAAACACTTACTTGAACTTGAAGTTTGAATCAAATTTAAGAGGAATTCATTGTGCTCTTCAAAGAAAATACAAAATCAATATCGAATTGATGATAATCCTTGAAATCAACCTTGAATTCTTGAAGAAACTTGAAGTCTTCAATGGAGAATTGAAGAAGAAATCCTTGAATCTTGAAATTGAAGAGAAATCCAGAGGAAACAGTTCATTCTATGTCAAATTCGAGCAGAAGAAGGAGAAGTAGATCAAGATCCTGTAGAGAGAAGCTGCGATGAGAAAATCAGAAATCGTAGGGCGCACTTAGCGTGGTCTGCGGTGGTGACAAGTGTCAGTCAGAGGTCTGGTGGCGGCCTGTGGTGGTTGCTTGGAGGGAAAGCTGAAGTTTGAAATTTTGTTCTTGAGTTTTGCTTTGGTTTGAGAGAGAATTAGAGTTTTATTTTGGGTGAAATTTAAGCAAATGATTGTGTTGTTGTGATTTGTGAAGGGGAAAATCTATTTATAGTTTTAGGAGTTGGGCCTAAATCCATAATCAAGCCTAAATCATGATTATCCAAATAATTTTCGTCATTATTCCAAAAGAGCCAAATTCGTACGAAATTTGAAGTCGGAATGTAAATGAAAAGTGTCCGGAATGCGATTTTGCTTGCGTGAATCAAAATTTCGACTTGATCGGATGAACGGTCAAGGATATATGAATTTTTGAAGTTTCAGCGCAGTTTTCAAGCTACTGACGCACGCAGAATTCGATTTGCGCTCTTCGAAGAAAATGCCTTGAACAAGGGTCTTCTGATCAGAATTTGCAAATGAGTATTTCTGAGAAAATCGAAGCTAACACAATTTGTGAACTTTTGGCACTAGTCCCGCCTCGTTTCGATAAAAATCAAGCAAGATATGATTTTTCAAACTTCGCGCATCAGATGAAAATCACTCGGTTCAACTCAAAGTTAACTCCAAAGAATAAAATCCTAGTATTGATTGGTGAGGAATCAGCTCTCGAGTTGCAAATAAAAGTTGTAAAGGGCTTCAATACGAAATTTTAGCAATCGGTCCTGCTCAATTTCGAGTTTTCCAGTTAGGAGATATGAACTATTTAGTGGGCAGAACGCACGGTTCAGCATTAGAATTCAATTTAATTCACTAGAGAAATTAATTTCTTTGGGGACCTTCCTCGCACAATTTGCTTCCGGCTTTCAAACGAAAATTGTAGATAATAATGAGAGAGAATTTTCAGTCAAAAATCATCAGAAAATACCCGACGAGCTGAGAGATACACCTTTTGGAGTGCCTAAAATGCGCTGAAAACCCGAAATTCACTTTATTGAGAAATAAGCAAATAAACTCTTCTTCTTGTTTGCCCTTTGGGATACCTAAAGCCAGGTAACCTCATGATTAATGCTATGTATGCGACTACATGTATGTTAATGCAATCAAATTATAAGTCAGAAATACGGGAAAGAAGAGGTTAAATTTTGGGGTACAACAATATAGAAAGATAATATTCTATAGAATATTCCTTAGTATATTCTAGAATAGCATAAGATATTCCCATTTGTAATTAATGCAATAAGTTGTATAATTTCCTATATAATGCAATTTCTATAATGCTATTCAGTCATACGGTTTTATCAAATGTCTCTTAGCTTCTCATATTTCAATAAACACAATTACAATAAATTAGTATACATTAAATCATGTAATACAAATAAAAATTAAGCATTAAACGAAACCAATATTACATATCTCGCCCTATCATATCCTATAAGTGACATGGTCAGCATAACCCGTCAAAACGGACCTGTCAGAAGGTCCTCCAAGGAAATCACCATTAGTACACACTGATGACTCTGTAGATGCAACAATAGTGGTATCTGTATCAGCACAAGACACCACGTCCACTCCCTCCTGAACCGACTACTGTATCACCGACTCCTGAACTATCTGCTCCTGTAAAATCGGCTCCTGTATCACCGGCTCTTGAACAACCGGCTCTTGAACCACCGACTACTCTACAACTACCTTCTCCACTGTAGGAACAGGAGCATGATCCTCCACCGCAGGAGGCATCCTCGACTGATATAGAAGCTCTAGCAGTCTGTCGGCGAGGTGCACGAAACCCCATCACGGCTTGCTCAATCATCTATTTCCGATGAGAACCGGTCGGACAACGACGTTCAACCCGCGTCTCTGAGGCATGTGCCTCATCAGTAGCTCGAGCCACAACATCGACTCGATCTGTAGTCTTATCGACAATAGACTCATCTCTACCTCTGGTCCTCACTGCAAGCAAAATTAAAAAAATATAAGAAACATAGCAATTTTTAAAAAAAATAGAAAATACTTGAAATTTTGAAATCTCCGGTATGGATACTGTACCAGAGATTTTAAAATTTCCAATATCATTATCAAATGATAATACCAAAAATTTTAAAATTTTCAGTACGAAAATACCATATATTTCAGAATTTTTGATAGACGATACCAGAAATTTTCCCAAATATACCGCAAATCCTAATTGATTTCGCTAAATATCCGGTATCGCCTTGAAATTTCTGTTATCGTCTGGAAATTTGAAAAATCCGGTGTACTGTAAATTTTAAAATTTGTGACAATGTAAATTGGTTGGACATAATTGTCTTTTCATAAGTTTGAGGGGTGTCAGATTAAACTTGAGGGTTGGCAAGAAAAATCCTCTAATTATTGCCAAGAGATTCATAATATTGTCCATAAATTTGTCTTGTTCACCTGAATGTTATCATATAAAGACACAGTCAATGCTAAAAATATTGTTCAGAAATTTGCCAAGATTTTTAAATTTCATATTATTTAACATACAAACAATCCATACAGACAATATTGGATGAATCTGTCTTTTTGATAAAGAGATTTGTTGTATAATTGATGCACCTAGATTTCAAAATTCTGACAATGCAAAAGAGATTTGTTGTATAATTGATGCACCTAGATTTCAAAATTCTGACAATGCAAAAGGACATTTTGGATTTTCCATAGGTTGGATTTTCCATAGGTTGGCGAACACTACATACGTGTAGTTTCACATTTACATCTTAGGTTGTTTCATGAACTTAGGTTGTTTCATGAACTTCTCTAAAAAGTGTCTTCGCATCTACTTAGGTAGATACATCTAAGCACCACCCATATCAAAGACCACATATCTAGGATGAATGTGACTCATGGGAAAAAAAGAAGAGATGCTGTTCAATTTTGTGGCTTAGGATCCATTGAGAAAAAACCAGATACAACATGATTTAGAGCTGTAAAGTCTAGTTTGCCGACCAAACATTATGCAGCTCAGCTTTTCTAAAGCCCCGTGAGATCCATTCATTTTCCAATCATTCAATGCCCTCTCTCCACATAATGTGATTTGTCAATTGTCATCATAAGGCTAATATTCAACCAACAACCAGTGATAGAAACTAGAGAGTTCTAGACTGATTCACATGAATCAGTTTGTTGTCCAACCTTTTGCCTAGACCAATGACAGAACTGAACCAACACATGTGATGCCACTGTAAATGTAAGACTTGATTCATGATCGAATGGATGATTTATTTGAATTTACGGCTCTCAGCCTAGGTTTACAGTTACAAGCAATTTATGATAAGATTTACACTAACAAACCTGGAAGGATCCTACAACATAAGCTCTTTTACAAGGTTGTAAGAGCACTTGACACCGAGGGAAGGGGAAAAAATTACAAACTGAAAACTGTCTTACACGGCAACTGGTGTGGCTTCGTCGAGAGCGAGGACACCTGGAAGCTCTTTGCCTTCCAATAGCTCCAAACTTGCACCACCACCAGTGGATATGTGGCTCATGACTTCAGCAACTCCTACTTTCTCCACAGCTGCAACAGAGTCTCCTCCTCCAATAATAGTTGTCACCCCTTTTCCACTTAGCTCAGCCAACTTCTTTGCAATAGCCTGAAAGAAGGATATGTAAATTATGACTAAACATTTTTAAACGTAACTATGTGACACACCAGACATGTCTTTAGTCATAAGTGTCGGTGATGCATAACTCCTACTGCATAGTTACGAGGCATGCATCGCCATAGAGAGGAGATATTATGATATGACTGCGAAACATTTTAAAACTCAAACACTATATGTGAAGGTTCTTGCGTACCTCTGTCCCAGTAGCAAACTTGTCAAACTCGAACACTCCCATTGGTCCATTCCATATGATGGTTTGGGTGGTATCCAATTCATCGTTGAATGTTTTAATAGAATCTGGACCAATATCCAATCCCATCCAACCATCGGGAATGGCAGATGCTGGCACGATCTGAAAGGGTCAATTCAAACTTTAGGTTCTTGGGGCAAATGATTATGAACGAGTAAAATAATGCATATTCATAAAGTAGAGTAGGAAACAAACCTTGCTGTTTGCATCAGGGGCGAATTTGTCTGCAATCACAACATCACTCGGTAACAAGAGTGACACCCCCTTTGCCTTGGCTTTCGCAAGTAGTGCTGTAGCAAGCTCTAACTTATCTTCCTCTACAAGGGATGAACCAACCGAAAGACCTTGTGCCTTGTAAAATGTGAAGATCATCCCTCCACCGAGAATAAGTTTGTCAACTTTTTCTAGAAGTGACTCAATCACTCCAATTTTAGATGAGACCTTGGAACCACCCACAATTGCAGCAAATGGCCTTTTTGGGGTCGATACTGCCCCAACAAGGTAGTCAAGTTCCTAAAACATTAAAATATGCATGAGAAATATATTTATTATAAAATTGATTATTGATCAGATATATATTGAACTAAAAACTGAACATTTGAACATTAAGGGTTCATTTACTTCTCGTGTTTCCTGTGTACATTTTCAATTCAACTAATAAACATAAGAGCGTATATATACAATATGTCTATCATCATCATCATCATCATCTTCTTCTATTACAATTTTTTTAAAACATATTCAGCATTTTTAGAAATTTTGAAAATGTCGAATCATTTTAGATAAGCTAATGATATTTATCTAGTAGAAAAGGAGAGATAAACCCACCTTTTGCAAAAGAAAACCAGCAACAGATGGCTTCAAGTATTTAGTGACTCCCTCAGTTGATGCATGTGCCCTATGAGCAGTACCAAAAGCATCATTCACATATAGATCTGCTAGTGCCGCGAGCTTTTTTGCATGCTCAGGATCGTTCTTTTCTTCCTCCTTGTAAAACCTCACGTTTTCTAGAAGAAGAACTCCTCCCTCTGGAAGGGAAGCCACCAACTTTTCTACTTCTGGACCAATACTGTCTTCGGCCTTAATAACCTGTCAATTATCCAAATGCAAGAAAATGGCAACAATATTGTAATTATCCATTAGACATTCAACAGTCATAAATTATTAACCTCCCTCGTCCTTCGATCCATTCCTCAATAATCGTTAACTAATATAAACATACCTCGATTCCAATGAGTTCGGATAGCCGGGGAACAAGAGGTGCCAGGCTGTATTTGGGAGTGACACCCTTTGGCCGTCCCTGGAAATTTCACCAAAAGACACCGTGAATCAATTTACAAGTTCAAACCACAATGAATCAATTCTAATCAGATTTTGCAATGTAAAATTACATTAATATTTATATCAAGAGAGCCTATCATCTATGCCTCTATAAATTTCACACTCGGTTATTCCAATCATCCAATTGTTTCTTTCGAATATTAATCTCACAACTAAAACAAGAAATAATTTTTTCGACAAATTTTCAGCACCCTTGTTCCTGGTTGGTCCTCCAGAGAGAGCACTTCAAAGATAACCACTTTTGTGGCCTTAGATTGCATAACAGATATAAATAAAAGATAAACCTACCATTTATAATTATAGGCAATGATCAAAGAATCCATCAAACACACATTTATATACAGATTTTCCTCCTCCAAAGCAAATCATGCACTTCAGTGAATGTAACAAGAAATCTCTTAATTGAAAATTCAACCCTTTACATTGCAATAAAACAAACTACATGCATTACCTAACTATGAAGTTATTAAAATCCACTAAAAATTTTCAATCATCAACCATGATAGCTTCAAACTTTACACTCTAAACCGCATCCCTTACTTGCTTCCCATCCAAATTAAAACCCAAATACTCCATTAGTAAGAATTCAAGTTCTATCACTATCTTATTTTTGCAAGTCCCTTTCTCCATACCTCGTCATCTCCATAATCATATTCAAAACCTATTTCTCAAATCGAGAGACAGATGCGTCAAATTAATATCTACAAAACCCGTCATCTATTCTGCTATTGTACAGCTTTTCATCCCCTAACCCGAATGCAAGATAAATTTTATCAAACTATCTCAAAATATCAATTTTATTCTTCCCAGTAACATTTCTATTTCCACCAACATTGTGATTTCTATTAACAAATAGGAAAGAAAAAAAATAAAGTACCGTGATTCTCACACACATGACTCAGATTCATCACCTTTAAAACAAACACCCTTACTACTAACTACTCACTAATCAAATCTGAGTTACTCCTACATGGATCCAAGGCCGCCTTTAAAGACGTGCAACGCAGACTACCACACAGAGCCTATCTAAATAGGGCCTCATAGAAATATTTGTCAGCATTATATCATGGTTAAATAGGGTCTCTATCTGTTTTGAGATAGTTGAATGACAACTAATCTATTAAGGGCCTCCAAAAACTTAAGACGACTCTGATTCATAGAAAGACAGTAGTAAGAATTATGAAAATTGAAAGTGATAGAATCTGTAAAAATGTGAATTGATATACCAAATGACTGGAAAGGATGACTTTGGCACCATTCTGAATAAGATATTTGATAGTTGGAACAGCAGCACGGATCCTAGTATCATCAGTAATATTCTGATTATCATCAAGAGGAACATTCAAGTCCGCCCTAACAAAAACCTTCTTTCCTTTCAACTCCGCCGCACTCAAATCCCCCACACTCTTCTTCGCCATGGACACCACACCTCTCACTCCTCTCCCGCTCACTGTCCTCACCTTGGACGCCACCTGCACTGCCAGCAAGGGATCGGCAGCAGCGAAGCCGAGTCGACGGAGGGGACGGCCGCCGAGGAATGAGGAGAGGTAGACGCGTGAGGAGGATGAGGCGGGGGATGAGGTGGTGGATTTTGTGGTGGGGAGGAGGGAGAGAGTTGTAGGGGCTGTAGCTGAAGCCATTGTAGAGAGAGAGAGAGAGTGAGTGAGTGAGTGATGTGAATGAGAGAGAGTTTTTGAGGTTATTGTTTGAGAATGTGACGATGTGAGGTGGAAATGAATGGAAGAAAGATGTGGACGTGAAGTTCAAAGGTAGAATGATTGGGTGTGGTTTGGGGGTTTTGGATTTCTCTTATCGTTGAGGAGAGGTTCTAGATCTTCGGATCTTCCTTGCCTTTTTTCCTCATATTTCCATTCTACACCTAACTCTCATGCTCTCTCTTTTTTGGAATATGGATGTGTAGTTTACCAAGGGTAATTCTATAGGTGAAATCAGGATGATTTAACTCTTCAACTTTTTGACAAAACAAATATTTTTTTTAAAAAGTACATTTAAATTTATTTGTTTAAATTTAGAGTTAAAAGGTAGTGCACGAAAGTATGAGTGACAAACGGGCATGTTCGTCTTCCTTTAGACCTGTCCCGTAAAAGTTGGTAAAAAAAATAGGGCGAGACAGACAATCATAGTTGAGGATTACAGTCAAAAATATGAAAATTTTACTTTGTACCCCTACAATTTTGTAAAAATGCCACTTTTAGCCTTAACATATTTTAACTATTTTACCTTTTCACTTTTACAATTCATAAAAAAAGTCAAAAATTTACTGCTCAAAAAACTGATACGGAACACATTTCAGAACACTTTGGGTAAGTATTCTGGTTTGTTTAAACACAAATCAGAACAATTTATTGATGTATTTCGAAAATAACAAAAAACATTTAGGAACAATTTGTTTAAGTGTTCCGGTATAAATGACAATTTTTAAAACAAACCGGAACACATATGGAAAGAGTTTCGGAATTTTGGAATATAAACCGAAACACTTTGCAGATATGTTCCGGTTTGTTAGAACTGTAAACCGGAACAGTTTTCTAAAGAGTTCTGGAACACGTTTTTGAATTATTTTTTTTATTTCATGTATGGAAATTCTTAGAGGGAAATGTGATTTATACCAGTCCAAATAATTTGTCACAGTCTTAGAGGGAAATGTGACAGCTGCTGTGTGACCAACTACATCTACAACACTCTGGTCGTAACCAATCCAGTTAACATCCACATCCGCCTCAATAATATCAGTGGGTGGACGTGGTATATAATGAATTAGACCAAACTGGCGTAAATATCTGTCAGCCAAATATAAAACATAGGTACCTCCCCACAATAGTCCTCCTCTAAAATAAGTAAGCTCATCGAATGCGCGAAACTACCTATGATCCTCAAATGGATGCCACACCACATCCATCAGTGTCAATCTATCAAGGATAGCTTGAAACGCATCCACCTTCAACGCTCCCTGCTTGTAGGACCATCTCATTGCTCTCGGCATTCCAAAGTTCTCACATGGATGCCAATTTTTCACTACTCTTCCAATTCCAGGAAAATACTCATGGATCTAGCACTGTGTCAATAAAAATTATAAATAACATTTTAATAAACAAATAATAATTAAAAATTATCTACACAATTAATAACAACATAAATAATAAATGAATTACTTGAAGAAGAGTTGGATAACCAGCAAGTTGTTGGGTGCCAAACACACATGCATCTCCAAGCGAATCATAAAGGGTCACCAATGCAACTGCCCCCAACTGTATCTTCCAAGACCCTCCAAGTCCCCAAAAAGAGATACATATTTTGCCTTAACAAGCGTAAACGTATTGTCAGTAAAAATGGTACAACCTACTAACATCATCAGGTAAGCCCTGGTCGCATATGCCCAGTTACTAGCAGCTCTATGGACAACAAATGTATCATACAACCACTCCAGCTTATAGTAGGCACCTCTATTTCCATGAACCTGAGTCATGGCTTCTACACGTGACACTCCTAAATATGTCACAGCAAGCTCAACAGTAACATCTTCAGTAACGTGCTGGGGGTCTAGAAAATACCCCTAATAAGGAGGTGAAGAAGACAAGATACGTCATCTAAAGTAATATTCATCTCACCAAATGGAATGTGAAATGACGACGTCTCATAATGCCATCTCTCTACAAATGCAGTGATCAAATTTGGGTCTATCTTTGACAGACTGGATCTTTGCAAATGTGTAAGACCCGAATTTGTCACCCACCTATCTATCTCTCTGGGGAGTTGTTGGGAACCCACTCCATAAGTTTTTGGCAGTGTGCAGCACATTTTAGTTATTTTTTAGGTCCTCTTTCCTGAAATAAAACACAACATATTAATAAATTAAGACAAAAATTAAATTAATTCATTTCACATTACATTTTCATTTACTTACCTCTCTATACCACAAGTGTCGAGTACAATGATGCTCGTATCTAACTAATAGGGATAAGTCTGATGGTCCACCTGGGAATCCCCTAGGCTCCTCCGGAGGATGTGAACCGGATCCAGATGCACCGTCGTTTCTACGAGGAAGGCGTCCGTCAGGGCCTAATCTTCGAGGCATTCTACAAAAAAAGGCAAACCGGAACACTTAGCAAAAGTGTTTCGGTGTATGTTTTTTTTTAAATTTCGGAACACTTTGCAAAAGTGTTCCTGAATGCAATTTCCAAAATCGGAACAGATTTCAAAACTGCTCCGGCGTGTTTGGTTCAAATCGGAACACTTTAACAAACTGTTATGGTGCGTTTTTTCCAAACCGGAACACCTATGAAAAATGTTCCAGTTCATAGTTTTTCCGGAACACTCACCTTAACTGTTTTGGTGTGTCTTTTATAATATCGGAAGACGTTTGCAAACTGTTCCGAAATGCTGGAGAGTGAGAGAGAATTTCGGAAGACTTTTGCAACGAAATGTGAAAAATGATTTTTTTGAAATCCTAAACTATTTATATGAGGATATTTTTGTCCAAAAAATACTATGGTAGGGGTACAGGTTTAAAAGTAAAGTTTGGGCAAAACGAATATACCCAACACGTCGGGCCCGTTTTGTCACCCAATAAATTAATTGATAATTTATAGCTAATAAGTAATAGTTCTTAATTTATAGATATGGTTGGTAAGTTAATTAAAGTATTTGATAAATTAGTGATTCAAGTAATCGATGTATGTAAAATGACATAAAAAAATATATGTTTTGATTAATAACTTAGCGATTATATTTTTTTTTGTATTGGTATATTCATAAGGGGATTGCAAAATATACAATGTAATATTTCACCCTCTCCAGCTTCGTAGTCGATCATTTATTGAAACATTTGTCCATTACCAATTAGAATAAACCATTTATCAAATATTTATTAAAATATATTCAACACGTCGAGGACTACATGTGATAGAGTATGAGTGAACAACAATAGAGAACATGGTTGGAATCGATAGAGGAATGTAAAATGAAGTGAAAACTTCCAATGAAAAATACATGATTTTTTGTATAAAATTTAACTCTTTCTAGAGAGAGAAAGTGTGTGTGAAAGAGAATGTGTGCGTTGGCCTATGTTTGTCAAAGAATGAGGAAAGCACATAGATTGGAAAGCGATTGTAACGATAAAACCAAAATGATTAAGGATATCACATTAACTTATTATGTCAATTAGCAGCAAAAGTAATTTGACAAAGTAAAAGGGACACAAGATAGTAATTGAAACAAAAGAAAAGACAATGAATAATCAAATATAGGAGATAAACAAATGGAAAGAGTATGGGAGATAGAGCACCCCATTCTTACAAATAAAGAAGAAGACAGAGGTGTTAAATCATGAATGTGAAGAGGAAAATATGGAGAAAATGGAAGGACATGACTACTAAATACACTTGGTGCCAACATAAACAATCTAATAATCAGGTAAATGTTTGTCCTGATTTACTTATACTTGATAACAAGATAGAAAGGAATAGTCGGGCTGATCAGTGCATTTTGATGCACATTTGATCATACATAAAATACCATCCGAGCTATAGAGTTAGAAGGAGCAAGGAAGGAGCCGAGAATGGTGCCCGGATGGAGAGTATGGAGCCCGAAGTATGGACCAGGCATACATCCCATCCACACGAGCCATGATCTAGCCCGGCTAATAAAACGAGTGTTACGGACGAGCTGGAGGAAACTACCACATTAATCCTGGCGGCGCGCATTACACACGGAAGTCATCATTGCTGAACGGCAGGACATGCATCTTTAAGATGATTCAGTTACAGAGCTGAGAGCCGTTATTGGCGCTAAAACGTGGAAGTCACGTAACCACTATATATATAGGGCTCCCGCCAGCGGGTTAAGCAAGATATTCATTAGCTTGGAGTTCAAGATACTTAGCTTAAGCCTCCAAATCCCTAAATACAAATATATAAGTTTTCCTGCAAGAACATTTGGGCCCACTGTGGGGCCTCGGTGAAATCAATCTCAGGCCACCGCACAATATATGATAGCACGATGTCAGCAACATCACCAACCGATCCTCCGAATCTAACACAGTTGTTGGCCATGATCGATGATTTATGTCAGCACAATGACACTCTACAAGATAACGTTCAAGCTCTTCAACAGAGAAGCTTGGATGAAACATAATACCAAGAGGCAGAACTCTTGGAGCCATAACCCTTATCTCAGGGCATTTGGGATAATGTCGTTCCTGAGAATTTTAAGCCTTCTGTCCTAGCAACATACGACGGGAAGACTGACCCTCAGGAGCACATCATTTCGGTTAACAACATGATGGAATTAATAAGAGCAACAAATTCTCTGAAATGCAAGTTAATGGCTTGCACTTTCAGGGAATCTGCGCTACATTGGTACATGGGATTACCATGGTTTTCCATGGTTAGTCACCAAGATTTTAACAAGAAGATTATCCGGCAGTTTTCCGCAAACCGCCATCGGAAGGTGGCCACTACTTCGTTGTTCAACATTAGGCAATGTCCAGCAGAGTCACTGTGGGATTTCATGGTTAGATTTAATGAAGAGACCATAAAGGTTTCTCACCCCAATCAGGAGATCTTCGTGGCGGCGTTTCAGCACGGACTTAAGGCCGGGCAATTCAATGAGTCTCTGGCTTAGAAATCGGCCAAGAGTATGGACGAAATTATTACCCGGGTTGAATGTTATGTGAAAGGTGAAGAAAGCAACATGGAGAAGAGAGCCCGAGATTCTAAATAAAAGGGCAAAGGTCGAGATGATAGTACGGATTAAAAATCTCAGTCATGTGATCAACCAACGACCCGGGTTCGTGTCTGGGAGAAACGACCTTAATCACGGAGTCGTCAGGCTTTGAGACCAGGGGAGACCTTCACACTGTTGAATGCCATAAGGGAATACATTTAGAGAGACGTGAACCATTTGAACATGTTTCCTAAGCCGTGGAAACCATAGGCGGTTAATGTCGCAATGGCAAAAGGATTTGGAAGCTTGGTGTGAGTACCACCGCATTAGAGGACATACAACTGAAGCCTGTGTTTAATTACGAAGAGAGTTTGAGATGTTCAATTAATAAGAGAAATTGAGAAGCTAACCTAGATAAATGCCAGACGGTTATTAATATGAGAAGCCCGATTACAATACGTGAAGTACAACAGCTAACTGGGCGTTTGGCCGCGTTGTCTCGTTTTTTATCTTGTGCAGGTGACAAGTCGATTCACTTCTTCGCGGATATTAGAAAGAGGGCCAAATTTGAGTGGACTGAAGCATGCGAACAAGCATTCCAGGAGGTGAAGCAATTTCTATCAACTCCTCCAATTTTGACCAGACCAAGAGAGAATATGCATCTGGTGTTATATATCGTCGTGTCAGATCATGCGATCAGTTTGGTATTGGTTCAAGAGACAGAAACCGGAGAGCGTCTGGTGTATTTTGTTAGCAAGGTGCTGAAGGGAGAAGAACTCAGATACCAAAATATTGAGCGGTTGGTGTCATACCCCAAAATTTGCCCTCCATCTTCTCAAAGACATTCCATACATCCATACTCAAGGATCCCTCAAGGTTGATCAGACAAACCTTCTCCTAAGACAATTAACCCAAACTAGGGTTTGGTATTTCTCATCTCCAGATGGACTTCCAACATCTCCAATGTTCATCATGCCTCCTCATATGCTTCAAAGATTGTCCATGTCAAGTTTCAAGCCTCACAAGTCAAGTTTCCTCAGACAATTGCTCAGATGGTTGAAAATCAGTTGTATTGGACAAAAAGTCAACTGTGGTCAACATACAGTCAAACTTCATATTTTTTGGTCAACATCCTCATTTTGAAGTTACATTCATCATTTGATCAGGGGTTGATCATGGTTCATCAAGGAAACTCAAGATTTGCTCAAAAGTCAAACTTTCCAAATTAGGGTTTCTAGGTGAAAAGTCAACTGAACTTTGACTGATCATAACTTTCTCATACTTTCTCAGAAATTTTCCCACCAAAGCTCATTTTGAAGGAAATTCAATTCTCTACAACTTCATGTCTCACAAGAATGTCCAAAAAATGCTTCATTTGAGAGGTATAGCTCAAAACATTACAGGTCATTTTCAAAGTCAACAAAAAGTCAACTTTTTGTTTTGAAGATATATTGAGCATGGAAACTCCAATTGAGATGATACCAAAAAGGTTGGTTATAGGACTCTTAGAGATTTCCAAAAAGTCCAAGAACACCCAAAAACGTGGAAAATTGAGCAAGATACACCATTCACAAGTTGGGCAATTTTGAAAGAATGCACAAAGAGAGATACTTCTAAAAATCAAATTTTTTGCAAATGGGCTTGCTTTTTCTTCATCCAAACTTATTCCTCATACAATTAGGAATATCCAAGCCCAATGCCATGAATTTTTGATTTATTTTTCTATTTAATTTGGAATTTATTCATTTAAATACAAATTAAATTTTAAAATAAATTATAAAATCAAAATTAATTGAAAGATTGATTTTTATTCTTTCCTTGAGACTCAAGATACTCACAAAGGCCAGCAATTTCGAAATTGGATCAAAAAAGGCAAGATTGGATTGGAATTGATCAAGTTTTGAAAATTTGATTTTTATGAAAAAATCAAATTTGATTATCATTGAATGGTGATTGATTCTTGCCAATAATGATGCCAAATCCTTCCAATATAAATACTTGATGCATACCAATCACAAGAGGACGAAAAAATTGGCTCAGAAACCCTATTCTCAAACTCAAAAACCGTGTTCTTGAAGCTACTAGCAATCCTTGTTCCAGCTCGTTTCAATTGATTTTGAGGATCCAAACACGTTCCTTGATACCCCAGGAGTGATTCCAGATACTTACATCATCCAAAACCATCCAGAATCGTGAAAACCGAATTTGGTTTGTTCTTGAAATTTCAAAAATCGTATTTTAACTTTCATGCATCTTTGACATGTTTTGTGTTTGTTTTTGTGATTAGTAGGAAGATTGCAAGCTTTCTGGGTATTTTAATTGCATTTTCATGGCCGGAAACTTAAGACGCCATAGTTAGGGTTCCTGAGGTCGTTTTAGGGTTTCACGAAATAGGAAAAATTGGACCTCAAGACCAGTACCATTGCATTCGGAGTGATGTTTCCAATTGAACCATGGCCTTGGATGTTATTTATATTATGCATGCTATGTTTTTGCTTTTGCCAGGGCCTGTAGCGTCGAGCAAAAGCCGACGCTATCTTTCAAAAATTCAAAAGGTTGAAGACGATGGATGGCGCGAGCGGGAGGAAGCCAGGGAGCGACGCGTGTGAAAATCCACTCGTTCCGTTTTGAAACACACTTGCACACATGGCATAGCGGTTAAGGCGTGGACTGTTCCCAGATGCTCCAAAGGGTCACGAGTTCGATCCTCATCAGGACGAGCTTGGTTTTTCTTTTTCACAAACTCATTATTTTCCACATTTTCATATTTTTCAATATTTTGCATTATTTTTATTTCTTTTCACAATTTTATTTATGCATTTAAAAATCATCAAAAAATATTTTTCTTTTTGCATTATTTTCATAAAATCTTTATTTAATTTAATAAATTAAAAAATACACTTTTGCATGCATATTTATTTTTATTCATAATTTTGCATTTTAATTACTTTTAATTCATTTTAAATTACCAAAATGCATCTAAAAAATCCCAAAAAATTATTTTAGCATGTTTATATTATTTCCAGCATATAATAATTTTCTCATATTAAAATTTGCATTTTTCTAACATTTTTTCTCTTGTTCGATTCATATTGCATTTTCCGATTTCTTCTTCTTATGCAGGTTGATCCGATTCAGATGATTTTCTCTTTATTGTTTTATCATATTATTTTTTCAATAATGTAACTGTATATGGGATGTAATAGTTTAACTTAGGATTTTACTTTCCGCATTTTAAATTATGTATCTGCCCCAAAGCCTTGTAATAGCGTAGGATTTATTTTCCGCATTTTACATTCCGCATTTTACTTTCCGCACCCTATAAATTACTAGTAATTAGGCGTGTATGACAAGATAATAATTGGACATAGCCCACTAATCTGCAAGATAACATATTCTGAAATAAACACACCTCTTTCACACGTGCACCCCTTAGGGTAATTCTCTCTCGTTGCCTTTCGAATTCAAAATGGTCATGTCCCTCGAACGTAGAGGTATTCTAGCACCGTTGCCTTCCAAACGAATCATCATAGTCCCTTCGATACAAAGATCATAGACCCACGATGTCGCCTCCGAATACATGATCTTGACCCTCGATTGTCGCCTACGAAAAATGATGATAGTCCCTTCGAATGTGCTAGGATACCTCCTACAAGTTGCCTTCTATGACCATCCGATGTCCCTTCGAATGTCCCGCTCACATCCAACGAATGGAGCTACCTACCAACTAATGGTACGGCTAACGCTATTCTAAAGGAACGTAGAAGTACAAAAACGACCAATTCTGAGTGGGTAAATAAGTCTTTTAGTTGCTCGCTCTATCAAATGCTTTTCACACCACACACTTTTTCAAAGTTCAAATTCTTTTCAAAACAAAACATTTCCGAACACTTTGTATACATTCCTACATGAATCATTACAAAGTCAAAGCGAAATGCCTTTTCAAAACATTTTTCAAACACACAGAAAGCACAGTTTTTAAAGTGATCTAGAGCAACTAAGAGCCCGTAGATAACTACGGATGGAAAGGGTGCTAATACTTCCCTTTTCATAACCTTCTCCCTACTCGAGAATCTAACGAAGGTCTTTTTGTTACTTTTACCTTCCCTTAATTGGATAAAAATAAAAGTCGGTGGCGACTCTTGCTATCCGCACATTTGGATACAAAATCCTACAAAGTCGGTTCACCGTATTTAATCGACTCTTGGGATCACCCTTAAAGAGAGAATGCCTTAAGGATTTCTAGATAACTTTTACCACTTTCTGTTTGAATTGCTTGCTTTATCTTTAAGGGTTGCTTGGGTATTATATTGTTGGGGGATTCTACACCCGGGTCCGGGTTTCCTTTTAGGTAAGTAGCATTAGATCATCGCGACCGCTAGACGTATAACTAAACGGTCAACATGATGGCTACGTTAGCGTGACACTTTGGTTGTCCCGATACTCTTCATTCCCAAGTTGAGGATAGTATTTGGCTTCTGCGTGGTGTCATCAAGCGCTAACTAAACTTTTAGAACCTTAATTGACCCATCTTAGCCATTAGATGGTAGCGAGATGGCCGGCTTTGGTGTAGACCGAGGTTGGTTGATACTCGATGCTACGCTCATTGAGATCAGACTTTTGGGACATTTTCGATCGACCATTTGGCCGTCGTATTGAAATAAGCGCCTCCGAGAAAGATCAATGATATGAGATTCCTAGAACCCGGTTACTATTATAGGACAGGATGAACCAACTCAAACTTTTGGTGGGGTAATTACCTAGACCTCATGCAAGCCTTAAACCTAGGCTCATTGTGTGAATTGTTTGTGTGTGCTAAACATGACATCATGACATCATCCGCATTGCATATCATTTCTAACTATTTCAAGGACCTAGGGATTTATCTTTGCTCTGTTTTGTAGGGATTATGGCCTCTAGAAAGACTATCTGAATCAACTTCATGGGTATACCTTCTCAGCTCAAAGAATTGGTTTCAGGGATTCCCGACCATGCTCAGTTCATCAAAAGACATGGTTATCTACTTGATTTGGTTATCTCCCGGTTTTGAAGAAGATATGATGCATGTCCTATTCCAGTTCTTCGATCCGAAACACCATTGCTTCACATTCCCCAGATTATCAGTTGGTTCCTACCTTGGAAGAGTTCTCTAAGCTACTTGGGGTACTTATTCTTGACCAAATGCCATTCACCGGTTTAGAAAAGGTTCCTAGGTACGAAGACATTGCATCAGCTTTACATCTTAAGCGCTCAGACATTGAAGCCAATTGGGAAACTAGAAGTGGAGTTAAAGGTTTACTTGCCAAGTTCTTATTTAAGAAAGCCCGAGAATTCCTCAAAGTTATGAGTTTCCATGCATTCGAAGACATTGTGGCCTTGTTAATCTATGGTTTGGTTCTTTTTCCTAACTCAGATCAATTCATAGATATCAATGCCATCAAGTTGTTTCTTACCCGCAATCCAGTGCCTACCTTACTTGGAGACATCCTACATTCTCTCCACACTCGTACCATCAAAAGACAAGGAACTCTCATGTGTTGTGTACCGTTACTTTCAAGGTGGTTTATTTCACACCTTCCTCCATCAGTTTTGAAGAATGAACAAAGGTTGAGATGGTCTCAAAGATTAATGTCACTCTCTCATTCAGATATCCGTTGGAGTCTCTTCTCTCAAAAGGATTTCACTTTCATCGAGCGTTGTGGAGAATTCCCTAATGTACCACTCCTTGGTATAAGGGGAGGTATTACTTACAACCCTTCTCTAGCTCTACGTCAGTTTGGTTTTGCTCGAAGAGATGGCCCACATGATATGCTTCTCCAAGATATTGTGTTCGACTACAATCACGATCTCGAATTACGACGAAGGTTCATACACGCTGGGGCATGGTAAAGAAGATCGATACCAAGACTTTGGGGCACCAAAACTCCATTCCTTGGGAACCTTACCTCAAATGGGTGCGAGCTCGAGCTCAAAACCTCATGATGCCATTCACTGTTTACCAATAATTATGGAACTGTTGCTATAGGTGACAATCCTATCTTGTTCTCCATCCCGACATGCCCTACGATTTTGAAGACTTGAAGAGATCCGGATTCACTAAGAAGAGGATACCTTTGAAGCTCGGTGTTATGCAAGTGAGAAGAAAGTGCTAGAGTTGACAAAGCTACTTCACGAGGAGAGAAACATCAACGCCTACATCGGCACCAAGAGGAAGCGCCCGTGGGAGACTTAGAGCTCTAGGATTTTTATGTTTTTCTTTTAGTATTTTGAACTATCTTTTGTACTTAAAAGAAAAAGAATAAAAGAGTACTAATAAATGTTTGTTCATTGCTTGTTTAACAAATTTAAATCTCTTAGGTCCTTGAAAACATTGCATTGCATTCGCATAAACATCGCATATCATAGCATAACATTGCATCATAGGTACATTGAAGATTGGTTTTCTCATTCTCTCGCTATTTATTTTAGCGAAATGGCTCTTGAACGATCCGTCAAGGATCTCCGTGTTGAATGCCAGTTCAACAGATGTTCACGCTTGGTCCAAGGCCAAGAAGATCGAAGAAGCTCATCGTGAGAAGAAGAAGGTTGTTGGTCCTCAACATGGGCGACGCTATAAGGGTGGTCTTAAGAGGTCACGACAGAGCTCTCAAGGAAGTGTCAAGAATGAGGAACCGACAAGGATAATGGTGAAGGCCCCCGAGCACGAGAAGAATTATGATGATGGCCAATACTGATGAAGATGATAGGTACAAACAACTTGAAGACCGTCTGAATCTTGTGGAAAGACGAAATGTCCGGTGAATTTTGATGATCGAGTCTTGTTCTGGTGTTGTGATTCCTCCCAAGTTCAAAGTTCCAACTTTTGCTAAGTATGATGGCGTGTCTTGTCCTAAGCGCATTTGAAGTCCTATGTTCAAGATCAATCCCCACTGATGATGAAAGTTGTGGATGCACTATTTTCAAGAGAGTTTGTCCGAACTCGGTTGGAGTGGTACTATCGCTAGAGAATGACCGTATCCGTACTTGGGTGACTTGGTGATGCTTTCTGAGCATATGAGTACAATCTTGAATTGACACCCACTCGCATGCAACTACAAAGCATGTCTATGGGTCGTGATGAGAAGTTTAAGGAGTATGCTCAAGTGGAGAGATCTAGCGGTGAGTTCAACCACCCTTGTCCAATAGGGAGTTGGTTGATATGTTTATGGGAACATGGTGGACCCATTCTTTAATCATCGATTGGAAACTCTTCAAGGATTCACCGGTTTTGATGACGTATTGAAGGCGGTATCAAGAGTGGAAAGATTCATGTAGAGTCATCATCAAATCTTTGCGAAAAGATCTTTTGGTGGTAAGAAAGAAGCTAATCTGTATGATCGTAAAAGCCGACCAAGACCGACCGTGCTCAATTTGTGGGAGCAGTTGTGGTCTCGATCCTACATCAAGACAACCTCGCTGAGACAGCGTAGCGAGCAGCGCCACGAGGCAGTTAAGATCAACATGCCTTTGTCAAGCCTTGCAACACATGTTGAAAGCGGTGTTACCTTGAGGGATCCTCCTCGAATGTCAACACTTCCTCTCAGGATACAATCCTAATGCTAAGTGTGCTTACCATTCCAATAGCCAGGGACATAATCGATGATTGTTGGGCTCAAGAACAAGATTCAAGATATGATTGAAGCTAAGGAGATTGAGTTTGTCCCTCTGCGAGACTCGAATGTGATCAACGCTCCTATGCCTAACCATGACAAGAGTTCCAATGTTGTTGGAGAAGATACTTATGTTTTCAATATAGATGACTTGACCATTCCTCGATGGTATTAAGAAGAATTTATTGCTAGCGGTGTCAATCCAGATGCCCGAGATTGTCGTTGGTGCCCATCCGCATTGATGGTTGTGCTTGGTTGAAGGCGTGTTCGGTGCATGATGGAAAACCGTGAGATACTATTTCGAAACCACCCGCGCGTGTGAAGAAATGTCTAAGTGAAGATCAAAGATGCAATGAACCGCACCATCTGTGGGATACCTTGGGGCGCCAAGTGGAAAGTATGATTACATGGTGAAGTACACTATTCACGATAGCTACAAGATTCCTATTGAAGATGTTAAGGCAAGGATGGGGTGACGATTTCCCGAAGACTATCTTGATGTTAACACTATAAGGATTTCTCCACGATCCTCGTGCCTAGGTGGCACCTCTCATTATTACTTCTCCAAGACCGATTCGTATTCCTCGACAAGGCCATTCCTTGGAATTATGGGTGACGTTTACTATCATGGCGTCAGCAAGACCCTCGACCATTGAAGAGCTTACGGTTGAAGCTACCATTCGACATTGACAATATCACGGATCGATAAGGTAGCGAGCGGAAGAGTATTCTCTCCAATCTCTCCTCCAAAAGACACTGCGACTCCATTTCGCATTCCGACTATCAATCCATTCCCCAAGCTAGAGGAAAGAACGGTGACTCATCCCCTCAACCGAAGTACCAAAAAGTTCTTGAAGACACCTCAAACAAGAAATGGAGGAAATTACGAAGATTATCAAGAGAAGTGACTACAATGTTGTGAAGCAGTTAGAGACTCCGTCAAGATATCCATGCTTGCTTTGCTCTTGTGCTCCGAGGCTCATGCTAATGCCTTAGTGAAGTTTCGAAGAATGCTCACGTCGCAAGACACTACTCTTGACCGTTCGAAGTTTGTATTGCTAGCTGGTGCCAACAATGGCCTAGGCTTCTCGATCTTGATTTAACTCCTTAGGAAAGAAACACAACAAAGCCTTGCATCTACTTGAATGCAAGGCGTTACATTGTCCCATGTTTTGGTGGATACGGTTCGCTCGAACATCCTACGAAGCGCTTTTGATCGACTTGATGTCGAAGGGTTGGTTACGAGACCGGTGACATTATTGTGAGAGCTTTTGATGGTTCTAGCGAGCAGTGCTTGGAAACTCACTCTGTTAAAGTCGGTTCCCGGACTTTTGATTCTACTTTCTTTGTCATAGACATTCGTCCCTTACTCTTGCCTACTCGGGCCCTTGGATACATGGGGTTACCTCTACCTTGCATCGTAAAAATACCGGTGAAAGGGAAGGTTGTTACAGATGTGGTGAAGAAGAATATATGGTCGGTCATCTACGGTCATTCCGATACCTCGAGATGGAGGTGAATTCTTTGAGACTCTGTCAAGCTTTTGAAACAATCCCAGTCATGCTGTTGACTCTCCTGTCACTCCGGTTGTTCGCCTAGGATGGCCTCATTGAAAGATGCTCAAGTTCTTGTTGAACAAGGAGGTAGTATTTGGGGTCGACTCACGATCTTCCCTTCAAATTTGACAAGGCCGGTTTAGGCTTCACCATCAAGGTCAAGATGATACGCCCATGACGTGCCGCCAACTTCCTTTCGCATCGGCCGTGGAATCCATGCTATAGAAGACAACGACAACGACTTCGACATCAGCAAGTGGATCTTCCCAACTCCAGACAAAGGGCTCAGCAATTGGAAGACTGAAGACATCATACCAATCTCCTTTAGCCAGGAGTAATTGCTCTTGTTTTGTTTTGCTTTTCGTATTTTTATGTTTCGAACAATAAACTTTGAAAGCCTAGTGCCTTGCCCGGGGCATCATGGCTCGTTTGCGAGGGTTATTATCTGTTGCTTGCGTATTTTCATTCAATAAATTCGTTGGACTTTTGCATTCGATTGTTTGTTTTCTTTCTTTTACTTTATCACCCCTTCAAAAGCTATGTGTTTCTTACACACACCACGTGATACACTGCAGAATCACTCGAATCTCGTTAATAACACTATGCTATTGCTAAATATGACTTCGATAATCCGATCTACCAAGCCGAAGATGAAAGTGAGGAAGATTGTGAAGTGCCGGAGAACTTGCGGATCGCTGACAAGAAGAGCGATTATCTGACCACCGAAGAGAGTTGAGGTTGTGAATTTGGGTGTGAGCAGAAAGAGATCAAGATAGGAGGGTCTTGAGCGTGTTAAAGAAAGGTTGGTACAGATGCTACGAGACTATGTTGAGGTTTTGCTTGGTCATACGAAGACATGCCGGTTTAGACATTGATATTGTGGTACAATTGCCAACAAAGAGGGTTTCTCGGTGAAGCAGAAGGTTAAATGCATGCGTCTGAGATGTCGAGAAAATCAAAGCGAGTTATGAAACGCTTCAACCGGTTTCTTAGTTACTTCTTATCCGCGATGGGTTGCTAATGTGGTACCGTACTAAGAAGGATGGCAAAGTACGAATGTGTGTGGATTACGAGAGATCGAACAAAGCAAGTCCGAAAGCGATTTCCACTTCCTCATATTGATGTTACGGTTGACAACACCGCCAAAGAAAGTTTTCTCCTTCATGGATGGTTTCTCGGTTACAATCGGATCAAGATGGCTCAAGACATGGAGAAGACTACTTTTGTTACGATTGGGGCACTACGCTACAAGGTTATGCTGTTCGGATGAAGAACGCAGCGCCACTTATCGTGCTATGGTGACATTGTTTCATGACATGATTCATCACGAGATAGAGGTCTCGTCGGACATGATAGCTCGATCAGACGGAGGAAGAACATCTTGATCATTTGCGACTATTTGATGATTGAAGAAGTACAGTGAGACTTAATCCTAACAAGTGCACCTTTGGAGTCGGTCCGGAAAACTCCGGGTTTGTTGTCGATGGTAAAGGTATTGAGGTTGACCACCAAGGTTAAAGCCATTCAAGATGCCGACTCCCGAGAGAAGGAAGTCGAGGTTTCTTGGGCCGATTGAACTACATTGCCGATTCATTGCACATTTAAGCGCTACTTGTGAGCCAATCTTCAAGTTACTTAAGAAAGATCAAGTAGTGGAATGGAGCGACGATTGCGGATCGCTTTTGACAAAATCAAGGGTACCTACAAATCCTCCCATTCTTATGCCGTAGAAGGAAGACCTCTATCATGTACTTGTGTTAGAGAACTCGATGGGGTGTGTTGGGGCAACATGACGAACAGTCGAAAAGAGCATGCAATATACTACCTTAGCAAAAGTTTACCATTGTGAAACAAGATACTCACAACTCGAGAAAACTTGCAACGCTTTGGCCGGCGCTTCGCCGACTAAGGCGGATATGTTGACTCACACTACCTTGTTGATTTCTAAGATGGATCCGATAAAATACATATTTGAGAAACCATTTCTCTGGAAGAATAGCAAGATGGCAAATGATCTTGACGAATACGACATCAATACACTTCTCGAGCGATCAAAGGAAGTGTAGTAGCCATCATTTGGCTCATCAAGCCGTAGATGACTATCGGACTATGCGATTCGAATTTCAGATGAAGATGTTTTGCTAGTCACAGATTAGAAGAACCGAGGCCGCACGAAGGACCGAACAAGGATCCCGATGGACCATGGTCTTTGATGGAGCCTCAAACGCACTTGGCAATGGCATTGGCGCCATCATTACATCCCTGAGCGGACATCGCCTTTCACCGCAGATTATGTTTCAATTGCACTAACAACATGGCCGAATACTGAGCGTGCATCATGGGTATTAAAGTGCTATTGACTTAAGAATCAAGTTCTTGCAAGTATATGGAGACTCGACTTTAGTGATCGGTCATTAAGGCGAGTGGGATCTGACATCGAATCTCATTCCGTGTCGAGCATGTTACGAGTTTGATTCCTTTGAAGAGATCACTTTCAATCACATTCCACGAGAAGAGAATCGGTTGGCGACGCATTGGCTACTATGTCATCTATGTTCAAGGTTAGATGGGACAACGAGGCTCCCGGATCATTATTGAGAAGTTTGACGAACCAGCATATTGTTGTGAGCTTGATACAAAAGAGAAACTTGGTACTATGACGTGAAGAGGTATCTTGAGACTCGGGAATATCCAGGCATCCGTCAATGATAAGAAGTTCATGAGAAGGTTTGCATCAAATTCTTCCTCGGAATGGCATCTTATACAAGCAACCACGACTTGTGCTTACTCCGTGTGTAGACCGGAAAGCAAGTGACGTATCATGGAAGAGTTACACGGCGCATTTGGTACACTCCAGTGGACACACCATGGCTAAGAAGATTTTGAGAACAGTTACTATTGGTCCACCATGGGCCGATTGTCACCGCTACGCTCGATCTTGTCACAAGTGCGGTTATGCAGACAAAGTGCATCCGTACCTTTGAATGTTTTAATAGCTCCTTGGCCTTTTGCAATGTGGGGCATTGACATGATTGGAGAAATCAAGCCCACCTTCCATGGACATCGTTTCATCCTTGTGGCAATTGACTATTTCACCAAGTGGGTAGAAGCACCTCGACGCATCTGTTACCAAGAATGTTGTGGCTCGATTCATCAAACACAATCTTATCCTCGGTATGGCACTCGAAAGGATTATCAGATAATGGCTCTAATCTCAACAACAAGATGATCACCGAACTGCGCGTTCAAGATCAAACATCACAACTTCTTCTCCTTATCGGCCTAAGATGAATGGCGTGATGGAAGCCGCCAACAAGAACATTAAGAAGATTATACGAAGATAGCGGTGACTTACAAAGATTGGCATGAGATGTTACCATTGCTCTTCATGGTTATCGTGATACGAACATCGGGGCAACCCCTTCTCTCTTATATCTGTATGGGCAGTCCTACCAATCGAGGTTGGATACCCTCGACGAGTCCTCCGGGAGGCGAGTTAGGCGATTGGGTCCAGACTCGCCGTGACCAGATTAATTTGATTGATGAGAAGCGACTCGCGTCATCGCCATGGACAGATCATAAACGAATGATCGTAGCATTTAACAAGAGGTCAACAAGGAGTCTACCAAGTCGGTGATCTAGTAGTCAGCGCATCATTCTTCTTCACAAGGTGATCGAGGCAAATGGACTCCACCTATGAGGACGTTTGTAGTCAAAACAGTATTTTCGGTGGAGCTATGATACTTAGCACCATGGATGGTGAAGACTTCCCACACCTGACGAGCATGACATAGTCAAAAATACTACGCATAAAGACCCGCTAGGTCCCTAAACCAAAAATAAGGGCATCTGGCGAACCAAAGGTTCGGGCAAAAGTTAAGGATATATACAAAACATGTACACCGGCAGAGTCGAAAACGAAAAGCGGCTTGGGCAAAAGGGTATCCGATGGTGAAAACCGAAAGGCGGTCTAGGCAAAAAGTTAGGGATTTAAGCGTCGACTATGTCTCTTCGGATCACCTACTTCAACTACTATCGACATTCAAGATTCAAATGGCGAATCAATTCACTCACTTTCTCTGCAAGGAGAGATGAGATAGTTGAAATATATGAGTACTAGCATAGTTGGGACTTACGAGATTGTTTCCGCAGCTTTATCTTTCTTGTATATAAACTACTTGGCCATATGCCACCTTTCAAATAAATACAAGTTCTTTCTCTTTACATTTCTTGTTGTTGTCGTTTGCAATAAGTCCAACGTTTGCTTTGAATGATTATCGCATTTGACATAAAATCTCTTCACAAACATACAGCGGACATGCAAAAGTAATTAAATGTCCCAATGGATGGCTGACGAAAGTCACCAAAACATTCCCAGGCATTGATCCCCAGGTGTCCTCACCACAAAACCTTCCCAGTGAGTAGGAGAATCCCCAGCGGTGATTCCACTCAACTTAGCGGATTACCCCATCTTGACATTTCATCATCCCGGAGATATTTTGACATCTCTCAACCATTTCCCCTTCTCCAGCGGTGTCGGACTTGAAACTTGGTCGAGATAGTGCCGGAGAAACCACACCTCTATTCTCAGTCGGAGATTACAACGGGCTCCAGATTCTTCAGCCGGTCTCGACCTTGAAATAAGCGCTCTCCGGTGGCATCTACTCGAGACCCCGATGAGCGCCTCTAATTTTTCAATGAGGTCTATATACAACAATTGCTTCGGACTCTCCCAGTGAGGTCTATGTGAGATCTCCAACAACGAGTTTCTCAATCTACGCCTCCCTCAACAATATCTAGGCCAGACTTGGTGGATAGTGCAGGAGGTCAAGATTATCTTTCTTCTGGGATCTCCATCCTCGAAGCAAGTCGAGAAATCTACAAGCAAACATCCGCATCTTCTTCAAGATGGATATGTTTTGAAATACCTAACATATCATTCATACATTATTCATAAAGCCAATTCATGCATATGTCATCACGCATCATCATGCATCATACTTTGCATAAAACTAACAAATATTCTATCAAAGTTTCTCTTATTTTCTCAAAGCAATTGAAAATCACTTGACATAAATAGGTCCAAGATTAAGCCCGGATCTCGGCGGAAAACTATCGAAAGACCACCCTAGTTGTCCTCCGACAATGGTCGAGATTAAGCCCAGATCAAGGAAAACTATCGAGCGACCACCTGTTGTTCTCAACGGTGATCCGGGATTAATACCGACTGGGCAGGAAACCCATCCGACGATCACAAGTACATCTCCAGATAGCGGTGGACCAACACCGATGCACAACGGGAAGCATCACACTTTGCAAATTATCATCCCTCGGGCGATCGACACGAAGATCATTACGATCTCTCTTATTATCAGCAGCAACTACAGTCAGGCGTGCGACTCGGTTGCCTTGGATACATCTTAAGCTCATCTCCGACTACTTGTCAACATTTCTCCTTTGGAATCATATTTGGTTAAAATCAATACAAACCAATAACTTCATTCAAGATGAGCACAGTCTATCAACTCCTCCGGATGGCATCTTAAGCCCGTCTCCATGCTCCTTTCATTCGAGGCGTCAAAGCCTGGCGCTCGGCTCGTTCCCAGCATCGATCTTTCAGGATGGCATCTTAAGCCCATCCCGTCAATTCTCCTCTGAACCTGAGAGTCTAGCGTCGACTCATTCCCCAGTCTTCAACTTCTCCAAATGGCATCGTAAGCCCATTCCGTATCACAGTAGTGCAAATTTCGGGTGTACTCAGGTGTTCAATCATCTTTTACCTCCGGTCACAAAAGACGCGTGCCAATCTAAACCTTCGAGTACAAGAAGATTGAGAAGGGGTATCATACCCAAATTTGCCCTCCATCTTCTCAAACATTCCATACATCCATACTCGAGGATCCTCGAGGTTGATCGGACAAACCTCTCCTGACAATTAACCCAAACTAGGGTTTGGTATTTCTCAAACTCAGATGGACTTTAACATCTCAATGTTCATCATGCCTCCTCATATGCTTCAAGATTCTCCATGTCAAGTTTCAAGCCTCCTGAGTCAGAGTTTCCAGACAATTGCTCGGATGGTTGAAAATCGGTTGTATTGGACAAAAGTCAGCATGGTCAACATCTGATCAAACTTCATATTTTGGTCAACATCCTCATTTTGAAGTTACATTCATCATTTGATCAAGGGTTGATCATGATTCATCAAAAACTCAAGATTTGCTCAAAAGTCAAACTTTCAAATTAGGGTTTCTAGGTGAAAAGTCAACTAAACTTTGGTGATCATAACTTTCTCATACTTTCTCGAAATTTTCCACCAAGCTCATTTTGAAGGAAATTCAATTCTCTACAACTTCATGTCTCACAAGAATGTCCAAAAATGCTTCATTTGAGGTATAGCTCAAAACATTATGAGGTCATTTTCAAAGTCAACAAAAGTCAACTTTTTGTTTTGAAGATATATTGAGCATGGAAACTCCAATTGAGATGAGACCAAAAGGTTGGTTAGAGGACTCTTAGAGCTTTCCAAAAGTCCAAGAACACTCAAAATGTGGAAAATTGAGCAAGATACACCATTCACAAGTTGGGCAATTTTGAAAGAATGCACAAGAGATACTTCTAAAAATCAAATTTTTTGCAAATGGGCTTACTTTTCTTCATCCAACTTGTTCCTCATACAATTAGGAATATCCAAGCCCAATGCCATGAATTTTTGATTTATTTTTCTATTTAATTTGGAATTTATTCATTTAAATACAAATTAAATTTTAAAATAAATTATAAAATCAAAATTAATTGAAAGATTGATTTTTATTCTTTCCTTGAGACTCAAGATACTCACAAATGCCAGCAATTTCGAAATTGGATCAAAAAAGGCAAGATTGGATTGGAATTGATCAAGTTTTGAAAATTTGATTTTCATAAAAAAATCAAATTTGATTATCATTGAATGGTGATTGATTCTTGCCAATAATGATGCTCAAATCCTTCAATATAAATACTTGATGCATACCAATCACAAGAGAGCGAAAAAATTGGCTCAAAACCCTATTCTCGAACTCAAAAAGCTGTGTTCTTGAAGCTAGCAATCCTTGTTCATTTCGTTTCAATTGATTTTGAGGATCCAACACGTTCCTTGATACCCAGGGTGATTCGATTCTTATCATCAAAACCATCCGAATCGAACGAATTTGGTTTGTTCTTGAAATTTCAAAAATATTTTAATTTTCATGCATCTTTGACATGTTTTGTGTTTGTTTTGTGATTAGTAGGAAGATTGCAAGCTTTACGGGAATTATTTTAATTGCATTTTGTGGGAGCTCAAGGCGCCATAGTTAGGGTTCACAATTATTTAGGGTTTCACAAATAGGAAAAATTGGACCTGAGACGATTGCATTCGAGATGTTTCCAATCGTACCATGGCCTTGGATGTTATTTATATTATGCATCTTGTGTTTTGATTTTGCGGGGCACGTAGCGTCGAGCAATGACGCTATCTTTCAAAATTCAAAAGGTTGAAGGCGATGGATGGCGTGAGAGCTAGGGGGCGGCGTGTGAAATCCACTCGTTCGGATTTTGAAACACACTTGCACACATGGCGTAATGATTTAAGTGATAATTTGTTCCCGGATGCTCAAAGGTCTTGAGGATTCGATCCTCATCGGAGACGAGCTTGGTTTCTTTTTCAAACTCATTATTTTTACATTTATTTTTCAATATTTTGCATTATTTTTATTTCTTTTCACAATTTTATTATGCATTTAAAAATCATCAAAATATTTTTCTTTTGCATTATTTTCATAAAATCTTTATTTAATTTAATAAATTAAAAAATACACTTTTTGCATATTTATTTTATTCCATAATTTTGCATTTTAATTACTTTTAATTCATTTAAATTACCAAAATGCATCTAAAAATCCCAAAAATTATTTTAGCATGTTTATATTATTTCCAGCATATAATAATTTTCTCATATTAAAATTTCATTTTCTAACATTTTCTCTTGTTCGATTCATATTGCATTTTAGATTTCTTCTTCTTATGCGAGTTGATCCGATTCGGATGATTTTCTCTTTATTGTTTTATCATATATTTTTTTTGTAATATAGCTATTATAGGGATGTAATAGTTTAACTTAGGATTTACTTTCCGCATTTTAAATTATGTATACGCTAACCTTGTAATAACGTAGGATTTATTTTCCGCATTTACATTCGCATTTACTTTAGCACCCTATAAATTGCTAGTAATTAGGCGTGTAACAAGATAATAATTGGACATAGCCCACTAATGCAAGATAACATATTACGAAATCAACACACCTCTTTCACCCGTGCACCTTAGGGTAATTCTCTCGTTTTCTTTCAATTCAAAATGGTCATGTCCCTCGAGCGTGAGGTATTCTAGCCGTTGCCTTCAAACGAATCATCATAGTCCCTTGATACAAGATCATAGACCCGATGTAGCCTCCGAATACATGATCTTGACCCTCGATTGTCGCCTCTGAAAAATGATGATAGTCCTTGAATGTGCTAGGATACCTCCTACAAGTCCCTCTATGACCATCAGATGTCCCTTGATGTCCGCTCATCCAGCAGAATGGAGCTACCTACCAACTAATGGATAAATGCGCTATTCTAAAGGGCGTAGAAGTACAAAAAGCGACCAATTAAAGGTGGGTAAATAAGTCTTTTGGTTGCTACGCTCTGAATGCTTTCACACCACACACTTTTCAAAGTTCAAATTCTTTTCAAAACAAAACATTTAGAACACTTTGTATACATTCCTACATGAGTCATTACAAAGTCAAGCGAAATACCCTTTCAAAACATTTTTTCAAACACCACCGAAAGCCGCAGTTTTAAAGTGATCTAGAGCAACTAAGAGCAGTAGATAACTACGGATGGAAAGGGTGCTAATACCTTCCCTTTCATAACCTTCTCCCGTACTAGAATCTAACGAAGGTCTTTTTACATTACTTTTACCTCCCATAATTGGATAAAAATAAAAGTCGGTGGCGACTCTTGCTATCCACATTTGATAAAAAATCCTACAAAAGTCGAGTTCAAGTATTACAGATGGCACTAGCATTGGTGACAAGCTGCTTTCGGAGATAAGACATTACTTTCCACAGGCATCTATCTAAGTAAACCAAGTTTCCATTAAACAAATTTTTGAAACCCGGACATGGCGAGGGAGAATGGTGTCTGTGCGGTGGAATTATCTAAGTATGATATCTACTTCATCACACACACTAGTATGAAATCTCGGGTCTGGCGAGACTTCATGGTTGGATTCGACTCCCTTAACGGAGGATTACGCCTGTGAGGTGGGTTCTTCGTTGATGGGTCGTCAAATTGAAAGGGAGTAGTCTGAATAGTCTTGGAAGGTCTTGGTGAAATAATACTTAGTATTTGTTTATGACTCGGTTCCAAACAAGCAGTCAAAGTGAGTATGAGGCCTTTAGCAGTGAGAGTTAGCTTTGGGTTGGATGACTCAACACTTATCAGGCGAATTCACAACATCGTAGAACAAGTGAGTGGATCTTTTCAAGCAAGGACCTTATCTTAGTAAAATGCTCCGACGCTATCATTATGTAAAGTTTGGAAGCTTTTGAGATCTTCACGTCCCAAGGGAGGAAAATACGGGCAGACTGCTTCGTCTAGCTAGCACCAAAGGGTTCGGGATGAACAAATCGGTATCTGAAGCGTTAACATTTCCTAGTATTAAAAGGAAGAGATGTTGGTAGTTGAGGAGGAAAAGCGGTTGGATGCCTCCCACATCATACGGTATATCAGTGAGAATGTTTTACGATAGGGAAAAAGCGAGGCCAGTTAAGAAAGTTTCGATGGGTTGTGATGGTATCGGCCAAGTTATCGGGATAGGAGAGTTGCTCCGTGTTGGGTGTGTGTACGAGAAGGATATTATTTTGGTGATGAAAGAGGTTCAGAGGTGTTTATGGGAACCATGTGGGTGGTTGGTCTCTCGAATATGCACTTGTGTGTTGTTCATTTGTCACTCATTCATAATGCGACGTTTGCACTGATATTAATACACCGACCATGTTGCTCTAATATGGTGGTAGGCTTTGTAGGTTTTGTATCACAAATATCGGATAGCAAAAGTCGCCACGACTTTCTTATCAATTAGGGAAGGTGAAAAGAGCAGGAAAGACCTTCGTTAGATTAGGTAAGGAGAAGGTTATAGAAAGGAAGGTAATAACACCCCTTTCCATCCGTGATTATCTCACAGACTCTTAGTTACTCTTAGATCACTTTAAAATTGTTACTTCTGTGTGTTTGAAAAATGTTTTTGAAAAGGCATTTAACTGACTTTAATGATTCATATGGAATGTATACAAAGTGTTGAAATGTTTATTTTTGAAAAGAGTTTGAACTTTGACAAAAGTGTGAGAATTGAAAAGTATTTTAATAGGCAAGCAACTAAAGTCTTATTACCACTACCGAGAATTAGTCGTTTACATTATTTCGTTCCTTTAGAATACAGAGTTATCCATACCATTAGTTGGTAGGTAACTCCATTCGTTGGATGTAGCGGGACATTGAAGGGACATCGGATGGTCGTAAAGCAACTTAGGAAGTATCTGCTTTGTTCGAAGGGACTATCATCATTTTCGTGGCGACAATCGAGGTCAAGATCATGTATTGGGAGGCGACATCGTGGGTCTTATGATCTTTATCGAAGGGACTATGATGATATGTTTGCAAGCAGCGATGCTAGAATACCTCTACGTTGAGGACTTGACCATTTGAATTGAAGCAGCGAGAGAGTTACCCTAAGGGTGCATGTGTGAAAAGAGTGTGTTGATTTCGGATATTTTATCTTGCAAATTAGGTGAGCTATTGTTCAATTTTATCTTGCCATACCGCTAATTACTAACAGTTTATAGGGTGGAAATTAAAATACGGAAATGTAAAGTGCGGAAGATAAATCCTACGCTATTACATGGCTTTGAAGCCCCATAATTTAAAATACGGATAAAACCTAATTAAACTGTACATCCCATAACAATTACATAATTGGAAAGAGAAAGCGATAAAGAAAATAAAAGAAAGCAGGATAACTTTGTGAAAAGATGAAAGCTGGGAGATACGAGAAATCGAATAAGGGAA
>CM038796.1:96242-288871 GCA_021764765.1 Vicia sativa | reverse complement strand
TGGTGATTGATTCTTGCCAATAATGATGCCGTCCTTCCAATATAAATACTTGATGCATAATCACAAGAAGACGAAAAAATTGGCTCGAAACTATTCTCAAACTCAAAAAGCGTGTTCTTGACTACTAGCAATCTTGTTCAAACAGTTTGATTGATTTTGAGGATCAAACACGTTCCTTGATACCCCGGTGATTCGAGATACTTACATCATCAAAACCATCAGAATCGTGAAAACGAATTTGGTTTGTTCTTGAAATTGTGTTTTAATTTTCATGCATCTTGTTTTGTGTTTGTTTTGTGATTAGTAGGAAGATTGCAAGCTTTACGGGTATTTTAATTGCATTTTCATGGTAGGAAACTCAAATATAGTTAGGGTTCACAGTCGTTTAGGGTTTCACGAAATAGGAAAATTGGACCTCAAGAGACAGTACCATTGCATTAGAGATGATGTTTCCAATGGTACCATGGCCTTGGATGTTATTTATATTATGCATGTGTTTTGATTTTTGGCGGCGTCGAGCAAAAAGCCGGCGCTATCTTTCAAAAATTCAAAAGGTTGAGGCGATGGATGGCTGACGAAGGCTAGGGAGGCGGCGGCGTGTGAAAATCCTCGTTCCGTTTTGAAACACACTTGCACACATGGCGTGGCGGTTAAAGCGTGGATTGTTCCCGGATGCTCCAAAGGGTCCACGAGTTCGATCCTCATCGGGACGAGCTTGGTTTTCTTTTTCACAAACTCATTATTTTCCACATTTTTTAATATTTTGCATTATTTTTATTTCTTTTCACAATTTTATTTATGCATTTAAAATCATCAAAAATATTTTTCTTTGCATTATTTTCATAAAATCTTTATTTAATTTAATAAATTAAAAATACACTTTTATATTTATTTTTATTCATAATTTTGCATTTTAATTACTTTTAATTCATTTTAAATTACCAAAATGCATCTAAAATCCCAAAATTATTTTAGCATTTATATTATTTCCAGCATATAATAATTTCTCATATTAAAATTTTCATTTTCTAACATTTTTTCTCTTGTTCGATTCATATTGCATTTTCGATTTCTTCTTCTTATGCGGGTTGTCAGATTCGGAATTTTCTCTTTATTGTTTTATCATATATTTTTTTTAATAATGTATTTGTATATGGGATGTAATAGTTTAACTTAGGTTTACTTTCCATTTTTAATTATATATCGCCCCAAAGCCTTGTAATAGCGTAGGATTTATTTTCGCATTTACATTCCGCATTTTACTTTCCGCACCCTATAAATTGCTAGTAATTAGGTGTATGACAAGATAATAATTGGACATAGCCCACTAATACGCAAGATAACATATTGAAATCAACACACCTCTCACCGTGCACCCCTTAGGTAATTCTCTCGTTGCCTTTCGATTCAAAATGGTCATATCCCTCGAGCGTGAAGGTATTCTGCACCGTTGCCTTCAAGCGAGATCATCATAGTCCCTTGATACAAGATCATGGACCCACGATGTAGCCTCCGAATACATGATCTTGACCCTCGATTGTAGCCTACGAAAATGATGATAGTCCCCAGTGCTAGGATACCTCCTACAGTTGCCTTCTTGACCATCCGATGTCCTTGAATGTCCGCTCATCCAGATGGAGCTACCTACCAACAATAGTACGGCTGCGTATTCTAAAGGAGCGTAGAAGTACAAAAGCGACCAATTAAAGTGGGTAAATAAGTCTTTTAGTTGCTCGCTCTATCAAATGCTTTCACACCACACTTTTTCAAAGTTCAAATTCTTTTCAAAACAAAACATTTAGAACACTTTGTATACATTCCTACATGAATCATTACAAAGTCAAAGCGAAATGCCCTTTCAAACATTTTCAAACACCGGAAAGCACGAGTTTTAAAGTGATCTAGAGCAACTAAGAGCCCGTAGATAACTACGGATGGAAAGGGTGCTAATACCTTCCTTTTCATAACCTTCTCCGTGCTCGAGAATCTAACGAAGGTCTTTTACGTTACTTTTACCTTCCCTTAATTGGATAAAAATAAAAGTCGGTGGCGACTCTTGCTATCCGCACATTTAGATACAAAAATCCTACAAAGTCAGTTCACCGTATTACAGATGGCACTAGCATTGGTGACAACTGCTCGGAAGTTAAGACATTACTTTCACGGGCATCCAGTCCTAGTGAAAACCAAGTTTCCATTGAAGCAAATTTTTAAGAAACCGGACATGGCGAGGAGAATGGTGTCCTGTGCGGTGGAATTATCTAAGTATGATATCTACTTCATCACACACACTAGTATGAAATCTCAGGTCCTGGCAGACTTCATGGTTGGATTCAGCTCCCCGCCAACAGAGGATTCGCCTGTGAGGTGGGTTCTTTCTGTTGATGGGTCGTCAAAATTGAAAGGGAGTAGTGCTGGAATAGTCTTGGAAGGTCTTGGTGAAATAATACTTGAGTATTTGTTATGACTCAGTTTCCAAACAAGCAACAATCAAGCTGAGTATGAGGCCTTGTTAGCCGGTCTGAGGTTAGCTTTGGAGGTTGGAGTGACTCACTTACTTATCTGGACGAATTCACAACTTATCGCCGAACAAGTGAGTGGATCTTTTCAAGCAAAGGACCTTATCTTAGTAAAGTATGTCCAGCATGCGCTATCATTATGTAAGAGATTTGAAGCTTTTGAGATCTGTCACGTCCCAAGGGAGGAAAATACCCGGGCCGACTTACTAGCTCGTCTAGCTAGCACCAAAGGGTTCAGGATGAACAAATCGGTAATACAAGAAACGTTAACATTTCCTAGTATTAAAAAGGAAGAGATGTTGGTAGTTGAGGAGGAAAACGGTTGGATGCCTCCCATCATACGGTATATCCAGCAGAATGTTTTACCTGATGATAGGGAAAAAGCCAGGCAGATTAAGAAAGTTTCAGTAAGGTTTGTGATGGTATCGGCCAAGTTATACAGGATGGGGAGAGTTGCTCCGATGTTGCGGTGTGTGTCTGAGAAGGATATTATTTTGGTGATGAAAGAGGTTCATGAAGGTGTTTATGGGAACCATGTGGGTGGTTGGTCTGTCCGCAAGATCTGCGTCGCGGTACTATTATCTACTATTGAAAAGACATGTTCATTTGTCACTCATTGCGCAAAGTGCCAGACGTTTGCACCTGATATTAATACACCAGCCATGTTGCTCTATAATATGGTGAACTGACTTTGTAGGTTTTTGTATCACAAATATGCGGATAGCAAGAGTCGCCACCGACTTTTCTTTTATCCAATTAAGGGAAGGTGAAAAGAACAGGAAAAGACCTTCGTTAGATTACGAGTAAGGGAGAAGGTTATAGAAAGGGAAGGTATTAACACCTTTCCATCCGTGTTATCTGGGCTCTTAGTTGCTCTTAGATCACTTTAAAATTGTGCTTTACGTGTGTTTGAAAATGTTTTTGAAAAGGCATTTCGCTTTGACTTTGTAATGATTCATGTAGGAATGTATACAAAGTGTTGAAATATTTCATTTTGAAAAGAGTTTGAACTTTGACAAAAGTGTGAGGTGTGAAAAGTATTTTAATAGAGCAAGCAACTAAAAGTCTTATTACCTACTCGAATTGGTCGTTTCGTGTTATTTACGTTCCTTTAGAATAGGTTATCCATACCATTAGTTGGTAGGTAACTCCATTCGTTGGATATAGCGGGACATTCGAAGGGACATCGGATGGTCATAGAAGGCAACTTGGGAAGTATCTAGCACATTCGAAGGACTATCATCATTTTCGTGGCGATAGGGTCAAGATCATGTATTCGGGCGACATCGTGGGTCTTATGATCTTTGTAGAAGGACTATGATGATATGTTTGGCAAACGCGATGCTAGAATACCTCTACGTTCGAGGACTTGACCATTTGAATTGAGCGAGAGAAATTACCCTAAGGGGTGCATGTGTGAAAAGAGTGTGTTGATTTCAGATATTTTATCTTGCAAATTAGAGTGAGCTATTGTTCAATTTTATCTTGCCATACACGCCTAATTACTAACAGTTTATAGGGTGCGGAAATTAAAATGCGGAAATGTAAAGTGCGGAAAGATAAATCCTACGCTATTACATGGCTTTGGGGCAGATACATAATTTAAAATACGGAAAATAAAAGCCCTAATTAAACTATTACATCCCATAAGCAATTACATAATTGGAAAAGAGAAAACGATAAAAAGAAATCGTCCGAAACGGGATAACCTGTGAAAAGATGAGAAACCGGAAGATACGAGGAAATCGAATAAGAGGAAAATGTTAGTAAAAATGATAATTTTTGAATGAGAAAAATATTTCATGCTGGAAATAACATTAATATGCTAAAATAATTTTTTGGGATTTTTTGGAGTTAATTTAATAATTTAAAACTAATTAAAAGTGATTAAAATGATAAATTAGAAATAAAATTAAATATGCATGCAAAATAATATTTTTTAATTTTATAAATTAAATAAACATTTTCTGAAAATAATGCAAAAAAGAAAAATATTTTTTGGTGTTTTTAAATGCATGATAAAAATTATGGAAATAAATTAAAATGAATGCAAAATATTAAATAAAAAGAAAATATAGAAAATATGAAAGAAATTGAGTTTGTGAAAAAGAGAAACAAAACTGGTCCCAGGCTGATTCGAACTCGTGACCCTAAGGAGCATCTTTGCACAGTCTGCGCCTTAACCACTGGGACACTTGGCATTTGGTGTTGGAAAAAACAAAATCAATTCAATATAAGTGATGACGCGTCAGGGAAAGGTTTGGAACTGAGTCAGCCACGCGTGGACCCCAGTTGGCATGAGTGGACGAATCGGACAGCTCCATTGTGCCACGCTGACCCTCGCCGGAGTCAGCCAAGTCAACGACGCCGGAGCCCTAGCTCCGGTCGTCTTCTCCGGCCTACCTGAAATCGAAACTGGAAAAATACGTGAAATAAAAAGTTCTAAGGTACCCTACCCCCCTAAATCGAGCATTCCGGATTCAATGGTGGCATCAGTTTCGATTGAAAATGCCTCTAACTATCAGTTCGAAGCTCAACAGTCCAAGAACCCTGAACATGGCATCACACGATTTTGACGTTCAAGCTTGCTAGCGATTGCCCCAGATCATGTATAATGAACCTCATGAACATATTAGAACCATTAGAATCAATTAAAACACGCAGAATAATAAAGTGCAAAATCAAGAAAAAATTGAATATGTATGCATGTATATGGCTCGATTCTGGATGGTTTGATCAATAGCAAGGATGTATACTTACTCAATCTTACCTCCTGAACACAATGGAATGATTTTTGAGGGCTGAAAGTGGCTGCAAATAAAAATTCGATTTTTGACAATTCTTGAAAAATTTTGGCAAAATAAGGGCTGTGTATGGGGCTAGGGTTTCGTGTCTCTTGCTTGGCATATTGCTGGCTATTTATAGAGTGGATTAGGAGAGAAAAAACAAGGAAAAAAGATTTGGTTTTGAATGCATTGAATAATTTTCAAATAAAATCAAATTTTTGAAGGAAATTTGATTTTCTCTTTAATGAAGGATCAAGCACGAAATTGGTATGTATCATGGGCTTCCTTGGACCTCAAGTTTGATATAAAATCACTCCTTTTGAAAAAATATCTTATTTTCATATTTTATATAATTTAATTTTGAATTAAATGGTTTAAAATTCAAAAATAAATTAATAAAAATAGAAAATTGCTACGGCCAAGCATCAATGAGTCACAAATAATGTCATGAACAAGTTTGGATTATAAGATTATAGGCCCATTTGGAAAATTTTGCATTTTGACCAATACCTCTCTTTGTGCAATTGTTCAAAATTATCCAACTTCTGAATAGTGTATCTTGCTCAATTTTCCACATTTTTTAGTGTTCTTGGACTTTTTGGAAATATCTAAGAGTCCTCTAACCAACATCTTTGGTTTCATCTCAATTGGAGTTTCCATGCTCAATATATCTTCAAAACAAAATGTTGACTTTTTGTTGACTTTGAAAAGGACCTGTAATGTTTTGATCCATACTTTCCAAATGAAGCATTTTTTGAACATTCTTGTGAGACATGAAGTTGTAGAGAATTGAATTTCCTTCAAAACAAGAGGTGATGGAAAAATTTCTGAGAAATTATGAAGAAGTTATGATCAGTCAAAGTTTGGTTGACTTTTCCTCAAGAAACCCTAATTTAGAAAGTTTGACTTTTGAGCAAATCTTGAATTTTCTTGATGAATCATGATCAACCCTTGATCAAATGATGAATGTGACTTCAAAATGAGGATGTTGACCCAAAATCATGAAGTTTGACTGTATGTTGACCACAATTGACTTTTTGCCCAATACAACTGATTTTCAACCATCTGAGCAATTGTCTGAGCCATCTTGACTTGTGAGGCTTGAAACTTGTCATGGAGAATCTTTGAAGCATATGAAGAGGCATGATGACCATTGGAGATGTTGGAAGTCCATCTTGATCTGAGAAATGCCAAACCCTAGTTTGGGTTGATTGTCTAGGAGAGGGTTTGTCTGATCAACCCTTGAGGAATCCTTGAGTACGGATGTAGGAAATATTTTGAGAAGATGGAGGGCAAATTTTGGGGTATGACATGCTCCACTCTGTTTTAGTTCCTTGGCCTTTTCATCAATGGGGGCTAACATCCTCGGGCTATTTCCTGTGGCACCGGGCCAGTTGAAATTTCTCATTGTAGCGGTCGATTACTTCACTAAGTGGGTAGAGGCCGATGCGGTATCCTGGATATCAGCTGAGCATGTACGTCAGTTTTATTGGAGAAATATAATTTACTGCTTCGGACTTCCTCGGGTTATTGTATCTGACAATGGGACACAGTTCGTGAGTGCTTTTGTTGTGGAGTTTTGCAAGGATCTTGGAATTACAAACAAGTTTATCTCTGTAGAGCATCCACAAGCCAATGGTCAGGCAGAATCAGCTAACAAGGTGATTCTAAATGCAATATATAAGAAGCTGGATAAAGCTAAAGAACTGTGGGCGCAATACCTTCATGAAGTCCCGTGGTCCTATCACACTACCGTTCACTCAACAACTCGAGAAACACCTTTCAAAATGGTTTTTGGTGTCGGTCCTATGATTCCTGTGGAGGTCACCTTACCGTCATGGAGACGAGAAAATTTTGAGGAAGGGACTAACAACCAGGGTTTAGATGTTGAATCTGACCTTGTAGAAAAGGTGAGAAATTCGGCACACCTAAGAGAAATTGCTGCTAAGCAGAGAATAGAGCAGCATTTTAATTTAAAAATGAAGTAGCAAGGTTTTGAAGTCGGAGACTTGATGCTCAGAAGGGTTACGGATCCGGCCAAGAAGGGAAAACTATCTCCTAATTGGGAGGGTCCATTCCGAGTACTAGAGAAGCTGCATAATGGCGCCTACAAGTTAGAGACACTGGAAGGCATAGAGATACCTAGGACTTGAAATGTAGCTAGTCTCAAAATGTATTTCAGTTAAACTATGTAAAATGCGTGAATAACGATGGTGTACTCTTTTCCCTAGGCAAGGGCCAGGGTTTTTAATGAGGCACCTTAAAATTAAATCTAGCTTGTAAAGATCAATAGGTTGTAACAGTCTCCCTTCCTTGTGTCGCACCCCAAAATTTCCCCTATCTATATCCTCGAAATGAGGATTCACGCTCTTTGTCTTTGAGAATCTCTTTGTTCATAAATTGTCTCCAATATACCTCTCCGATTGTGAAATCACGTTCTGTTTGGGTCTTTGACGTTTAATACAAGAATTGGTTCATTTGATTAGATTATCGGATTGATCCGAAGGATAGGTCGTCTTGTGAAATTGTGAATTAAAGTATGCTCTTCATTTTTGATCATGTGGAAAGATGTTACGACTTTATGGGTCTCTTACGATTTGTTAGTTACTTGCTATAAGTTATTGAGCTTCTTTGGCAAGAGGATATTCTTTTGTGGTCCATCCAATTTTAAATTGCAAAGAGTTGTAAAGTTTCTCAAGCCAGAGGAAATTCAAAGATTTCAAGCCAATGAAAAAGGATTATTACGCTTTAATTTAACAAGTTGGTCCTGAGTTTGAGTTCAAAGGAAATTTTGAATTCTACTTAAGGAACAATGCAAAATAGAATTATCGATTTTTTTCTGACAACTCAAATGTTCAAGATTAAAATCGAATTTTAAATCCTAAAGTATTGTATCAACATTGACAAAGTGGATTTCAAATATCTCTAAATCGAGTTTCATTCAAAGATTTCCAAACACATTACAAGTTCATTCGAAAATTCTTGCAAATACGGAGTGATTATGTTACAAGATTCCTACGAGTTACAAAGAGACTAGACTCGAAGTTTTTACAATGCAAACTCAATTGATTCCTAATCTAATCTTAGGATCGCTAAATGAGTTCTTCGATACTGCTTGCGAATGCTTCTGATTCCTACTTCCTTTGCTTCTTCGATGTGAACCTTCCATCTTGGATCCATCCTCATCATCTCGTTACATGAAACAAGAAAGGGAAATCAGGTTAGCAAACATAAACATAAATGAAACAAAATGCGAAACTATCGGAGATTTGTTAACTGTTTTTCAAGGATCATCATTGGGTGTTTGGCGGGAATCAGATTTAATGCTGAACCTCATAATCTCGAGCAAGATTAATCATCGGTGAAAAGAAATCGCTTATTTACAAATCACGAAGGGATTCGGTTCACAAATAAGCCTAACTCGGGTTACTCATCATGGTTAGCGGTCTAATGATTCTAAGCATGACAAGCATCAAATAAGGCGGCAGTTTAAATGATTCTAAACGGGCAGCAAGACAACAATTGTCGATTCCAACAGTTCATTAATCCTAATCCCAACAGGCAGCAAGCATGAATGAAAGGCAATAGTTAGGCAGCAAGTGTAATTGATCCCACAGTTTAATTCAATTAGTCTCAACAAAAGGCAGCATAATCAAGTCAACATAGGAAACAAAGAAGACAAAATTGTGGTTATCAGCATAAACCAGCAGGGACAAAAGAGAGGTAAGGCAACATACACAAGCAAGGCCTAATAGCAATAACATGAAAGAGGAAAATCTGGTTTCCAAAGAGGTTTTTCACTCAAGGTGAAAAGGAGTAAAAGCAGATGCATCAGTTTTGGAGGTAAAAAGAAAACAGAAAACAAGTATGATTTTGGAAATCCAAAAGCAATAAACAATCTGCCATAACAATTTCTGAAAGCTAAGAGAGGAAGTAGTATCTGTTCTATCATTATTCATTGGGACCAGAAAAAGCAAAAGACAAGATAGTATCTGTTTCCATCAGCCTTAAACACAGAGACAAAAGCAAAAATTCAGGGCATCAGTTCAAGAGATACAAATACACAAAACCAAAACCCTGATTGGAGGAGGAGAACCAGAACCAACAAGCATACGATAGACAAAAACACAACCATCTCCAAACCCCAAAAATACCAGAATCAGCAAGCATACGCAAAAACGAATTCCAAACCCAGTTCAAACCCAGGATCAAAAACATAACATTCATCATCATTTTCCCGAAAAAACAACCAAAAACCCTCAGAAAGTAAAAGTTTCAGAAATATATTCTGAAGTATAGAGAAAGAAGACGAAGAAGAGAAAAGGTTTTGGAACGATCTCACCCGGAACCAAGGCTTTAATCTTTTTCATTAGTTTCTAGAGCCTTGGTCTTAAAATGGGAATTAGCCTCATTAAGAGATTTTTCATTCTCGACCAGTCTTTTGACTTCCTGCTCCAATTCAGAATTTTGCTTGTCTACATCATCGCTAGACTCGAAGAGACCCCATGTCAGAACAACACATCTCATCAAATATGAGCTTAGATGTTGTGTGATCTTTTGAGGACCTAAGCTCTTTAGTTTGTTCACATCTTCCAAAGCATTGAGATGGTCATATAGGAATTTGATGCCATCAAAGTCAGCAGACCAAAATTTGTTCTCGGATGAATAAATGGCTTAATTATTGTGGTTACCGGTTTCTTATACGTTTGCTTTAGAGCTCATGCTCTTTTTCGTCTTGGGTGCCCGGATCTCAAGGCCGACCAAGTTGGATTTGGCCTCGGAGGGGAGACCAGCACCCATCAGAGCAGCACGAGTCGCCGCCATCAACTTCTTTTGTTCTTTCACGGACATGTCAGTCATCTTGTCTGCATGCAAGCAAGTAAAGAGAGAAGTTAGTTAAGAGAAGTAAATCTGGTGAGTAGGCAAAGCGTAAAAAGAAACTTACCCAAGAAAGCAGGGATTTCATTTTGGGATAGTGTTAGCAAATCCCTAACTCTGATTGGCCGAAAAGAATCTAAAATCTCAAGAGATAGGGTTTCATGTTCAGTTAAGGCGTCATAGTCAAAACCGGAGATGGGTAATGGGTTACTCGTCCAATACAAAGGAAATTTATGATGCCCGTCAGCGCCATAGATAAGCTGTGGGCACTGAGGACCACATCTAACTCGGAAGAAGCGTTCCTTGTAGCCTTTAAAGTTAGAGGTATAGGCTTGAAGGAAGCTTCTCTTTGGAATACCGCTGATAGCAACCCAACTCTCAGAATCTGTGTTCATTATTTCAAAAAAAAAGAAGAACAATCCTATAGTCGGGGTTATGGTCAGGGCTCTGCAAATCAGTTCAAAAGATCTTATAAATCCCCAACTATTCGAGCGAAGTTGAGAAGGTGCTACATTCACCGTTCATAGTATGTCCGTTTCAAAATCAGTGAAAGGGAATTGGATATTTAATTCTTCTACAACCCCGACATAGAAGTAAAACCACTCAGGGTTTACTCCCTTGGGTCGGGCACACATGCATTTTCCCCAGTCTCACAGGGTTCCAGAATTACATCACTTTCATTCCCCATGGAGGAAACATTCTAGAGAGACCTAAGAGTTGCAATTTCCAGGTCTCTAACCATGCTTTGTTTGAAGCCTAGGGATTCTCCTTTGAGTAGGCTGTTGGTTTCCATTAGAAGCTCCATGGAACCTGAAGAGTCAGGGTCAGAATCACTATCAGGGGTTAGAACTTCAGAATCAATCTTGTTCATAACCCTATCTAGTTCCTCTATCCCTAGAGCATCTCTCATCTCTTGCATGTATTCTTCCCACAAGATTTTACGCTCATCGCTAATTAGGTGTTTCCTATGGCCTAGTTCGTCACATTCTCTAATGATCACCTTCTTATGAGTAAAATAAATCAGAAGGAAATGGAGAATAGAGAGTGAATACCTGAATGTATGATTGAAGGGCTCGAGAGGTTTCGGATTGAGTAGGCAGCGGCGAAGTTTGTGGAGAGGAGTGAATAAGGAAATAGGGTTTGAAAAAGGAAGGAAATATATAAAAGGGGAGAAGGAAGAGGTAGCGTGTTAAAAGTATAAGCCCACTAAGCGGTAATCATTGCGCCTATATAGGTGAATGTTCAGTAGAATTGGGGAGTGTAATACACGCGCTTGTAGGTCGTCTAAACCGATGTGTATCTCGGCTATGATCTTTGATTCTTATTTTTATCGACCACAAGACTTCAAGGCATGAAATCATATGCTCGAGGGGCTCATGATCATATATAAAATCCCAACCGAGCTATAAAGTCGGAAGGAGCAAGGAAGGAGCCGAGAATGGTACCCGAATGGAGAGTATGGAGGCCAAAGTATAGACCGGGCATACATCCCGACCATACGAGCCATGATCTATCCCGGCTAATAAAACGAACGTTACAGACGAGCTAGAGGAAATTGCCACATTAATCATGGCGGCGCACGTTACACATTGAAGTCATCATTACTAGAACGGCAAGACGTTATGCATCTTTAAGATGATTCAGTTACAGAGCTGAGAGTCGTTATTGGCACTAAACGTGGAAGTCACGTAACCACTGTATATATAGGGCTCGCGCCAGCGGGTTAAGCAAGATATTCATTAGCTTGAGCCTCCAATATATATATATATAAGTTTTTCCTGCAAGAACAACATTCTTCCATGTTTGTACATAAGCATTTCTATGTTTTGTTTTGTTTATTTTTATGTTTTATAATGTTTTTCTAATTTAGATTTGATTTTCGTATTTAATTTTCAGCTTTAGCAGCTTTCGCAAAAAGTTTGTAACTAGAGCTTCGGGGTTCGGATTGATGTGTTCGAATACTTTCTGGAAAGCTAAGAGACAGAGATACAACTTTGATTTTGTAGCCAGAAGATGAATCAAACTGTATCAAGGTTTAAAATTTCTTCCTTTAGCATAGGTTAATTTTGGGTCATTAATTTATGGGCCTAAGTTAAATTTTTTGACCCGATTTGTATTAGAATTGAAAATCTTATTCTGTTAAGAGGGCATCAGTCGTGCTATAGTAAGATAAATTTCTTTTCACGATATAAATTTTTCATTAAACGAATCGTTCATGCAGAACTAATCCTAAGGGCAATCTACCGAATTCGAATTCCGCAAGACTTTGAGGTTTTTATCAATTTCAACTTAATTTAGTTCTCTTCTAATTTGTTCTATAATATTCCTTTGCTTAATTTGTTTCTTATTGGATAGATTGGATTTAATTCGATTGAGGTATGTTCCTTAATTTAATCGCGTTTAACTTAGCTTCTTCGTTAATTCGCGCTATTTTTAACTGTTTGCTTAATTCGGTGATTAGGAACATAACTCGTGTAGTATTTTCTACGCTTGTTTCTTCAATATTGCAATTGAATAGGAACTGGAATCGCTTAGGGAATTGGAATTGTATTGACCAATGATAAGTTGGAAGTAGAACCGGTAGATTAACCTGTTATAATCACTTATGTTATAATCACTTCAATTTTATAAATTGATCCTAAAACCACAAACCCCCCAATTTGATTTCAGTTGGTTAATAATAATATAAAATCCTTGCGATACGATACTCGAGTCACTGTCGCTAAACTACAGTTTTACAAAACACTTGTTTTTGATTCGTGCGCGACAGCGAATCATGGACTTTTCTACATTGAGGTGCAAAAAATGCAATAGGTGTGTGGGGTTTATGGAAATATTATGGCATAGTTCACAAGAGAGCATGAGTGGAAATTTTACAAGAATTAACATTAGGAGTATGCACCCAAAAAAAAAGAAAAGTAGAAGATGGGAGATGGGGTAATTGCTACTAAAAGGTGTGATATGGAGTTGGTGTTCACAAACATATCATCATCATGAAATCAATCAGTTATAACTTAAGGATATTATGGAGTTAGCTAAAAAGGGAAGTTAAGAAATTAATTTTGAATCTTAAATCAGATATGATTTGTATTTAACAAACAAAGATGGAAGTCTTGGGTAGGAAAATTTTTGGTTTGGTCAAAGATTCAATAAGATAATACCCATTTATCTTGCCTGCTCCATTGAGCCTTATGTATTAATACAATTATAAGGGGTTTTCAGGTTGACAATTTTTAATCGCCATTTTCACTATAATTATCTTGAACCCTAAACTGACTTGGGCGTTAGAGTGCTAACCATATAGACACCCCCTCATTGGTCCCGTCGTACTAGAGACTAGAAACACCAGCTCAAGATCATCGTCTCTGATTTAATATGCGTTACGATTTCAACCTTCAGATCAAGAAGTTGCATCCTAGAATTTCTCACAAATATTCCTTTTCCATATTTACATCATCTCTCTATATTTTTTGTTCCACAATAGAACAACGAAGTTGTTTATGGGAAACCCGATCCAAAAGAAAGACTAGGTGATGAGCAAGATGACACAGGAAATCCAAAAGTCATCCCATCAAACCATCAAATAGGTTAAGTCAACGAGCCTGAAATCAATGGTCAAAATTGGGCCACGTTCCAGGAATCAACTGACCTCCCAAGCGCATATTAGAAGGAAAAATTTAAAGTGTGGAACCTCAGGCACATAAATTAGAGTATGACCATCTTCAAAGTTGTGGACTTCATCCCCCAGATCAACCAATAATCAAGCCACCCTGACAACACATTTGAGGGGAGAAATCGATATATACATGCAATCATCGCATTATTTAATTAATGTATTTGTGAATTTATTGCATTTACATATTTAGTGTTTAAATGAAATATATATATATATATATATATATATATATATATATATATATATATATATATATATATATATATAATCCAATGGTCGATTTTAAAAAATATTAATCTGAAGTGACGTTTTTGAGCGAGTGTAACTCATGGTGTAAGTCTTCGAGTGTAATTTGATCCCTCATCTCTCTCTCTCTCCCTCTCTCTCTCTCTCTATATATATATATATTCTCGCTACTCTTCTTTTTGTCATGTTTTCTCTTTAGGGAATTGTTCTTTCTAAATACCTATATCTTTGATATTTAGGTATTTAGAGGCTAAAGTTAACTGTATTGAGCTCCAAGCTTTGTGTCTTGCTTATCCCTCAGCCGGGAGCCCTATTTATAGTGGTGTATGGACCTCATCCATTACTGCATGTAACTATCGTGGCCCTTCATCATGTGTAACTAAGTTTCCATAAATCCCTGTAATGTCTGCTGCTGCCAATGATGGCACAATATGTAACGCACGCTGTCAGGTGTAAATAGGTAGTAACATTCTTGAAGGGTCGGTCTTCCTATAATGTAATCGTAATGGCCGAGTTATATGAATCTTTGGATCTAGGACATGAGTTCGGCTGCCAACTCTTCATCTTCACTCAAGCCTGAGTCACCTGTAGTTCCAGTCTTGGAGGTCAATAATACCCTTCCCAGTGTCCGGGGTATATACTCGGCAAGGATACCTTTAATTTTACTTGTCTAGTCAATCATATTCCTTACTTAACCTTAATAGCTCGGGAAATGGATTTTATACACGGACATAAGCACCCAGAGCATATGGCTTATAGTCTTGAAGTCTTATGGTCGATAAATGAAATCGTGAATATTTGTACGAGGTATAGACCGGCCACATATATATCAGCGCGCGTGCAACCCACACTCTAACTCACCCAACAGTCACCTAGTTTCACTAGGTGTAATCATAGTGGAGTGGGTTTTAAATTTTTGCACACGTTTCCCCTTCCTTTTTAAACGCTTTTCTTTCTTTTTTTCCCACAAAATCGTTTCATTTTCTACTTTCAACTACAAAACCCTTCTTGCCAACACTCTCGCTCAGATTCTTCCACAAGGTCTCTTGAACAGCCACCGTTTAACAAAAATTTCCCTCTTTATTTCTACTTGTTTCATGGTGCTTTTCCCTTTTCATAATATGGTTATCATCAAGGAGTGTGATGATTTCAGTAATAGAAAACACCTTAGTAGCGATGAATGTAAAGTTATGTGGAAATAATGCATGCAAGAGATGAGGGACATCTTAGGGTAGGCAAACTTACAAGATTTATGAACAAGTTTTATTCTGAAGTTACCTGCCTAACCGACAACAGGTTCTGGGTAAAACAGGACTCAACTAATTACTAATTGGTGACTCGTGACCAACAAGTGATGTTGAAGTGTTCATGTAGAAGTTGTTTGAAACAAAATGAGAATGAAAATAAAGACAGCAAAGATACAATTTAAACATAAACTGATTGAATTGAAAGTAAGGATGGTGATTCACGTACATCAAAAGCTTAATGACTCTTTCTTCCTTTAGCGCGGAATTGGGCAGAGTTTTGGTAAACAATTTGAGAATACAAGTGAACACCCCGAAATTACAATGAAGTAACTTATTTATAGTTTTTTACAATCTAACCGCTGGAACTAATCAACGGATGAAATGAAAATAAGACATAATCGCTACATAAGATCTCGCCAACCATTCAGCGCGCTCAACAACCACGATCTTTGAAGTAACTGCCCATGATCTGCATATTTTGACTCCGTCCCGCTCGTGCTTCAAAAAGAATTAACCTCTTCTAGCTTCGACACATCTTAGGAAAAAGCAATATTTCTCTAAGTCCCCTAGATTGCGCCCTCGACAGCGTCATTTGAACCTTCGGTCAATTTTCTCGCTTAGCTCTTAATATGGCCAATCGACCCTCCACAACTTGTTTTTTCCTTCAGTGGACGAAGTTCATTTTCGACATACTAATCTTATGTTCGTCCCTTCTGACTGCCTGGTCGATTTGGTCGATTCTCTGGCTCATATCCTCAATCGACACATTTTCCTGACATTTCTAACTTGGTTTTATAAAATTTCCTAAAGAAACTATATTCGTTTAGGATCAGCACCTAACTTGTAGGGATATTTGCCTTTAACAATACCCTTAAATGTATTTAGGAATTTCCAGTTAACAAAATGCCCTCCAGAGATGCCACTTTCGAATTTCTTAACTCTGTCAACCACATGACTACATGAGACAGTGGCATCTACGAAGTTTTACATCTTCGGTCGACTCAATCGTTTCCACTACCTCTAAAGGTTGTTCATTGTTCCGATCTTTTCATGACGTCAGGTAATCATGGAAACGTATCTGTTTTTTATCGCGAGACGTGAGATCATTTAATGTTGACCATCATTACTTTTTGGTGGCAGACATGGCTCACCACGCTCTTAACTTAATCCGGCTACACGTGTCCTTCGATGGACACGACTTTTAAACCTCGGAAATCTCCTAAAACCTCTTCTTTGCCTTTTCCGCTTCAGCTCTTAGTCTATAAATAGGAGTTTTCATTCACTCTTCGTTTTTCTTCTACTTCTTTCAAGTTTTTCCTTTTCCAATCTAAAACCTAGAAATCTCTAACTCCGTTTTCCACCATTTTCAAACTTTCTTCTTACTCAAATGGCGGACGAACGTACTGAAATTGCTCCAGCAGAAACCTTTCTCATCCGTCACATTGACGACAAGCCTTACGTGCCGGAACCCCCATTTTCTGCAGAGAAAACCAAAATCTAGCAATCCCAGGTACTTGTTCCCTTTAAAATCAAGGATGATCCTTTGGCTTTTTTAGGTCCGTTACTAGTAGACGTTCCCTCCGAAATCTACGTAGATGATGAAGGCACATTTTTTCCCACTAGCAACCATAGTCGTCCTCTGATTACGTCCCCAAAACCCATCTCTTTGCAGTTTGTTGACAAAAACTTTCGTACATCTCCCACTCTAAATTTCCCTAAATTCAAAGCATGGATGGAACGGTTGGAACCTAGTAAAGGCCAACAATAGAGAGAAATGGGAATCTATGACCTGTTGAAGCTTTCTCGTGTCTGCCAGCCCTATTCTGGTGGCATGTTGGTTGCTTTGCATTTTTGGGAAGGGTCAACCAACACTTTTCACACCAAGTGTGGTATGATGACTTCTACACTTCTTGACCTAGCCGCTTTAATAGGGGTAAAGCCTGTTGGCAAGATTTTTAATCACACTGACTACACCCCCATTTCAATAAAGTTTGACGTCGGCGAATCTAAACATCCCACTTACACCAACTTCATCAACCATCATCAACGTGACTCCGACGACGTCTTTGATGAAGAACACATTGCATTCTTAACTCTCTGGTTATCCCGCTTTGTCTTCTGTTCACGGTCAATGCAAATAGCCAAATAGTTTGTTTACTTGGCCACTCCGCTGCATAGGGGTGAAAACACTGCGCTGAGCCAATTAATTTTGGCCTCTTTGTATGACTCTATGATCGATATGGTCAACTAGATCCAGACTTTCGATCCCAATAATCCAAAGAAGAAAAGCGTCCTGGTTCATGTTCTTTTCTGTCTCCTACAATTATGGTTGAATGCCATTTTCTCCGAAGACATAAAACCTCTTCGGCAAAACAGAGTTTCAATCTCCCATAATCGGAATGGGGCCGTTTAGGCATGTTACCTGCCTTTGACTCCTATCGACAAAACTTCTCCAAGTGATGAGGTTTTCAAAATGCTCTTCAACATCATGCTGAAATGAGAGGATTTCAGACCCTCGATGGCTCCGTTTTCTGATGGCAAGAGCGGGCCAACGTGGCTTACTGATTCCTTTCCACCTGTCGAAGAAGAGAACCGACAGAGGTCCTTAGTTTACTGGAGGCGATTATTAACTCCTCAATTTCTTACCTATGCCATCACCAACATGAGCCCATGTTTGACAGCTTACCAACCTAACCTGGTGGCTCGACAATTTGGGCTCTGCCAACTTGTCCCTAAGTCAGTTTATACATCTCACGAACTTCTCACCGATATTTTAAGCAAACGACCTTGGGAGGTCGTCAAAGAAGACGTCGACACCCTTTGGGATCACAAAGCCAAAATTATATTTACCCCATTTAGACCAGCATACTACTGCACCAAGGAGTTTGAAACTTGGTGGCAGTCATATTTCATTACCTTCGTTAATTATCCTGCTAGTAAAATGGATGAACTGACTGTTACTCTTAACACTTTTTAGGGCAAGACGACGAAATGTAAGGCTACCAACATCAAAGAAATTCAAGCTTTTCAGAAATTTTTCAGGGTGGTGTATTTACCAAACAATCTTCGTCGAACCATCCATGACGCGGCTCAAGAGCTAAAAGAGAAGGTGACCGAGAGGATTCCACAACTTAAAATGCCTTTTTATGCGAAAGATAAGCATATTTATGCAGTTCATTTTGGAAAAATCAAATTCCCTCCTTTGCCGACTAGCCCATTAGCCTTGGCTTTTCGACCACCTATCCCAAATTGGTGGTATAGCTCTTGGTCAAATGTCAAAAATGCTTACGAAAAGAAAGTTGACAGGGTGGTTCCGACGAAGCATTGGTTACACGACTACCCAGGCTTTCTACATATTGACCTCAAATATGTGAGAAAGCTTGTCGTAGTGCCCAATGCTAACCACTTTTGGAAAGTTTTGTTTCCTTTCACAATTCGACTCACATCTTTATTTTACTTAGATTCTTTTCTAGTTGTACCCTTACCACAGGTAGTCGTTCCCAGGAAGGAACCTGCTATTGAGAGTCGGGAAGGGCCATCGACTGAGTTTGTTGATACTGGCGCCAAGGAAGGTCCTTAACAGTCAAAGGTACGTTTTACGCTCACACCTCTATTCATATTTCTTCTATTCGACACCCCTTATATGTTTGATATTTTGCAGTTCAACCCCATTCATACTCCCTCCTCCGACGAACCCATCTTATCATCTCTTAAGAAAACTGATTCCTCTGTAAGTGCCTATGTTTGTACCTCGCCATCCTATGTTTTACAGATTACTAATGTCCTCTTCATATAACAGAGTAAAAAATGCTCAGCGGATTCGACTGCTCCCTCCAACATATCCAAAGCGTCCAAGAAAGCAAAAAATCTCGCTGTAGTGAGAAAATTGAGGTAAGTGTTTCTTAAATCGGGACGCCTCGACCAAAGTCAGGGCCTCTACTAATATTTTTCTTATCTTTATAGCCATCACCTGATGATTAGTCTCCTCACTCCCGAAAATCTAAAGATTATAAGAGGAAACATGTTTCCTCTTTTGAAAATAAGGTGGCTAAGAAGAAAAAGAAAGCCCACCTGGCCGATGATCTTAAAATAAAGGTTGACAACAAAGAGGAGGCCACCATGGATGCCGACGACCAACCACTTGTTACGAGACGGAGAGGTAAAGTGCTTCTGGCTACTTGTTGCGACGCTGCCTTATTTTCGAGTGTTGATAATATCATCATAAATACAACCATCGTCACTCCAACCCCGACTCCTAAGCCAGATGAAGTTAAGGAACTAGAGGGTGACGTTGTTGCTGTCTCAGTCGGGATCAAACAATAATCTTGAATTCGCCACCACAGGTATTCGCCATTTCTATCTTGTTTATTTTGTTTGTCACATCTATCTGGCTAATACATGTTCTTTCTTTCAGGTCAAAGCTTCTGACCCACATCACAGTGTGCCAGATTATACTCCACTGTCAAAAGCTTCTTCACCTCGTCATTGACAAGCCCTCGGTATGGTCGATGGTGAGTTTGTTGACCTTACTGTTTCGTCTACTCTTAGTGACTCTGATTCGGTCACTAGTTCTGCTAAGCATAAGGGTTATAGTTCGACTAGCTCTGAATCTAGCCTTTCAGATTCCCTGCAGGGTTCAGAGACTCCCCAAAATTTCATCATTCTACCATAATCTCCTGCCAAAGGTACCTTCATCCTACCTCCTGAAAGGGAAACTGCATTCCCTTCTCCTCAATCCCAAGCTCAGAATCTTCCTGAGAAGAAAGATGACTCAGTTGGCCCTTATGGGAAAGGCTACCTTAACGGACATGGATATCGATGCTGCTTTGGCAAGATTGGACAATTTCATAAGTCGGTACACTTTCTCTTCAGAATCTGACCGTTCCCAGGCTTATAGTGACAAGTTAGGGCCTGAAGCAGCAAAGGTCAAGAAGCTGATGAATAAAATTCGTACGTACGCTTTCAGTCCCGACTTGCCTCATCTGCTGCATGAGGATTCAACTCTTGGACCAGAGCTTCTGGATGCTATTACTCAACTAAAATTTCTGGAGACTTCTGAATTCTCAATACTCATGGTGGCATTGTTTTAAGACATTCTCCCTTCATTGCTAAGAAACATCACTAAGGTGAAAGAGAATGAGCAGCTGGTTGAAACGAAGCAAGCAGTGGTGAGGAGAAATGTGGATATGGTGAGGAGGACCAAAATGGTAATCGAAGGGATAAAGGTACACATTAATCAGAAAAGGCAAGAGCAAGATCCCAAAAGGAAAATAGTTGTTGAAATACGCAGTCGAATTGCCGCTTTGTCGAAAGAACTAGAAGCTTTGAATGCAGAGTTGGAGCTTGTCGTTAAGCAAGACGAAGAGCTTGATCAAGCTATCACCCCTACTCAAACTGAAATGCTCCAGCTAACCAAAGATGCGATCATTGTCAGCACTGCCACTGCTCGAGTCGAAGAGGAGCTACTAGCGGTCAAGACCAGAGCATATGGGCTAAGCACTAGTGTTGTACGCATCCATGGTGATCTGGCCGTGTTCCAAAGTAAATTCGGAATTTTTTTATTAATGTAACCATTTTGGTGGTGTAACTATTTTGGTGATTTTTCATATCACTTGTAACGTTTGTACAATGATTTCAACCACTTTATATAATGCTATATTTTTACATTGTCGTTTCATACTTACGCATGACTGATATGCTGGCTTCAACATTATTCTTTCCAGCTCAGTTCGACATACTCTTCACATTGTTGAAATTGAAATCTCTTTAAGAATAGGTTTGTATTTCTTCAAGTACTTACTATTTACCCTCAGAATTCATTGATCTGGGGCTAATTCTTCAAGTTCATATGCGTTGGTGGAAAAATTTGAATTATCTTAAACGGTCTCTCCCAATTTGGTGACCATTTTCCTAGGACTCTATCGTTTCTATCCATAGGTAATATCACTTTCCAAACTAAATCATCAACATGAAATACTTTATCTTTTACCTTTTTATTATAGGCTTTGGCCACCCTGTATTTTTGTCTCCTTAATGCATCAAGGGCCAACATCCTTTCTTCATCCAAATCGACTAGCTCGTCAGTCGTCATACTCTAATAGTCCTCAGATGGTATTTCATGTTGTCATTGAATCCTTAACGATTGAACGTGTATTTCTACTGGAGATACAACATCATGTCCATATGCCAATCGAAATGGGGTTCCCCCTGTTGCCTCTTTAGGAGACGTTCTACATGCCCATAGAGCTTGGTCTAGCATTTGATGCCAATTTCTCAGTTTTTTCCCACGTGTTTCTTAATCAGACTAATTATTACCTTATTAGCAGCTTCGACCTGGCCATTTGCCTGAGCATAATAAGGGGTGGACGTTAACAGTTTTATTCCAACCTCTTTTGTGAATTCTTGCATTCTTCGCCCCGTGAATACTATTCCTTGGTTGGTTGTGATTGTTTCAGGAATTCCAAACCGACACATAATATGATTCTGTATAAAATCAATCACAGCCTCTTGGTCGACATTTTTTAGAGCTACGGCTTCAACCCACATTGTGAAATAATCAATGCTGACTAAAATGTACCTCTACTATTTTGATGACGTTGGCTTTATTTCCCCAATCACATCTAAAGCCCATCCTCTAAATGGCCAAGGTTTTATAAAGGCATGCAATTCGCTTGCAGGTACGTGTTGGATGCCCCCATGCATTTGACATTCCTGGCATCCTCTGTGACACCCCAAATTAATTCAATTATTAAATAATTAGAAATTTAATTATTAATTTAATTAAAGGTTTAATTATTAATATTTTGGATTTATGGATTTAATTAAATAATTAAATAATAGATGTGTTGGGGGTGTGAAGTGGAATTGGAAGGTGTGTAGAGTAAAAGACTCTAATTAATCTAATTTATTTAATTCTATTATTTGGCAAATAAAAAGGAATAAATAAAGGAATTAAGGAATAAGAGAAGGATTGGAGAAAATTAGGATTCATTCTACGTGCTTTTTGAAAAGAGAAGAGAAAGAGGAGAAAAAGCCAAACGCCGAGAATTCGAAGAATCATCACGAGGTAAAGGGTGATTGAATCTGATTATTATGCCTTATAGGTTTTGATGACCAATAGAACGATTTGATCCGTTAGGAATCTCGAATTATGATTCTAGGTTGTGCCCTACCATTATCATCCGACGTAAAACCATGATTGGAATTGTTATGAACGATTAATTCATGTAAGATGAATATAGGTTAATTAGAAAACAAATTACGTGGTTAATTGGAAGTAAAAACGCAGTAATTAATTATTTTATGATGTATTATAAGGTTTGGTGATGAATGGAATTAATGGGAATTCGTAACAGTGAAGAAAACTGAGTTTTTGATGAAAAACAACAGTATGGTTGGACACATCGCCTTATGTATCGATGCAAGCAGAAGAAAATTTGAAACCAGAAGCGTTGTAATCTTATGCATCGACTCATAGAGCCATGCATCGACTCATAGGAAGAAAAATTAAGCTATGCATAGACACATACGTGTTATGCATCGACATATACTGAACTATTTTTGAAAAATGCAGAATTTTTAACTGTATGCATCGATGCATACGTTATATGTGTCGACACAAGCAAGTTATGTATTAACACAGGAATTTTTGTGTCGATACATACTGTATTGGACAGAAGGGAAATTTTTGAAAACGGTTTCAGTCATATCTTTTTGACCGTAACTCCGATTTAGGCATAGTTGGTATCGTTGGAAAGCTTAGAATGAGTACTATCTAATAAAAATATTTTCAACACCAATAATTGAGATCTGGAAGAATTATTTTGGCTTCCGTAATAAGAACCCGTTGAGAATTTGTAAATCATTTGTTGAGTAAATGTGCAGTATGTTAATTCCATGGGTTGTGATTAACATTAGATGTTTATGATTGTTGTTACCATATGCTATTGTTGTTATTGATTATAATTGGAATAATGTTGTGTGATCATATTCCATGTTTGAATTGTTTCATGCTTCTGATGTGCATGCATGAGCATTTTGGTAATGGTTCATTCCCATTGTGCGGAATTGAACTTGCAGGGCCAATAACCGTACCCAATGTATAGTGGTGGTGAGGCTAGATTCTTGACCAAGTGGTGTATGGGAGAATCATTAATTGACGTTGTTTTCCGAAGTGTAAGCGGAATAGGGTGTAGACTTGGTTCACGTTTGGTACCACATGCATTTGAGTTTGCATTGCATATGTAATTATAACATGTTAGGATGATTTTCAGTGTTATAATTACATTGATTATTGTTGTATGCATAATGATCTGTGTGAATTGTATTTGTGAATCGTATTCTGATGATGCTAATAAGGGTGGAATAATAAATTGATTGTTTTATTGTTTTAAAGAAACGTATAATGCATTTTAATCTTGATGAAATCTCACCCTTACTTTAATGATTTCAGATTAAAGTGAATAACTGTTAAGAATTGGTGAGGAGACTTATGAAATTTGTCTTTGCTAGTTGTCCGTGTGTCGATGCCATGCTACGGTAGTTGTAACACTGAGAACGATCGTTTTGGAATTTTTATGGATTTAAACTTGTTTCTTTTGGTTTACGTTTTGGAATAATTATGATTTGAATTATTCCGGATTCTTATGTTAATTACGTTGTATAAAACATAATCCTTGGTTTTTCTTTATTTAATAAGTTCTTCAGTAAAAGCATGATCACTGTTTTGTTATTTTTGAATTTTTAAATTGTGACGCCCTTGTTGTTATGTTTAAAAACTCTGATTAATTATATAAATCACGGGTGAATTAGAAGGGGTGTTACAATAGTGGTATCAGAGCATAGTCGGTCGTGTCTTAGAGTCTTTATCCCTTTTGTATGCGACTAGTGCAAGGTAACATTATCGATACTTGTGTGCTGATGTGATTGTTTTGTAATGTTACGAACAATGGCGGAAGGAGGTAGGAAGAGGCGATCTTGCTATTGCTAAAGCCTTAGGAATGTTGGTGGTGTGCTTGGAGGAATCGGTGGGAGGTGGTATTGGTCTTGATAGGCAATTGGGAAACTTTCGAGAACAATCCTCCTTGTTCAAGGCACTCATGATCCAGAAGGTGCTCGAGAGATGGTTGAAGGAGATCGAAAGGATCTTGAGTAATTGATTGTCTTGAGGAACGAAGGTGAGTATGGTACTCACATATTAGCGAGAGGAAGGCGATGGTGGTGGGTTGCTACGGGTGAAATGGAACAAATGGTATTGCATTGACTTGGTGTGTTCGGAGAGATTTTTGAGGAGATACTTTCTTGAATATATTCGGGAAAGAAGGAGATTGAATTTACGGAGCTTAAGCGGGCAACAAGTGCGTGCGGTATACTTGAAGTTCTTGAGTTGGCGATACTATGCTCATTATACTAACGATCGGATGGAGAATTTTCCAAATGTATCAAATTTGAGAATGGTCTTCGTGATGAGATCAAGCGGTGTCGGTGTCAGTGAATCGGAGGTTTCGGTTTAGTACAACTGTAGTAGGATTCTAGAAGAGGATCTTGCTAGTACTAAGATGAATGCTCAAGGACATGTTGATCGTAAAGGAAAGAAACAGATGGATCATGGGAAACCTTATGATAAGAATAACCAGAGATCCGGTGGTTGGAAGAAGTCTAGTGGGGGAGATTCTATTGCTCCTATTAAGTGCTACAGGTGTGGTAAAATGGGGCATCGAGCTAATGAATGCAAGAATGATGCGAAGAAGTGTAGCAACTGTGGAAGATTTGGTCATGTAGCTCTTGAATGCGAGCGAAGGTAACTGTTACAAGCTGAAGAGGTCATACTCGTCCATGAGTGTACTAAGCTAAAGAAAGAACAAGCTGGTGGAAAAGTGTTTGCTTTGTCAGGATCAGAGACTAAGCCAGACGATCGGTTGATTAAAGGTACATGTTTTATTAATGGCATACCTTTAATTGCGATTATTGATACTGGAGCGACACATTCTTTTATTGCTTTGGATTGTGCTAAAAGATTGAACTTGGATATTTCTAATATGGATGGAAGTATGGTCATTGACACTCTTGCGTCGGGTTTAGTGAGTACTTCATATGTTTGTAGGAATTGTCCTATTGTAATTTTTGGTAGAGGTTTCGGTATGGATTTAGTGTGCCTACCGTTAGAACAACTTGATATCATCCTTGGAATGAACTGGTTAGAATTCAACCAGGTTCATATCATTATTTTGAAGGCAGTAATTTTTCCTGAAGAAGCTAGAGTCGAAGATGTGACCATGTCGGTTAAGCAGATGAATTGAGCTGTTAATGATGGTGCTGTAGTGTTTATGTTGTATTCTTCGACGGAGGTGAAAGGAAAAGCTAAGAGTGATGAAATTCCAGTGGTGAATAAATTTCCCGAAGTGTTTACGAAAGATGTTAGTGGTGCCACGAGAGAAGTGGGTTGCTATAGATTTGATTCCTGGAACTAGTCCGGTGTCGATGGCACCTTATCGCATGTCGGCATCTAAATTGTCTGAGTTGAAGAAGTAGTTGGAGGAATTTCTTGAGAAGAAGTTTATTCGTCCTAGTGTTTCGCCGTGGGGTGCTCATGTGTTGTTGGTTAAAAAGAAAGAAGGTTCAATGAGACTGTGTGTTGATTACAGGCAGTTGAACAAAGTTACAATCAAGAATCGATATCCATTGCCGAGGATTGATGATCTAATGGATCAGTTAGTTGGAGCTTGTGTATTCAGCAAGATTGATTTGAGATCTGGATATCATCAGATTCGTGTGAAGACGGAAGATATTCAGATAACAGCATTTAGAACGAGGTATGGACATTATGAGTATTATGTTATGCCGTTTGGAGTTACTAATGCACCTGGTGTTTTCATGGAGTATATAAACAAAATATTTCATCTGTATCTTGATAAATTCGTGGTGGTATTTATTGATGATATTCTGATCTATTCGAAGAATGATGAAGAGCATGCAGGACATCTTAGAATTGTGTTGGAACTGTTGAAAGAAAAAAAGTTGTATGCGAAGTTGTCTAAGTGTAAATTCTGGTTAAGTAAAGTAAGCTTTCTTGGTCATGTGATTTCCAAGAACGGTATTATTGTTGATCCTACGAAGATAGAAGCGGTATCTTAGTGGGAAGCGCCGAAGAATGCTTCTAAAATCCGTAGTTTTCTTGGTCTTGCAGGTTACTACAGAAAGTTCATTGAAGGATTTTTGAAGTTAGCTTTGTCGTTGACTAAGTTGACAAGAAAGGGTCAAGTGTTTGTTTGGGATTCGAAATGTGAGAAAGGATTCCACGAGTTGAAGAAGAGGTTGACTAGTGCTCCCGATTCTGATTTTGCCGAATCTGGCAGAATCTGTTGTTGTGTATTATGATGCGTCATTGATGGGATTAGGTGGTGTTTTGATGCAAGATAAGTAGGTAGTAGCTTATGCTTCAAGACAGTTGAAGATCCATGAGAGGAATTATCCGACTCATGATTTAGAATTGGCAGCAGTAGTATTGTTTTGAAATTATGGAGGCATTACTTGTATGGTTCTCGATTTGAGGTATTCAGTGATCATAAGAGTCTGAAATATCTCTTCGATCAGAAAGAGTTGAATATGAGGCAGAGAAGATGGTTAAAATTTCTGAAAGATTATGATTTTGGTTTGAATTACCATCTTGGTAAGGCAAACGTTGTTGCAGATGCATTGAGTAGGAAGTCATTGTATATGTCCATGCTGATGGTTCGTGAATTGGAATTGGTTGAGCAGTTCAGAGACTTGAGTTTGTGAGACCACTTTTGATAGTGTTATATTGGGTATGTTGAAGTTGACTAGTGGTATTCTTGAGGAAATTCGAACTGGACAGAAATCTGATGTTAGTTTGGTGGATAAGTTGACATTGATTAACCAAGGTCAATGAGGTGAATTCCGAATTGACGAGAATGGTGTTATGAGATTTGGTGATAGGGTGTGTGTTTCGGATATTGCAGAACTTCGGAAGAGTATTTTGGAAGAAGGACATCGTAATGGATTGAGTATTCATCCCGGTGCTACTAAGATGTATCATGACTTGAAAAAGTTATTTTGGTGGCCTGGAATGAAAAAGGAAATTGCTGAGTTTGTTTATGCTTGTTTGGTTTGTCAGAAGTCAAAGATTGAACATCAGAAACCGTCAGGATTGATGGAACCGTTGTTTGTTCCAGAATGGAAATGGGATGGCATTTCTAGGGATATTGTATCTGGTTTGCCAAGGATAGCGAATAATTATGATTTTATTTGGGTTATTGTTGATCGGTTGACGAAGTCCGCTCACTTTATTTTGATAAGAATGGATTATCCTATGGAAAGGTTGGCGGAATTGTATGTTGAGAAGATCGTAAGTTTGCATGGTATTCCCTCTAGTATTGTGTCGGATAGAGATCTGAGGTTCACGTCTAAGTTTTGGACACGGGGCTGCAAGAAGCTTTGGGTACTAAGTTGAGGTTGAGTTCCACTTATCATCCGCAGACAGATGGTCAGACGGAGAGAACGATTCAGTCGTTAGAGGATTTGTTGAGGGCTTGTGTGTTGGAGAAAGGTGGAGCTTGGGATTGTTATCTACCATTGATTGAGTTTACCTACAACAATAGTTTTCATTCGAGTATTGGTATGGCTCCGTTTGAGGCATTGTATGGTAGGAGGTGTCAGACACCGTTGTGTTGGTACGAATCTGGAGAAAGTGTTGTGATTAGACCGAAGACTGTCCAACAGACTTCAGAAAAGATCAAGATGATTCGGGAGAAGATGAGAGCTTCTCAAAGTCGTCAGAAGAGTTATCATGATAAGAGGAGGAAGGACCTCGAGTTTAGTGAAGGAGATCATGTGTTTATGCGAGTTACTCTAATGACTGGTATTGGTCGAGCCTTGAAGTTAAAGAAGTTGCCTCCGCGCTTTATTGGTCTGTATCAGATTACCAAGAAGGTTGGAAGATTTTCTTATCAGATTGCTTTACCGCCGTCACTTGCGAATTTGCATGATGTCTTCCATGTATCTCAGTTGAGGAAGTACATTCCTGATCCGTCTCGTGAGATTCAGGTAGATGATATAAAGGTACGAGATAATCTGACAGTTGAAGCATTACCTGCTAGAATTGAGGATCAGAAGGTGAATCAGGTACGTGGTAAAGAGATAGCATTGGTGAAAGTAGCTTGGGGAGGACCAGCAGGTGGAAATGTAACTTGGGAACTGGAGAGCCAGATGAAGGACTTGTATCCCGAACTTTTCGTCTAAGGTATGTTTTCGAGGACGAAAACTCTTTTTAGTAGGGGAGAGTTGTAAATTAATTCAATTATTAAATAATTAGAAATTTAATTATTAATTTAATTAAAGGTTTAATTATTAATATTTTGGATTTATGGATTTAATTAAATAATTAAATAATGGATGTGTTGGGGGTGTGAAGTGGAATTGGAAGGTGTGTAGAGTAAAAGACTCTAATTAATCTAATTTATTTAATTCTATTATTTGGCAAATAAAAAGGAATAAATAAAGGAATTAAGGAATAAGAGAAGGATTGGAGAAAATTAGGATTCATTCTACGTGCTTTTTGAAAGAGAAGAAAAGGAGAAAAATAGCCAGCGAAATTGAAGAATCATCACGAGGTAAAGGGTGATTGAATCTGATTATTATGCCTTATAGGTTTTGATGACCAATAGAACGATTTGATCCGTTAGGAATCTCGAATTATGATTCTAGGTTGTGCCCTACCATTATCATCCGACGTAAAACCATGATTGGAATTGTTATGAACGATTAATTCATGTAAGATGAATATAGGTTAATTAGAAAACAAATTATGTGGTTAATTGGAAGTAAAAACGCAGTAATTAATTCTGTTATGATGTATTATAAGGTTTGGTGATGAATGGAATTAATGGGAATTCGTAACAGTGAAGAAAACCTGAGTTTTTGATGAAAAACAACAGAATGGGTCGACACATGGCCTTATGTATCGATGCAAGCAGAAGAAAATTTGAAAACCAAAAGCGTTGTAATCTTATGCTTAGACTCATAGAACCGTGCATCGACTCATAGGAAAAAAATTAAGCTATGCATCGACACATACGTGTTATGCATCGACACATACTAAATTATTTTTGAAAAATGCAGAATTTTTAACTGTATGTGTAATACGGTGGGAGAACTGACTTTGGATTGTTTTGCTTTTTATCGCATATGTTGCGGATAGCAAGAGTCGCCACCGAATTTTCTTTTATCTAATTAAGGAAAGGTGAAAAGAACAGGAAAAGACCTCCGTTAGATTCTGAGTAAGGGAGAAGGTTATGAAAAGGGAAGGTATTAGCACCCTTTTCATCCGTAGTTATCTACGGGTTCTTAGTTGCTTTTAGCTCATCTTCAAAATTTTGCTTTCTATGTGTGTGTTTGAAAATGTTTTTGAAAAGGCATTTCGCTTTGACTTCGTAATGATTCACGCTAGAATGTATACGAAGTGTTTGGAAATGTTTCGTTTTTGAAAAGTGTTTTAACTTTGTAAAAAGTGTGAGGTGAAAAATGTTTTGATAGAGCAAGCAACTAAAAGTCTTATTACCTACTCAAAGCGGTCGTTTCCGTGTTATTTTACTTTCTTTTAGAATAGTGCTATCCATACCATTAGTTGGTAGGTAATCCCATTCGTTGGATATAAAAGGGACATTCGAAGGGACATCGGATGGTCATAGAAGGCAACTTGTAGGAGTATCCTAGCATATTCGAAGCGACGATCATCACTTTTCGTAGGCAACAATCGAGGGACGAGATCATGTATTCCTAGGCCACGTCGGGGACTATGATCTTTAATTGAAGGACTATGATGATATGTTTGTGAGCAGCGGCTAGGATACCTCTACGTTCGAAGGACTTGACCATTTATTGGAAAGGCAACGAGAGAGAATAGCCTAGGGGGTGCATGTGTGAAGAGAGGGTGTTAAATTTAGATAAGTTATCTTGCAATTAGAATTAATCTACGTTCGTTTTTTCTTGCCATACAGGCCTAGTTACTAGCAGTTTATATGGGTGCGGAAAATAAATTGCGGAAAGCAAATCCTACGCTATTACATGGCTTTGGGGTAGATATATAATATAGGAGTGCGGAAAGTAAATCCTAATTAAGCTATTACATCCCATGAGCAGTTACATAATATTGGAAAAAAGAAATGCGAGAAAATTAATCCTAACTATTACAACATGGAAACAAATACATAATAATCGGAAAAGAAAAGAAATTCGCATAACAGAAAATGTGTTAGTAAAAAAGATTTTTGAGTTAGGAAAAAAGTTTTTAGGTTAGTAATCCTAATTAGATGATAAAGCAATTTTTTTGGGAATTTTCTGGGTTGATTTTAAAAAGGAAAAGCAATTAAAAGTCAATTTTATGGTTAATTACCAATTAATTAAAATATGCATGCAAAAATACTAATTTTTATGTCAAAAATTAAATAAACATTTTTCTATCCTAAATGCAAAAAGAAATTATTTTTTTGGTGATTTTTGATGTGTTAGAAAATTGTTTGAAAAGAAATTAAATTAAAAGGAAAAAATAGGAAGAAAATAAGAAAATTGGTTAGTTTTTGCAGAGTTTAAAAAATATGTTGAGGAGCCAAGGTTCGAACTCAGGTACTCCTGGATATACGCGCGCTGCCTTTGCCACTAAGCCAACCTGCAGTTTGTGTTAGTGGAATGAAACAAAAGTAACATAAGCGAAATAAATTCCTGGACACCAGAACGCGCGCGAAGATCATCTTCTTCCCCGTTTGAATATTCAAACTTTTACCTACGGACACGATCCGTAGCAAAAGCCAAAGTGGTTTATACATCAATATAGTACTAAATTTCAAAATCCATAATATGCAATATAAATTTAAAGTAAATCCATGGTTCAATTGCAATCAAGCTCCTGATCACGAATATGTCCCTAGTTTTGGCCAATTTTACTTGGATCGATGGATCCCAATTTGAAGCTTTGAAACCCTAATAATGGCAACGTCTGATTCCTGTGTCTAAACTCAAATTGATATATGCAGAAACATTCCAAACATCAAAACGAACAGGAATATGCAATCAAAATGTATTTATAATGCACGAAACATAGAAATCGAATTTGGATAAAAGTTGTGCAAACCGTGATCGTGATTTCACGATTTTGGAGGCTTTTGCAATCTGTGAGTGTCTGGAATGGATCAGAGAACCTCCAGGAACATGTTGGAATCCTTTGAATTGGACTGGAACTAGGGCTGCCAATTGCTTGAATGCCACGAATTTTTTGAAATTTGGTAGGGTTCTTTGAGGCCAGAAATTCGTCCATTGTGCTTGTGGATGTATCATGTACTTATAGTAGAGTGAATTAGGTCAAGAATTATGAAGAAATTATATGTCAATCAATGAGAAAATATTTGATTTGGAATGAAACTAAATATTGCCTTTTTTGATCAAATCTCATTCAATTCCTTTTCCAATCAATGAAATTCGAAATTGACGACTTGTATGCACTTGGATCTCAAGAATGAGAGAAAATCCACCTTGCAATTAATTTTGATTTTCTATCTTTTATTTTAATTAAATTGGCTTTTAAATGATTAAAAATCCAAAATAAATAAGGAATAAAAGATAAATTTGTGGCCTTTGGCTTGGAGGTTCCAATTCAGCTAAGGAACATGTTTGAATCAAGAAAAGCTAGGCCCATTTGCAAAAAATTTGGTTTTGTCAAGTATTTCTCTTTGTGCACCTCCTTAAAAATGCTCAACTTGTACAAGGTGTATCTTGCTTAATTTTCAACATTTTTGGGTTTTCTTGGACTTTTTAGAAATCTCAAGATGTCCTCTAAACAGCCTCTTTAGTTTCATCTTCATTGGAGTTTCGATGCTCATGAACACTTCTTTACAAAAAGTTGACTTTTTGTTGACTTTTAAAAGGACCTGTAATGTTTTGATCCGTAACTTCCAAATGAAGCATTTTTTGCCCAAGCTTGTGAGACATGAAGTTTTAGAGAATTGAATTCTCTTCAAAATTTGCTGTCGTGGAAAAATTTCTGATAAAGTATGTGAAAGTTAGGCCTGGTCAAATTTCTATTGACTTTTGTCTAAGAAAGCCCAATTTAGAAACTTTGACTTTTGATCAATTCTTGACTTTTCTTGATGAATCATGATCAACCCTTGATCAAATGATGAATATCACTTCAAAATATTGATGTTGACCAAAAATTATGAAGTTTGACTGTATGTTGACCACAGTTGACTTTTTGTCCAATACAACTAATTTTCAACCATCTGAGCAATTGTCTGAGTAAACTTGACTTGTAAGGCTTGAAACTTGACACGGAGATTCTTTAAAGCATATGATGAGGCATGATGACCACTGGAAATGTTGGAATCCCACCTTGATTTGAGAATGGAAAAACCCTAGTTTGGGTTAACTGCTTAAAAGAGGGTTTGTCTGGTCAACCCTTGTGAAATCCTTGAGCATGGACATATGAAATGTCTTGAGGAGTAGGAGGGAAAATTTTGGGGTATGACAGTTGCCCCTGTTCAATCTTCTTGTACTGGAAGAGTTAGATTGGAATGCTTGCCTTTCATGACCTGAAGGTAGAAGATGATTGAACACTCGAGTACACCTGAAAATTTGCACTCGATATTGGTTGATGATGCGCTGAAATGGGCTTATAGATGCCAAATATGCAGCATTCTGATGGTGGAGAGATATCGACAAGTGGTCGGAGATGGGCTTAAAGATGCCATCCGGGGCAATTGAGTCGTACGCTAGACTCTGTAGTTGCTGTTGATAATAAGAGAGAGTCAGGATAAACCTTCTCCCTAGCTATTCTGAGGTAGATATTTGGCATTATGTGGCTAGCTTTCCCGTCTTGCTTCGGGTGTTGATCCAATGCTTGTTGCCGGAAGACAACTTGTACGGTCTTTCAGATTGGGTTCCCCGTCTTGTTTCGGGTATTAATCTTCGACCTTCTGTTTGGAAAAGATTTGTACGATCTTTCAGATTGGGTTCCCCGTCTTGTTTCGGGTGTTAATCTTGGACCTTTCTGTTTGGAACATATCTTTTACCTGCTGGAGAAAATAAAACTTTGACAGGATATAGTTAGTTTTATGCAGATTATGATGCATGCGAGCATATGACAATGTACATGAATGATATATGCACATGTCATGGTTTTTTATGAATAATGTATGAATGTAGATGTTGTGGTATTTCAAAACATATCCATCTTGAAGAAGATGAGGACGTCCTACCGGGGATTTCTGACTTCTGCTTGGGGATGAAGTTGTTGAAAACCCCGATTTGGAGGAGAAAGAGATGTCCTTGATTCCTCCGATGCACTATCTGACCAAATTTTGAGCCTAGATATTAATGTTGTTGGAAATACTAAAAGCTGGGAGGTACTCTGCTGGGGATCTTATGCGCAGATCTTGCTAGGGAGTATCCGAATACCGCTTGGAGACTGATGTATTATGGTAAGGCTGAAGGGGGGACGTAAAGCCGATGAGACTCGAAGAATCCTCTGACTGGGAAATAAAAGAGACGTAGGTTTCCTCCGATGCACTATCTGACCAAGTTTCGAGTCTAGATACTGCTGCTGCCGGGGGGTGATAGTTGTCGAGAGATATCCCGCTGAGGGTAAATATCTTTGTGTATACGTGATGAACTGTTACTGCTCGGAGACTGATGTAACAAGGTGAAGCTGATTAAGACCACTGCTCGGGGACTAATGTGATGAAGCTTGAAGTGTTGGAACACTAGCGGGAAGAGATTAATACTTCGTCAGAGAAGGCTTGATGGCTATGTGGAGATTGTACTCTTATGAAAGTAACCTGCGGGGAATGCATTGGTGACTTTTAGTCGTCATCTCAATTCCTAGAATTTGTAGTAATTACTTTCGTTCGTTCGCTTTTCGTATGTTTGTGAACAAATGTTTATTGTCAAATGCATATAATCATTCAAAGCAATCATTGGAATTTATGCAAGAAACAACAAAAAGGAACACTATAAAAGAAAAAAATTGCATTAATTTTGAAAGCTGGCATATGGCCAAGCAGTTTGTATACAATGAAAGTAAAAAGCTATGCGGAAATAATCTGGTTGATTTTCAACTATGCTAGTGCTCATATATTTCGACTATCTCATCTCCTTGCTGTCAGTAAAAAGTGAGTGAATCGATTTTCGCCATTTGAATCTTGAATGTTGATAGCAGTCTGTAGGTAGGTGATCTGGACGAGACATAATCGTACGCTTAAATCCCTAACTTTTGCCTAGACCGCCCTTTCGGGTTTTCAGTCTACCGGGATACCCTTTTTTGCCCAAGCCTCCTTTGCAGGTTTTCGACTTGCCGGGTGTACATGTTTTGTATATATCCTTATATTTTGCCCGAACCTTTTTGGTTCGCCAGGATGCCCTTATTTTTGCCTAGGTCAGTCGACCTAGCGGGTCTCGTTTATGGGTAGTATTTTTTGACTATGTCTGCATTCACAGGGTGTGGGAAGTCTTCTCCATCCATGGTGCTAAGTATCATAGCTCCGCCGGAAAATACTGTTTTGACTACAAATGGTCCCTCATAGGTGGGGGTCCATTTGCCCCTGGCATCACCTTGTGAAAGAATGATGCGCTTGACTACTAGATCACCGACTTGGGAGACTTGGTGCCTGACTTTCTTGTTGAATGCTCTGATCATTCGCTTTTGGTAAATTTGTCCATGGCAGATGGATGCGAGTCATTTTCGTCGATCAAGTTGATCTGGTCGAGGTGGGTCTGGATCCATTCGTCTTCACCTAACTCTGCGTCCTGGAGGACTCTAGTTGAGGGTACGTGAACCTCGATTGGTAAGACTACTTCCATACCGTATACGAGAGAGAAGGGGGTTGCCCCTGTAGATGTTCATACTATAGTGCGATAACCATGGAGAGCAAATGGCAACATCTCGTGCCAATCCTTGTAAGTCACTATCATCTTCTGTATGATCTTCTTGATATTTTTGTTGGCGGCTTCCACTGTGCCATTCATCTTAGGCCGATATGGAGAAGAGTTGTGATGCTTGATCTTGAACTGCGTTCAGAGTTCGGTGATCATTTTGTTGTTGAGGTTGGTACCGTTATCTGTGATAATCCTTTTGGGAATGCCATACTGACAGAAAAGATTATGCTTGATGAATCGAGCCTGACATTCTTGGTGATCTGACGAGGCTTCCTTGGTAAAATAGTCAATTTCTTCAAGGATGAAACGATGTCCGTTCAAGGAAGTAGGTTTGATTTCTCCGATCATGTCAATGCCCCACATTGCGAAAGTCCAAGGAGTAGTCAAAACATTCAGTAGTACTGGAGGTACGTGCATTTTGTCTGCGTATATCTGGCATTTGTGACAAGACCGAGCATAGCGGTGACAATCAGCTTCCATGGTGGACCAATAGTAACCTGTTCTCAAAATCTTTTTAGCCATTGTATGTCACTAAGCGTGGGTACGAATGTGTGTGTAACTCTTCCATGATTCGCTCTGTTCTCGATCTACGAGTGGAGTAAGCACAAGTCGTGATTGCGCTTGTATAAGATGTCGTTGCTGAGAAAGAATTTGGATGTGAGTCTTCTTAATAACTTCTTGTCATTGACAAATTCCCCTGCGGGATATTCCTAAGTCTTAAGATACCTCTTCACTTCGTAGAACCAAGGCTTCTCTTCTGTATTAAGTTCACAACAGTATGCCTTCTGGTTTGTCAAACTTTTCAATTATGATTTGGGGAGCTTCATTGTCCCATCTGACCTTGAACATAGATGACATAGTAGCTAGCGTCTGCCAACTGATTCTCTTCTCGTGGAATGTGATAGAAAGTGATCTCTTGAGTAGGGATCAGACTCAAAACATACTCTCGATCTATACGGAATGAGATTTGGATGCTTCGTATCCCAATCGTCTCTAATCTGACTGATCACTAAAGCTGAGTCTCCATACACTAGCAAGAATTTGATTCTTAAGTCAATAGCAGCTTTAATACCCATGATGCACGCTTTGTATTTAGCCATGTTGTTGGTGCAGCTAAAACGTAATCTGGCAGTGAAAGGTGTGTGTCCGCCTGTAGGAGATGTTATAATGGCACCAATGCCATTGCCAAGTGTATTTGAGGCTCCATCAAAGACCATGGTCCATCGGGGTCCTTGTTCAAGTCCTTCGTCTAGTCCTGGTTCTTCACAATCAGTAACTAACAAAACACCTTCCTCTGGAAACTCGAACTACATAAACTGATAGTCATCTACGGCTTGATGAGCCAAGTGATCGGCTACCACACTTGCTTTGATCGCTTTCTGAGAAGTATATTAGATGTCGTATTCGGTCAAGATCATTTTCCATCTTGCTATTCTTCCGGAGAGAGCTGGTTTCTCGAATATGTATTTTATCGGATCCATCTTGGAGATCAACAAAGTGGTGTGAGTCAACATATACTATCTTAGTCGGTGAGCCAAGCCAAAAGCTTGCAAGTTTTCTCATTGTGGTATCTTGTATCACGTCGGTAAACTTTTTGCTAAGGTAGTATATTGCATACTCTTTTCGACCAGACTCGTCATGTTTCCCCATCACACACCCCATTGCGTTCTCTAATACTGTCAAGTACATGATAAGAGGTCTTCCTTGGTGCATCGGGATAGGAGGATTACTGTGGGTACTCCTTGATTTTGTCAAAAGTGATCGGCAATCGTTCCATTCCACCACTTGATCTTTCTTGATAACTTGAAGATTGGCTCAAATGCGATTAGATGTGAAATGAATTTGGAAATGTAGTTGATCGTCCCAGAAACCTCGACTTCTTTCTCGGTGTGGGGCGGCATCTCTTGAACAACTTTAACCTTGGCGGGGTCAACTTGATACCTTTACCACTAACAACAAACCCTAGGAGTTCTGGATCGACTCAAAGGTGCACTTGTTGGGATTAAGTCTTAGTCTGTTCTTGATCTATCAAGCAGTTTCGCAAATGATCGAGATGTTCTTCTTGATCGTGATCGAGCTATCATGTCGTCGGCGTAGACCTCTATCTCGTGATGAATCATGTCTTGAGCCATTTGATCGATTGTAGCGGAGAAACCATCCATGAAGGAAAACCTTATGTTGGCGGTGTTATAAACTATAACATCAATATGAGGCGGTCTCGCACACATTCATACTTTACCATCCTTCTTAGAGTGGGTACCACATTTGCAACCACGTGGATAAATACGGCTAGAAACCGACATTAAAGCGCTTCATAACTTTGACTTTGATTTTCTCGACATCTCACGGCGCACCGGACCTTACCTTTCTTGGGAAAACCTTCTTTTCTGCTTAGGTGCACCACAATGTCAATGTCTAGACTGAAATGTCTTCGTATGACCAAGCAAAACCTCGATATAGTCTCGTAGCATGGACCAATCTTTCCTTAATCATTCTCAGACCTGCTCTATCTTGATCTCTTTTACGTCTTGTCGGTACCTAGATTCCTGACCTCGGTGGCTCTTTGTATGGTTGTATAACTGTTCTTCTTCTTTGTGTGATCGACAAGTTCTCTGGCACTTCACAATCTTCCTCACCGTCGTCTTCGGCTTGGTAGATCGGATTATCGAAGTCATATTTAGCAATAGCAAAGCTGTTATCAACGAGATTCAGAGTGAATCTGCAGTGTATCACGTGGGTGTGTGTAAGAGCACATAGCTTTTGAAAGGGTAGTGAAGTAAAAGAAAAGGACGAAAACAACACTTAAATGCAAAAGTGCAATGATTTTATTGAATGAAAATATGCAAATGACAAATAATAACCTTCACAAACGAGCCGTGATGCCCTAGGTAAGGCATTAGGCTTTAAAGTTTATTGTTCAAAGCGTAGAAAACGAAAAGCATAGCAGAAAACAAAAGTAATTACTCCTGTCTAAAGGAGATAGGTATGACGTCTTCGGTCTTCCAATTGTTGAGTCTGTTGTCGGGAGTTGGGAAGATCCACTTCTTGATGTCGAAGTCGTTGTTGTTGTCTTCTATAGCATGGACTCCATTCTTGCTGATGCAGAAGGGAAGTTGGTCGGCACGTTCGCAGCGTATCATCTTCTGACCTTTGGCGGTGAAGCCTAAACCAGTCTTGTCAGATTTGAAAGGAAGATCGGGGAGCTGACCCCAAATAGTCGACCTCCTTCTTGCTGACTTGAGCATCCTTGTGAGGCCATCCTAAGCGGAACTTGTGTAACCGGGGAGTGAGAAAGTCAATAGGCATGACCCTTGGAAATTTTTGAGCAGACGGGAGTTTCAAAGAATTCTCCTTCCATTCAGTCGGAGCATTGCGGATGGCTCATCATATATTCCTCCTCACCACATCTTGTAACAATTTTCCCTTCTTGGGTACTTGACCGATGCAAGGTAGAGGTAATAGCGCCGCCCATGTATCAAGCGTCTAAGTAGGCAAGAGTAATTGGACGGATGTCCATGACAAAAGTGGAGTCGAAAGTGGGCCGACTTTAGCTGGAAGAATGAGCTCTCCAAGTACTGTTTGCTTAAAACCATCAAAAGCTCTCACAATTATGTCGCTGGGCTTCAGGACCAATCCTTCAACATCAAGTCGGTCGAAAGCACTCTTCGGTAGGATATTTAGAGCAGAACCGATATCTACCAAAACATGAGACAATGTAATGCCCTTGCATTCAACAGAGATGTGCAATGCTTCTTTGTGTTTCCTTCCGGCAGAAGTCAAATAAGCATCAGAGAAGCCTAGGTCGTTGTTGGCAGCCAGGCTAGCAATACAAACTTCAAACTGATCAGTAGTAGTGTCTTGCGGTATGTGAGCATTCTTTAGAAACTTCACCAAGGCTTTGGCATGAGCCTCAGAACACAGTAGCAGAGCTAACATGGATATCTTGGATGGAGTTTGTCCCAACTGTTGCACAACATTGTAATCACTCTTTTTGATGATCTTCAGAATTTTCTCCATTTCTTGTTTGGAGGTATCTTCAGCAACTTCCTTTGGTATTTTTGTCTGAGCAGGATGAGTCACTGGTTCTTTCCCCTCGCGCTTCGTGAATTGGTTCAATAGCTGGACTGCGAGCTGGAGTCGCAGTGTCTTTTGGAGGAGAGATCTTTGGAGAAAATACTCTTCCGGTTCTGGTTACCTTGCTTGATCCGGTGATGTTGTCAATGTCAGGAATGGTAGCTTCAACTGTAATGTCTTCAACGGCCAAAAGGTCTTGTTTGACGCCATGGTAGTAAACCTCAGCTCCATAGTTCCACGGTATAACTTTGTCATAGGAGTATGGAACTGGTCTGGGAGAAGTAATAATGAGAGGTGTCACTCTAGGCAAAGGATCAACATAGGAGATCTTTATTGTGTTCACATCAGCATAGTCTTCTGGGAAATCGTCTCCCTATCCGGTCGCCTTGACATCTTCAATAGGAATCTTGTAGCTTTCAGGAACAATGTACTTCACCATGAAATCGAACTTTCCACTTGGCTGTCCCAAGGTATCCCAGACTTTTGGTACCGCTTCGCTCACATCTTCGATCTTCAGATTCTTAGACATGTCTTCACACAGATCCTCCACAGGTGAAGGTTTCAAGAATAGCACTTCTCGGTTATCCATCATGCATTGAATACGCCTTCTCAACCAAGCACATCCGTCAGGTGCTAATGGGCACCAACGAAAATTCTCCGGGCATCCTGGATTGACACCGGCTTGCAGCAGATTCTTCTTAACAGTCATCAGAGGAATAGCCAAGTTGTTCACATCAAAAACATAAGAATTCTTGTCAATAGCATTGGAACTTTTGCCGTGGTTAGGCATTGGTGCGTTGATCACATTCGGAGTTTCGACAGGAGGATCAAACTCAATTTCTTTAGCTTCAATCATGTCTTGAATCTTGTTCTTCAGAGTCCAACAGTCGTCAGTGTCGTGCCCTGGGCTGTTGGAGTGATAAGCACACTTGGCATTAGGATTGTACTTCAGAGAGGAAGTGTTGATGTGTTGAGGAGGATCCCTCAAGGTAATCAGCTCTACTTTCAACATGTGTTGCAATGCTTGTGACAATGGCATGTTGATCTTCGTAAACTGTCTTCATGGCGCATTCTGGTTATGCGCGTTGTTTCGCTGAGGTTGCGCTGGTGTAGGATTGGAGATCACAACTGCCCCCACAGATTGAGTGCGATCAGCTTTGACACGACTCTTCTGACCATACACAGCATTGGCTTCTTTCTTACTAAAAGATCTCTTCGCAACATTTGAGGATGACTCTACCTGAATCTTCCCGCTCTTGATTCCAGCTTCAATGCGTTCTCCTGTTAATATCAGCTCGGTGAATTCGGATGAAGAATTTCCAATCAGATGATTGAAGAATGGGCCTGTCAGTGTTCCCATAAACATATCAACCAACTCCCTATTGGATAAGGCTGATTGAACTCTACCTGCTAGATCTCTCCATTTCTGAGCATACCCTTTGAATTTTTCATCACGACCCATAGACATGCTCTTTAGTTGCATGCGAGTGGGTGTCAGTTCAGCATTGTACTGGTACTGCTTGTAGAAAGCATCTGCTAAGTCATTTCAGGTATGGACTGAGCATAACCATGTCTTCTTCAAAACCGGAGATAACCAAGTCAAGCAGATAACCATGTCTTTTGATGAACTGAGCATGATCAGGAATTTCTGAAACCAATTCTTTGAGCTGAGAAGGTATACCCATGAAGTTGATTCAGATAGTCTTTCTGGAAGCCATGATCCCTACAAAACAGAGCAAAGATAAATCCCTAGGTCCTTGAAATAGTTAGAAATGATATGCAATGTTATGATGTCATGATGTCATGTTTAACAAGCACAAACAAATCACACAATAACTCTGGGTTTAAGGCTTGCATGAGGTATAGGTGTCTACCCTACCAAAGTTTGAGTGGGTTCATCTTGTCCTATAATAGTAATCGGGTTCTAGGAATCTCAGATCATTGATCTTTCTCATAGGCTTTATTTCAATACGACTACCAAGTGGTCGACCGAAACATCCCGAAAGTCGGATCTTAATGAGCGTAGCATCGAGTATCAACCAACCTTAGTCTGCACCAAAGCCGGCCATCTCACTACCTTCTAATGGCCAAGATGGGTCAATTAGGGTTCTAAAAGTTGAGTTAGTGCTGATGACACCACGCAGACGCCAAATACTTTCCTCAACTTGAGCATAAGGAGCATTAGGACATCCAAAGTGTCGCACTAACGTAGCCATCATGTTGACTATTTCGGTATACGCCTAACGGTCACGATGATTTATTGCTACTTACCTAAGGAAACCTAGATCCGGGTGTAGGATCCCCCACAAGTATAATACCCAAGCAACCCTTAAGATAAAGCATACTAGTCAAACAGAAAAAAGTAAAAGTGATCTAAAAATCCATAAGGTATTCTCTCTTTAGGGTGTCTCCCCGGCAGAGTCGCCAATTCTGTAATACGGTGGGAGAACTGACTTTGGATTATTTTGCTTTTTATCGCAAATGTTGCGGATAGCAAGAGTTGCCACCGACTTTTCTTTTATCCAATTAAGGGAAGGTGAAAAGAACAGGAAAAGACCTTCGTTAGATTCTGAGTACGGGAGATGGTTATGAAAAGGGAAGGTATTAACACCCTTTCCATCCGTAGTTATCTACGGGCTCTTAGTTGCTTTTAGCTCATCTTCAAAATTTTGCTTTCTGTGTGTGTGTTTGAAAATGTTTTTGAAAAGGCATTTCGCTTTGACTTCGTAATGATTCACTCTGGAATGTATACGAAGTGTTTGGAAATGTTTCGTTTTTGAAAAGTGTTTTAACTTTGTAAAAAGTGTGAGGTGAAAAATGTTTTGATAGAGCAAGCAACTAAAAGTCTTATTACCTACTCAGAGCGGTCGTTTCCGTGTTATTTTACTTTCCTTTAGAATAGTGCTATCCATACCATTAGTTGGTAGGTAACCCCATTCGTTGGATGTAAAAGGGACATTCGAAGGGACATCGGAAGGTCATAGAAGGCAACTTGTAGGAGTATCCTAGCACATTCGAAGGGACGATCATCACTTTTGAAGCAACAATCGAGGGCGAGATCATGTATTCGTAGGCACGTCGAGGACTATGATCTTTAATTCGAAGGGACTATGATGATATGTTTGTAGGCAGCGGCGCTAGGATACCTCGTTCGGGGACTTGACCATTTATTGAAAGCAACAAGAGAGAATAGCCTAAGGTGCATGTGTGAAGAGTGTGTTAAATTCAGAAAAGTTATCTTGCAATTAGAAGTGATCTACGTTCGTTTTTTCTTGCCATACACGCCTAGTCACTAGCAGTTTATATGGATGCGGAAAATAAATTGCGGAAAGTAAAGTGCGGAAAGTAAATCCTACGCTATTACATGGCTTTGGGGCAAATACATAATATAGGAGCGCGGAAAGTAAATCCTAATTAAGCTATTACATCCCATGAGCAGTTACATAATATTGGAAAAAAGAAATCCGAGAAAATTAATCCTAACTATTACAACATGGAAGCAGATACATAATAATCGGAAAAGAAAAGAAATTCGCATAAGAGAAAATGTGTTAGTAAAAAAGATTTTTGAGTTAGGAAAAAAGTTTTTAGGTTAGTAATCCTAATTAGATGATAAAGGAATTTTTTTGCGAATTTTCTGGGTTGATTTTAATAAGGAAAAACAATTAAAAGTCAATTTTATGGTTAATTAACAATTAATTAAAATATGCATGCAAAAATATTAATTTTTATGTCAGAAATTAAATAAACATTTTTCTATCCTAAATGAAAAAAGAAATTATTTTTTTGGTGATTTTTGATGTGTTAGAAAATTGTTTGAAAAGAAATTAAATTAAAAGGAAAAAATAGGAAGAAAATAAGAAAATTGGTTAGTTTTTGCAGAGTTTAAAAAATATGTTGAGGAGCCAAGGTTCGAACTCAGGTACTCCTGGATATACGCGCGCTGCCTTTGCCACTAAGCCAACCTGCAGTTTATGTTAGTGGAATGAAACAAAAGCAACATAAGCGAAATAAATTCCTGGACACCAGAACGCGCGCGAAGATCATCTTCTTCCCCGTTTGAATATTCAAACCTTTACCTACGGACACAATCTGTAGCAAAAGCCAATAGTGACGGTTTTGCCAGTCACTATAGTACCTGCAAATTTCCAAAATCCATAATATGCAATATAAATTTAAAGTAAAGCCATGGTTCAATTGCAATCAAGCTCCTGATCACGAATATGTCGCTAGTTTTGGCCAATTTTACTTGGATCGATGGATCCCAATTTCAAGCTTTGAAACCCTAATAATGGCAACGTCTGATTCCTGTGTCTAAACTCACATTGATCTATACATAAACATTCCAAACATCAAAACGAACAGGAATATGCAATCAAAATGTATTTATAATGCACAAAACATAGAAATCGAATTTCGATAAAAGTTGTGCAAACCGTGATCGTGATTTCACGTTTCTGGATGCTTTTGCAATTTGTGAGTGTCTGGAATGGATCAGAGAACCTCCAGGAACGTGTTGGAATGCTTGGAATCCTTTGAATTAGACTGATACTAGGGCTGCCAATTGCTTGAATGCCATGGATTTTTTGAAGTTTGGTAGGGTTCTTTGAGGCCAGAAATTCGTCCCTTGTGCTTGTGGATGCATCATGTACTTATAGTAGAGTGAATTAGGTCAAGAATTATGAAGAAATTATATGCCAATCAATCAGAAAATATTTGATTTTGAATGAAACCGAATATTGCCTTTTTTGATCAAATCTCATTCAATTCCTTTTCCAATCAATGAAATTCGAAATTGACAGCTTGTATGGCTTGCTTGGATCTCGAGAATGGGAGAAAATCCACCTTGCAATTAATTTTGATTTTCTATCTTTTATTTTAATTAAATTGGCTTTTAAATGAATAAAAATCCAAAATAAATAAAAAATAAAAGATAAATTTGTGGCCTTGGGCTTGGAGGTTCCAATTCAGCTAAGGAACATGTTTGAATCAAGAAAAGTTAGGCCAATTTGCAAAAAATTTGGTTTTGTCAAGTATTTCTCTTTGTGCACCTCCTCAAAAATGCTCAACTTGTGCAAGGTGTATCTTGCTCAATTGTTAACATTTTTGGATGTTTTGGGACTTTTTAGAAAGCTCAAGATGTCCTCTAAACATCCTCTTTTGTTTCATCTTCATTGGAGTTTCCATTCTCATGAACACTTCTTTACAAAAAGTTGACTTTTTGTTAACTTTTAAAAGGACCTGTAATGTTTTGATCCATAACTTCCAAATGAAGCATTTTCTGCCCAAGCTTGTGAGACATGAAGTTGTAGATAATTGAATTCTCTTAAAAATGAGATGTGGTGGAATTTTTTTTGATAAAGTATGTGAAAGTTAGGCCTGGTCAAAGTTCTGTTGACTTTTGAAACTTTGACTTTTGATCAATTCTTGACTTTTCTTGATGAATCATGATAAAACCTTGATCAAATGATGAATATCACATCAATATGTTGATGTTGACAAAAAATTATGAAGTTTGACTATATGTTGACCACATTTGACTTTTTGTCCAATACAACTGATTTTCAACCATTTGGGCAATTGTCTGAGTAAACTTGACTTGTAAGGCTTGAAACTTGACATGGAGATTATTTGAAGCATATTTGTGAGGCATGATGACCACTGGAAATGTTGGAAGCCCACCTTGATTTGAGAATGGCAAAATCCTAGTTTGGGTTAACTGCTTAGGAGAGGGTTTGTCTGGTCAACCCTTGTGAAATCCTTGAGCATGGACATATGAAATGTCTTGAGAAGTAGGAGGGAAAATTTGGGTGTATGACAGTATGCATCGATGCATACGTTCTATGTGTTGACACAAGCAAGTTATGTATTGACACATGAAGTTTTGTGTCGATACATACTGTATTGGACAGAAGGGAAATTTCTGAAAATGATTTCGGTCATATCTTTTCGACCGTAACTCCGATTTAGGCATAGTTGGTATCGTTGGAAAGCTTAGAACAAGTACTATGTAATAAAAATATTTTCAACACCAATAATTGAGATCTGGAAGAATTATTTTGGCTTCCGTAATAAGAACCCGTTGAGAATTTGTAAATCATTTATTGAGTAAATGTGCAGTATGTTAATTCCATGGGTTGTGATTAACATTAGATGTTCATGATTGTTGTTACCATATGATATTGTTGTTATTGATTATAATTGGAATAATGTTGTGTGATCATATTCCATGTTTGAATTGTTGCATGCTTCTGATGTGCATGCATAAGTATTTTGGTAATGGTTCATTCCCATTGTGTGGAATTAAACTTGCAGGGCCAATAACTGTACCCAATGGATAACGGTGGTGAGGCTAGATTCTTGACCCAGTGGTGTATGGGCGAATCATTAATTGACGTTGTTTTCCGAAGTGTAAGCGGAACAGGGTGTGGACTTGGTTCACGTTTGGTACCACATGCATTTAAGTCTGCATTGCATATGTAATTATAACATGTTAGGATGGTTTCCAGTGTTATAATTGCATTGATTGTTGTTGTATGCATTATGATCTGTGTGAATTGTATTTGTGAATCGTATTCTGATGATGCTAATAAGGGTGGAATAATGAATTGATTGTTTTATTATTTTAAAGAAACATATAATGCATTTTAATCTTGATGAAATCTCACCCTTACTTTAATGATTTCAGATTGAAGTGAATAGTTGTTCGGGAATTGGTGAGGAGAGCTTATAGAGCAGTGCTGCTTAGTTAGTCCGCGTGTCAGTGTCATGCTCTGGTAGTTGTAACACTGGGGAACGATCGTTTTGGAATTTTTATGGATTTAAACTTGTTTCTTTTGGTTTATGTTTTGGAATAATTATGATTTGAATTATTCTGGATTCTTATGTTAATTCCGCTGTATAAAACATAATCCTTGGTTTTGCTTTATTTAATAAGTTCTTCAGTAAAAGCATGATCACTGTTTTTCTATTTTTGAATTTTTAAATTGTGACGCCCTTGTTGTTATGTTTAAAAACTCTGATTAATTATATAAATCGCAGGTGAATTAGAAGGGGTGTTACATCCTCTAGCAAATTTAATACAGTCTTTCAAAAATGAGGGCCAGTAGACACCTGATCGCATTAACAACCGTTTCATCTTGTGTCCAACTTGGTGTGCACCGCATGCTCCACTATGCACACTCGACACTGCTACGTATGCCTCACTTTCTCCTAGGCATTTGAGTAATACTCCTTCAACAGTTTTCTTAAATAATTCATTTTTGATTAACACAAAACCTAGGGCATGACATTTTATTTTACGATCTGTTGAACCCGTAGGAGAGCGTAAATAATCAACCAGGGGTTTACGCCAGTCATTGCCTTGCCCATTATCAATTGTTAAAATTTCAAAATTTTCGGCATAAATTTTTCGACATCTATTGCACCTAATTTTATAATTGACAAATTTGAAGGAGATAACAAAGTAGCTCGAACCTTTTTCCTTACTTGAATAGGTTCTTCATCTTCATTCTTCTTGTATCCTGAAGCTTCTTACGCCAAGTCGTTAGCTTCTTGGTTTTCCCGTCGAGGTATATGTTGAATGGTTGCTTGTTCGAAATGTTTTAGTAATCTTATGGCAATCACAAAGTACATGATTAGGTTCTCTTTCACGCACATATACTCTTTTGATACTTGTTTGATTACCAATTCGGAATCTCCCATAATTTTGACATTTCTTGCCCCCAATTCTAGCAGCAGTTCAAGTCCAGTTATTAGAGACTCATATTCTGCCTCATTATTGGTGCAAATGTCGTTGATGGTGTACTTAAACTCTGCTGGAATTCCATTGGGAGAAATTATGATTCCTCCTATTCCTATACCATTTTTGTGACTAGAATCGTCGAATTATAATTTCCAAGGCACTAGCTCGACAAAATTTGTGGCATAGCAACCATAGAATGATCTACCAAAAAGTATGCCACTATTTGCCCTTTTATTGCTTTTAAAGGAAAGTATGTTAGGGAATATTCAGTTAACGCTAATGCCCATTTACCAATTCGACTGTGCGAAATTGGTTTAGACAACATATGTTTAATAATATCGAAATGAGAGGAGACATACACGTCAACTGGCTTTATATATTGCTTTAGTTTGACACAAGAAAAATACAAACATAGACATAGCATTTCTATATCATATACCTAGTTTCAGGGCCATTTAACATTCGACTAAGATAATACACAGGTCTCTCGACATGATTTTCGTCTTCTTGAACTAACATACTTCCTATAGTCGATTCTGAGGCCGCTATGTACAACCTCATAGGCCTATTCCTAAGTGGAGGTGTCAATATCGGAGGCTTCACCAGATATTCTTTGATTTTGTCGAAAGCCTCTTGATGTTCCTTTTGCCAGATGAACTCTTCATTCTTCAGTCGAAGCAGTGGTGAAAATGCTTTAGTTTTGCCACTTAAATTGGATATGAATCTTATGAGGAAGTTTATTTTTCCTAACAAAGACTGAAGTTCCTTTTTGGTCGACGACGGTTTGACGTCCATGATAACTTTGGTCTCGCTTTGATTGACTTTAATGCCCTTCTTATGTACTACAAAACCAAGGAAATCTCTTGCCTGCACACAAAAAGCACACTTTAATGGATTCATTTTCAATCCATATTTTCGCATTCTTTCGAAAGATCTCCGAAGGTGTTCCAACTGTATCGATTTGCTGCTCGACTTAATTACAATATCGTCGATGTAAACCTGCATGAAATCTTTGATAAAGTCATGGAACATAGAATTCATTATCCTTTGATATGTTGCTCCGGCATTCTTCAAACCGAATGACATGACCACCCATTCATAGGTGCCTAATTCCCCTGGGCAACGAAATGCCGTCTTTGACACATCATCATCAGTAATAAAAATTTGGTTATAACCAGCATAACTATCAAGCATACTTAAATATTCAAAACCAGCGGCCGAATCAACAAGCATTTCAGCCATTGGCATAGCATATTCATCTTTAGGAGTGGCAGCATTTAAGTCTCTAAAGTCAATGCACACTCTTAGCTTTCCATTTTTCTTAATGACTGGCACAATATTGGCCAACCATTCAACATACCTTGCAGTTCTGATGAACTTGCTGTTGAGGAGTCTTTCTATTTCCTCCTTGATCTTCGACATAATTGCAGGTGAAAAACGTCGAGGTGTTTGTTTCACTGACTTTCTCCCAACTTTTATTGGTAACTTCAACTCGACCAATTCCCTGTTTAAACCTGGCATTTTGTTATAGTCCCAAGCAAAACAATCCTTAAACTCTTTCAGTAAAGATATTACCTCAAATTTGAGTTTTTGGTCGATGTTGGCGCTAATATAAGTTGGTCTTTTATCACCGTCTGCGCCAAGGTCGATTTCTTCTAAAGGATCTTGTGGCTGCATCTTTTCTGGTGCCATGGGATCCTTCTCGAAACCTAAAGGTTCATCGTCGTATATGTAATCCAAACACTGCTTACCGACGCTTTCTTTGACCAGTTTGCTTTTGTCTGGTGGTTCTGGCTCTACAGCCAAAATGACTTCTTCTGGAATAGGAAGTTTATCAGCTTCTATGGCCATGTTCCTTTCAGCTTCTAGAGCCGAATTCATCTTGTTTTCAACAATGTACGCCGAAATCCTTTTCAGAGCTTCTAGCTCAGACATCACTGTCGTGATTATTTCCCCAGCCTGTCGGCACGGGTTCCTCTATGCAAGGATCCTCCAGAGGCTCCACATCCCACACAAAACCATGGGTTTCGTGTAGTTTTAAGGAAACAAATGCCTCGTTCAGGTTGACAGACATTTCCTCTATTGTCTGACAAGGAGCGATGTTAGCCAGTTTTCTGTCAAACTAATTTTGGTTGGCATTATTAATATCAGCCATAAAGTAACCTTGGTCGGCTTCGATATTTTCCACTATACCGTCCTCTCGCCAAATTATTAGGCGTTGATGCATGGAAGATGACACAACACCAATTCCATGTAGCCATTCTCTGCCTACCAGCAGATTGTAACTTGGCCTTCCTTGAATAACCATAAATATTGTCGATCTAGTGACTGATCCGACCGTGATGTCTACCTGGATCACTCCCATGGTAGTTTTAGTTCTGCCTTCGTAGTTCGACAGGACTACATTGTGAGATCTTATGTCGGTGTCGAATTTACCGATCTTCTTCAGTATGTGATGTGGCATTATGTTGACCGTAGTGCCACAATCCACTAACACCTTGTTAATGGCAGTTTCTTCGACTTTCGCCCTAATTAGTAAAGGCTTCAAATGTCTCCTCATAGCAATGTCAGGCCTCTCAAAAAAGGCATCTTGGCTCTCAATAGAGCCATTGTTCATTACGAAGTAACAGGTTGGCTTGTGTAAAGCCATCTCAACAGCATCAACATCATCAGTGTTTTCCACTTCTGTCGGGATATTATACTCCTCAGGGAGTATGGACACAACATTGACTAGAATGTCAAGGCTTTCTTCTGAATCAGAAGCAAAATCGTCAGTTGCCTCGTCAGAACCGTTGTCGACTGGTTTGTTGATAAGCCCTTTAATCTGTTGCTTGACAGCAGGGTTGACCTTTTCCTTGTACTGTCGTGGATTCTTGTCTTTTCCGACATCAATTTCCTTAGCAACAACAAAGGCTTGTCTTTAAGCCTGCTTCTTTCTCTAGAATCGCCCCCACTAAGTTTGACTCATAGGATTTTTGCCCATGAAGTTTTCAGACACATGGCTTTTCTTTTTAGAACGCACTTCCAATCGATAACTCATATGGGCTTTTCCTTTCGCATCCCTCATAGCACCAGCAACATTTGATGGCCCCGCGGTCATTTGGGGCTTAATCCAAGTCCCTTTTAGTGCAACAGCCGACAGAACGAAGGTCTTTTTCCTAGTCTGAGATGCCTGCCTAGGATCCCTTTTATTCCACTAGACCCTTCCCTTTTCCAGCAGCAACTCTATCAGTTAAAGCGCTGCATCTGGAGCACAAGCCGACTTGAGCACCCTTACTCTTGCAACGATAAAGAAAACCTAGAAGATCTTCATCGTCTCTTGGATAGACGCCATTCAGCTTGACGTTTGGACTTTTATCGGTGCTCTCCTCAAGCATGGTATTGTCAGGAACTTCAGTGATATCCACCATGTTGATGTCGACAGGCTCAACAAATAGAGCCTCTTCTTGACTTAAAGGGTCGGTGTCGATCTTCTGTCTCCTTGCAGTAAACTTTAAGCGACTCTCTTGGAGTGATTTTTGAACCAGATCCCTGAAAAGAAAACATTGAGAGGTTGTGTGACCAAGATAATTATGATATTTGCAAAAACCTCTTTTCTGTCTTTGTTCTAATTGTGGTAATTTGGCATTTGAGGATACTAGAATTTGAACATATTTAACTAATAAATCAAAAATCTCCTCGCATTTACTAACGTCGAAGGTATAATTTTTCGCAGGGATTTTCGAACTAGTTTCGACAGAAGGCTTTTTCCTTTAGCAGGAAACAATGATTTACATTCATATGCAGGCCCTGATTTTAACTCAGCCACATCTACATCTGCCTCAGTCGGCGACATGTAATCGACTTCATATATGAGATATGTATCATCATAGTCGACATAGGCTACCTTCTCTTTCTTAGCCTTGACTTTAGTGTGTCTAACTTTTTCTAATCGAAGGCGCTCAAGGTGTCGAACCCTGTCAGCCAATTGTGACATGCTTTTGACAAAGGTTGGATCTATTTTCTTCCTAATGGAGTAGTCCAAACCTCCAGCAGCCATTTGAACAAGTTCATGTTCAGGTACTTGGGTAAAGCACCTTGCTTTTAACGATCTAAACCTGTTCAGATAATCGTCTATTGTTTCAACAAATTTTCTCTTAATGCTTGACAATTCGACAAAACTAACTTTGGAATGCCCCTCATAAAATTGTTCATGGAAAAGTTTTTTCTAACTTCGACCATGAATCGATAGAATTAGGGGGCAAGGTGGTAAACCATGTAAAGGCCGCTTTAGTGAGGAACGAAGGGAAATGTTTTACCCTCAGGCCTTCATTATTCTCCATGTCTCCCGACTCAGTCAGGTATCTAGCGATGTGCTCGACCGTCGACTCACCCGTTTCTCCCCCAAACTTGGTATATTTGGGAATTTTCCATCCTCTAGGGTTTTCAGTTTGCAAAATATACTCTGATAATGGAGAAGAACACGTTGGCCTTTGCAATGTGGTATTCATACCATTTCTGGCCATAATTCTCTCGACAATATTAGTTAAGTTGTTTTCGACAACTAATTCCTCTTGTCGAATTTGGTCGAGGACTTGGTCAGCCTCTTGTTGTCTATGAACCAATACTCTAGGTGGATCGACAACAACGTTTCTTTGAGGTGTTGCAGCTTGGCCCTGGTATACAGTCTCTTCTTCTATTGCCCCCATGTCCCCATGAACCGGTATCACTTGTTGAACCGGTTGCCCCTGTCGAGAAGCCACTCGGGGAGCACCTAAGAAGTTACACAGACGTGTTAGCTGTGCAATTACCTGTCGATTTGTTTCGGCGGACTGCCTATTAGTCTCAACCGATTCTTGTACTATGGGGTTAAACACGTTACTCATTTGGTTAGTTAACATATTAACCAACTCATGGTTGATATCATCTATTTGTTGCCTTAAGACTGCCATAGACGTACTGTTTAGGTGTTGTACAAGCATTGCCCTATTTCCCCCCGTTACAGATCCTAGCAAATGGGCGTTTGTGTTTTGTGCATTATCAGACACCATCACTGCACTTGGGGTCGACTGATATCCCGTCATTAAGGAATACGACATTCCATAAGGAGGATTCATAACATTACCAAATCGAGGTATCACTGTGTTCAGAATGGCGCTCGTGGCCACCACAGGCCATGGAATCACCGGTGTGGTCTGGGGAATATGGACTGATATTGAAGCAGTCGGCCCTGAGATAGTTGTGCTGTTTAATGAGGGAAATGATGCAAGTTGCGAACCAACTGGGTCGACAATACCCAGAGTTTGTGATGAAACTTCATCCACGTTCGACGTGGAAGTAATGTTTGTCATCTTAGGCGTACGTTTTCTAGTAGGTGGTTTCTTATTGGCTAAATTCCCACTTCTAAGTTTCATACACTTATGACATCTACTGACAAACTTCAAAACTTAGCACTTGGTCCCACTGGGCGTGCCAATTTGTTTACTGTGGAAAATGGTAAACAAGCGCTGGTCCTCCCTAGGTCCTAAAACTAAGGGTTACTTGCAAGATCGACCAGTTGATCTTAAGACGCATGCTAATATTTAGTATGTTATACTGACTCTGTCGAAATATACCTCAGCCAAGAAACGATTTTCAGAGACCGAGGGAAGAAGTACAACGACTTTCCACACTGAATTTCGACTACCTGCTCAACTAATTACTAATTGGTGACTCGTGACCAACAAGTGATGTTGAAGTGTTCATGTAAAAGTTGTTTGAAACGAAACGAGAATGAAAATAAAGACAACAAAGATAAAATTTAAACATAAACTGATTGCATTGAAAGTAAGGGTGGTGATTCACGTACATCAAAAGCTTAATGACTCTTTCTTCCTTTAGCGCGGAATTGGGCAGAGTTTTGGCAAGCAATTTGAGAATACAAGTGAACACCCCAAAATTACAATGAAGTAACATATTTATAGTTTTTTACAATCTAATCGCTAGAACTAATCAACAGATGAAATGAAACTAAGACATAACCGCTACATAAGATCTCGCCAACCATTCAACGCTCAACAACCACGACCTTTGAAGTAACTGCCCACGATCTGCATATTTTGACTCCGTTCCGCTCGTGCTTCAGAAAGAATTAACCGCTTCTAGCTTCGACACATCTCAGAAAAAAGCAATATTTCTCTAAGTCCCCTAGACTGCGCCCTCGACAGCGTTATTTGAACCTTCGGCCAATTTTCTCGCTTAGCTCGTAATATGGCCAATCGACCCTCCACAACTTATTTGTTCCTTCAGTGGACGAAGTTCATTTTCGATACACTAATCTTATGTTCGTTCCTTCTGACTGCCTGATTGATTTGGTCGATTCTCTGGCTCATCTTCTCAGTCGACACATTTTCCTGACATTTCTAACTTGGTTTTATAAAATTTCCTTAAGAAACTATATTCGTTTAGGATCGCCGTCTAACTTGTAGGGATATTTTCCTTTAACAATACCCTTAAACGTATTTAGGAATTTCCAGTTAACAGTTTGGTAACAATCTTTTGATCACGAACCTATAGTTTATTTTGTTAGTTTATAACTTATTTTTCAAACGCTATTTCAAATAGTGTTTTAGCTTATAGCTTATAGCTTTTTGTTTTTAATTTCTTTTTTAACCTTATTATTTTAATAAAAATCCACTTTTATCCTCAATAATTTATTTTAATTTAAAATAAAATAATTATATACTAAATATTTTTTATGTCATTTTACATTTATAAGTTACTTGAACCGTTAATGTTACCAAACACTTCAATTAGTTTATCAGCCATCAGTCTCAAGTCTCAACCATCAACTATAAACTATAAGCGACTATCAGTCATCAATCATCAACTATAAACTATATGCTATCAACTAACTTATTAGTCAACCACTATTTTTATCAAATAAACCCTAAATACATATATCTATACATGAAATTTAAACCATGTAAAAGAATCGTGGTTTTAGCATTTTATTTTTTGTTTCCTCCTTGACTAATAAATATATTTATTTTATTATCAAATCAGATATACTGATCACTTAATAAATTAAAAAAGAAATAGTTTATTTATAAATAGAATTAAATGAAATATAAGATTATTTTGATTTACCAAATCAAGAGAATAGTTTTTGTTTCTAATATTTTGAAAAGAACGAATCTCCAATAAAAAAAGCTTATTAAATGAATCCATTTTTAATTAATTTTGGTATTTTCATGTCTTTTGATGGCTATGTCCAACGTTTCTTCCCTGAACTTCCAAATTCCTCATCCTTTTCTCGCCTCTCCTCAATTTTCCCGCACTTTTCCACCGCTGACTCAAAAACGTTTCCGACCAATAACCGCCATCAAAGAATGGCGCGAATACGAAGAGGCGGTGAAGCGGAAGGACCTCGCCGGAGCTCTCGGTTTCCTCAAGTCCCTTGAAACCGAGCAGCGCCTAGCGGCTGAGCCTTTCGGGGAAGAAGCTTCTCCGGTGGACGAGTTGATTCGGTCTCGTTTCCGTGAATTGGAAGTGTTTGGGCCGCAGAGGGATTGGGAAATTCTGGATACCTGCATGAATGCTGATAATATGAAGCTTGTTGGGAATGCTTATAAGTTTCTTAAGGATAGGGGTTTCTTGCCTAGCTTTGGTAAATGCAGGAATATTGGTGAGTCTTCAACTTTTCTTTTTTAGTTTCATATCACAAACTATAGTTTGTTGTTTATTTTTGAATTTCGGTCGGCGCAATGTGAATTAACCACAATTTATTTGTATAACTGTGATAATTGTATTGATATTGGTTTGTCGCGGTCAGGGACAGTTTTTTAAAACCCTCTAGTGTTGTAAATAGCTGAAAATAGTGGGGAATTTATGGCTTTCAAATACGGGGATGATTTGGGAATGGAGAACTGATAGAGGCCATTAGACTTACAACTGACGCCGATCATCTGGCCTATACTCTAGCCATATAGGAAAACGAAACCTTCAGCACAAAATAAGTCATATTCTAGAGAGCAAGTTAATCAATTAATTGAAAGCAAATTAAACGGGAAAGTTGGGACATATAGTATCTGACTAACCAATCATCTGAGTGTGACCTTACTTTATTCACACCCAGATACAATATACATTTAACTAGGAAATCCCTTGACATATATTATAACTTGTGTGGTTGCATCCAAATGACTTTTGCATAGGCTGTGCTTGTCTGGTCTGGTCTGGCTTTTTCTTTGGTGTTGGTTATTTTTCATGTGGATTATTCTGGTGTGCTAACTTTAATCAATAATCATTATTTTTTATGGTGTGTAAACTTTGACATAACTTTTTGATGCAATAACTTGCATTTTTCCATTGTGTATAGTTTTGGAGGGTCCGAGGAATGTAACACCAGATGTCTTGACCTCGTCAACTGGTTTGGAAGGTGATCACATGAATTTCTGACAGTACTTTCTCCCTAGCTATAAATTGCTAAAAAATCTCAGTTTCAGTCATGTTAAATTTATGACTTAATAGCATTTTATACAATTCGATACTTCTGAAAACTGGTTTTTCAACTCAACTTTTTCTTCCTATTTTTGTCCAGTGACTAAACTTGCACCAAAGAAGTGGGGTCTCGCGGATGGTTCAAGTGCTGCTTTGGTTGCTTTTTTTGGTGGTGTGTCCTTTCTTATTTCACAAGGAACAGATCTCAGGCCCAACCTTACAGTGGTATTAGGTCTAGCCATTGCAGATTCTATACTCCTGGGAGGTACCTGTTTAGCTCAAATATCAAGTTACTGGCCGCCATATAGGCGCCGGATCCTCATTCATGAAGCAGGACATCTCTTAATAGGTATATTTATTTGTTTCTTAAGAATTTCAGAGGTTATATCATATTTGATTTCCCCTCATTATATGCTGCCACACCTAACACCTTACATGGTTCATCTTAATGGAGTTTCAGCTTACTTGATGGGTTGCCCAATTCGGGGGGTGATTTTAGATCCAATAGTTGCAATGCAAATGGGTATCCAAGGACAGGTATTTTGTTATTATTTTTGTTCATGACATGACAACTTATTGGTTCAGATGGTCACTTGTATAATATCTTCATATTATTGTCTAGTTATCTCTGTTCTTATTACTCTCCCTACCTTACTATCAGTCTCTAGATTCTCTTCCCTTTTATCTTCCTTCCCTGTACCACTGTTCTATTCATCCTTCATCAGTTCAATCACAAACATCTCAACTACCATACATAGTTAAATACATAAATGTACTGAGACGTTTTGGAACACCGAAAGATGCACTTTTGGTGATGCAAAAATACTTTTGATAAAAGTCTGTTTAGTGCCCTACTGCTAGTCTTCTGTTAAATGGCATACATGCATAATTGATGGTAATGATGCTTGTATGTTCTATCATCAAGCAGCAATGTCATAAATAGCGGATAATGTGTTATTTGTTTTTTTTATGCATACATGCTTCCATGCCAACAAGTAGAGATTCATTTTCTGTTCATAAATTTTGTATATGCACAAAATGCATCTGTATTTTGGACAAGTTCTTCCATTATTTAACTTCATTATCATTGCAGTAAATCCTTGTTTTTTAGGCAGGGACTCAGTTTTGGGATGAGAAAGTTGCCAGCGATCTTGCCGAAGGCCGACTTGATGGTTCAGCTTTTGACAGGTGGGTATAAGTATAGTAATAAAAATTTATCTTGACTCAAGCACTAAGTCTAATTAAAGAGTACTTTTATTTTAATCCATTCAAGTGATATCAATGTTTAATGTAACCGATGGTTTAGGTACTGTATGGTACTTTTTGCTGGCATTGCAGCTGAAGCTCTTATTTATGGCGAGGCAGAGGGTGGAGAAAATGATGAAAATCTATTTAGAAGCATCTGTCTTCTTCTTGAGCCTCCATTGTCTGTAGTAGAGGTCTTTCCTCAACTGGTTGCTCTGGTTTGAAATTGCCAGTTCTTTTCAGTGCTAACATTTTTAGTTTTTACCTTTCTTGCATCAAACAGATGTCTAATCAAGCAAGATGGTCAGTTTTGCAATCTTATAATTTACTCAAGATGCATAAATCTGCCCACCGAGCTGCGGTTAAAGCAATGGAAAGCGGTAGCAGTCTCAGTGGTGTAATTAGGAGGATCGAGGAGACAATGTATCGTGAAAAATAAACCTGGAAGCTTACATAAAAGAAACAAATTTTGTCTCTTGTAAGTTGCATACGAGTTAGCATTTCTGTTGTTCTTTTAATTTGCTTGGTTTTTCCTTTTCCGAATCTTTAAAGTAATTTATTATGTTCATTTTCTCGTGGACAGGATTATCGGGATACATTTGATGTAGAGCTGGTTTTACTGGTCTTCATATAACCATTGCATATTGCAGATGCAACATGTATTGGATGGACCCTGTCTAGTCTACCATGACAGAATCAATCAAGTGAATAATTTATGTTTCAGAAGGTGACAGTGTTGAAATTGGTCCCAAAGTTACTCAACATGGTTAGATATGTGAAATACTAGTGGAAATGGTCATTGTGAGAATGACAGATGAGTTTAGAGTGGTTCTTAGCATTGCGTAGGTTTTCTGCTACAAGTTATAGAAAATTGTTTGTAAATAACTATTGTCATTCATGTTCCATAATGTATTTGGTCTTTTACTAGTAACCATGACTGAGTTAACCCCAACACCTCTTCCTTCATTTAAGACTCTTCCTCAGTTTTACCTATATAAGATTTCTATCAAATGATAAATACATGATGAAACACGCAGATAAATGTTGTTTTAAAACCATATTTTCTTTTCGTTTCGTAGTTATAAACAACTTTGTAATCTTGCATTGCATCTAAAACGGAATCAACAATATCAGGATTAATAGAGGAAAAAGCAATCATTCATCACACATATAGATGTTAGACTTGCAATAAAGTAGGAAAAACACAAAGATGTGACATTACAAAAGCTTAGTTTTAAAGCACGTTAAAACGCATATTTACAATTAGTTTTGAAACCGATCTAAACACTTATACACAATTTGATTTGATAAAAGCAATCATTCATCACACATATAGATGTTTGACAATTTGATAATGATTGATTTGATTTGTTTAATGCATGAATTTTTTTATATGTAGTACATGGTCTTTTATTGTTTGTGTCAATAATCCAAATCCTAGAACTATGTAAAGATGTTATAGCACAACTATTACATAGTGTTATAACAACTTTTGATATCGAAATAAGGATTGAAGCCCACATCGCTTACCACTACTATATTAAAGGTTTATAAATTATTGTGGCATGATAATGTTTGGCCATATTCAAGAGATTCAAAACTCAAACAAACTCTCTAAAACTATTGAGTCTGGCCATTTTTATTTTTACAGAGAATTCAAAACAAAAATTGCATTCAAATATGATTTATCCCTAAAATATTTTTTGTCAATATAATTTTACTTTTTAATTTAAAATATTCAGTAATTACATTGTATTCAAATATGATATAATTTTACTTCTTAATTTAAAATAATAAGTACTATATTGATAAAATAATTAACATGGTTTGGAAATAATTTACACCCATTAATAGATTTGTTGGTCCTCCTCCAATGATCGAACAATTTAGCATTTAATATTATTTTACATAATTAATTATTTTTTTATAGAATAAATTAATTATTTAGAGATTAGTTAACAGAATTTCTAAATAATAAATTAATTATTTAAAAATTATTTAACAGAATTTTAAACTAAAATATATGAACGTTAAACCCAAACCCAAGTCAGTTCAACATAAGTCTAATAATTATTTTTTGTGAAACCGATGTGGAATGTAAGTCTAATAATTCCAATTGCATAATGCATAATAGCTTTGTGCATTGGGTCTGACACGAGGTTTGCCACTTCCATTATCACTACCACTACAAACACATCATCTCTACTGCATCATTATCATTGTCAGCTGTTTACTGTGGAAAATGGTAAACAACCGCTGATTCTCCCAAAGTCCTAAAACTAAGGGTCACTCGCAAGATCGACCAGTTAATCTTAAGGCATGTGCTAAGGTATTTTGAGATTGTACTAGTTCTGTCGAAATCCTTATCTAAGAAACAGTTTTCTGAGACTAAGGGAACAAATACAATGGCTTCGACTGACTCTTTTGTTAACTCGAAGCTTTTTACGAAAAGAGAATCAACATAAACGATAACCAAAGATATTGTTGAAAAGTAAATAGAATGCAAGTAAATGGCTCAAAGGAAATGACTGAAATGTAAAGGTTTTGCATTGAAATAAAAGTGGTAATTCACGTACATCAAGCACTCCTGAACTCTTTGCTTCCTGACGCTCGGAATGAACAGAGTTTTTGCAAGTGATTTGATTATACAAGTGAACACCCAGAAATTACATTGAAAATACTTATTTATAGTATTTACAAAATAACTGCCTTAAAGCTATCGACGGATGAAGTTCAAGCTCTAAGATAACCGCTTCATCAGATGTTGCCACCTGTTTGGCACTTATACGTGTTATAAACTGCTGAGTACGTGCTTAGAGACTTTGAATTTCAAATTTCCCGCTTCCACTAAACTCAACCGCTTCTGGCTTGTTTCGAACATATGCTTCCTCTTTGACACAAAGAAACAACAAAATTCTTCTAAGTCCAGAATTCCTTATGGTCGACAAGACCAAATTCGACCCTCTCCACGCTCTGGTCGATTTGACCAAATTTCTTCATAATTTGGCATATTCTTCTCATAGTCGACTCAGTTGTAACCTGATATTCTTTTCGACCATTGTTTTCTTTACTACATCAAAACCAATTTTCAAACATTAGTTCCTAGTTCCTAAAAGGTCTTTATTTCAGGGAGTCACCCTTAAATTATAAGAACCTCTGCATTCAATACACATGCTTGAATACCTTGAGAATTTTCAAGGTAACAAAATGCCCCCCAAAGATGCCATTTTCAAATTTTTGACATATATGAGATAATGGCATCTTTGAAGCGTCGGTTTCAACGTTCGACTAAATTGTTTCCACTACCTCCAAAAGTGGACGTTACTGTTCCGCTTTTCCCGTGACGTCATGTAATCATGGAAACATATCACGTTTAAGTTTCGAGACGTGCGATCATTAAATTCCCACCATCATTACACTTTTAGTGGAAGACATGGCCCACCAACTCCACTTTAATCTCACTAGACATGTCCTTCGACTTGACACGATTTCTGACCTAGGAAATCACAAAGGTTTTCCTCTTATTTTCTCCTTTCCTCTACGAGTCTATAAATACTCCACTATCTCATTTTCTCCTTTTTCCTTCTCTTTATTCAACCTTTTTTTCAGAGAAAAAACCTAGAAATTAAAGTTCATCACCCCTGTTCATCTTCTTTAAACTTCTTCACAACTTCTTCAATGGAGAATACTGACGACATCACCACTTCTCCAGCTATGAAACTTCAGCTACGCCTTGTCGATGGCAAACCCTACGTGCCAGAACCTCCGTTTGCTGAAGAGAAAACCATAATATGGAAATCTCAAGTACTAATTCCTTTCATCCTTGAAGGGAAACCCTTAGATTTATCGGGTCCTCTCCTGCGGACACACCCTCTGAAATATATATAGATGATAAAGGGGCTTATTTCCCCACCAGTACTGCAACTAAACCCATTGTCTCTTCTCCAAAACCTATTTCCCTGTAATACATTGATAGGAATTTTAGAACTGCCCCTATTCTAAATTGAGCTAAATTTGGTGCTTGGATGACACGTCTAGAAGTCGACAAAGGAGAACACTGGAAGAAAATAGGCATTGTCACACTGCTGGAACTTTCTCGATGCGGCCAACCTTAATCTAGCATCATGCTATTGGTGGCTTTACACTTTTGGGAAGGTTCGACAAATACTTTCCACACTAAATATGGTATGATTACCCCCACTTTACTTGACGTTACTGCCATTACGGGGTTAAAACCCAATGGCAAAGTTTTAAACCACACTGATGCCGACCCTCTGTCCATCAGATTCAATGTTGGCGAAAGTAGAAGCCCAACATACAATAATTTCATCGACCATCATAAACAAGACTCTGGCCCCATCACCGATGAAGAACATGTAGCCTTTCTGACTCTCTGGCTCTCACCTTTCGTTTTTTGCTCTAGGTCGATGCAGGTGGCCAAGCAGTTTTCTTACCTTGCTACTCAGTTGCACAATGGTGAGAACATTGCTTTGGGCCAACTAATTTTGGCCTCCTTATTTACCTCCCTAACCGAAGTCTCCAACCAAATCAAATTTTTTGACCCTAATAATCCAAAGAGAAAAAATGTTTTGATACATGGCCCCTTTTGGCTTCTACAGTTGTGGCTGAATGCCACCTTTGCTGAAGATATTAAGCCTTTTAAAAGCAGGAAGATAGCATGCCCGCAAAACCAAATGCATATTGTTTAGCAGCGTCTTCTAGAACTGACCCCAATCGAAAAAACTGCTCCAAACCCTGAGATCTTCAAATTGTTGTTCAATATTATATTGACAAGGGTCGACTTTACACCTTTAATGGCTCTATTTTCTGATGGAAAAAGTGGCCCAGAGTGGCTTACCAAATTATTCCCCCTAGTGGAAGAAGAAGACAAGAAAAGATCTTTGATTTGCTGGAGACACTTTTTGACTCCCCAATTCTTATCTTCTGTTGTTGTCGGCCTAAATCCAGGTCTGGTCGCTTATCAGCCTAACTTGGTGGCCCGATAATTTGGGTTTTGTCAAATTGTTCCCAAATCTCTGTTCAATTCTCATGAATTGCTGGCTGACATCGTCTCCGACCAACCTTGGGAATTTGTAAAAGAAGGTGTTGACACCCTCTGGGCAGAAAGGCCTATACTTACTTTTACAAATTTTTAGCCATTCTTCTACTGCACCAAAGAATTTGAGACTTGGTGGCAGTCATATTGTATTACTTTTGTTGGTGACTCCGACAAAAAAATAGTTGAACTGATTGCAGCTTTTGATGTTTTTCAGGGCAAGACGACCACATGTAAGGCTACTAATATCAAACAAATTCAAGCTTTCCAGAAGTATTTTAGGGTGGTATATCTACCAACTAACCTTCTTTGGACCATCTTCGACGCGGCCCGAGAGTTAAGGGAGAAGGTAACCGATAGGATTCCACAGCTCAAAATGACTGGTTATGCGAAAGACAAATATCTATACGCACTTCATTTTGGAAACACTAAATTCCCTCCTTTACCAACTAGCCCATTGTCCTTGGCTTTTCGCACACCTATCCCAGATTGGTGGTATAGCTCTTGGTCGAATGTGGAGAATGCTTATAAGAAAAAGGCCGACAGAGTGGTACCGACGAAGCACTGGTTGCATGATTACCATGGTTTTTTACATATTGATCCTCAATATGTAAAAGAACTTGTTGTTGTGCCAAATGGTAACAACTTCTGGAAAGTTTTCTTTCTTTATTATCTCGACCTTTACATTTATTTGACTTCGCCATTTTTCTTTTTAGCTATCCCTCTTCAGGTAGCACCATCAAAATCTCCTGTTATCAAATCTTCTCCTTCGACAACAAAGGTTCGATTCTACTCCCTTACCAATTATCTTTTGTAACTTGGCATTTCTAACAACAATATTTTTTGCAGATCGTACCTGATCATACCCCTTCTGATGATGAATTGATTTTTCCTTTGCTTAAGAAAACTAGTTCCCCTTTAGGTGTATTTACACATTTCTAATCATCTCGATTTTATGAAAAATGTACTAATTTTCTTTTTATCTGCCAGAGTCAGAAATGCTCAGTGGATTTGGTTGCTCCCTCCATAATATTCAAAAGATCTAAGAAGGACAAACAACACGTTTCTGAGAAGATTGAGGTATTGTTTCAACTCAAGTTCTTATTCGACTTGCGCGATTACTTCGACTTATCTCCTTTTGATATGCAGCCATCACCTAATGTTCAATCTCCTCAACACTCCCATAAATCTAAAAGCCACAAGAGGAAGAAAACTTCCTCTTCTGAAGACAAAGTGGCGAAAAAAAGAAAAAGAAAGCCCTTCTGGCCCAAGACCTTGGAACAAAGGTCGACGATCAAGTCGAAGCAATAATCGACGTCGACGATCATCCCCTTGTCACAAAAAGGAAAGGTAAAGTGATCTTGGATAAAAATCTTGAAGCTAACCTAACTTTAGGCGCTGATATTATAATGATAAATACAACCATTTCCACTCCAACCCAAGTCCCCAGAACTGTCGAAGCCAAAAATCCAGTGGGAGATACTGTTGTTGCTTCTGTCGAAAAGGGTGAGCCTGCAAATCTTAGTCCAGCGCCATAGGTATTTACTAATTTTTATTATTTTCTTCTCTGTTTTCCAAATTCATCTGGTTAACATCTATCTTGTTTTCTCTAGGTTGAAGTTTCTGGTCCACAACAAAGCATGGCAAAATATACTCCATTATCGGAGGTTTCTTCACCTCATCATCAACACACTCTCGACGTAGCCGCTGGTGAGTTCATTGACCTGACTGTTCCGGCTACTCTAAGCGACTCTGATTCAGTCACTAGTCCTGCCAAACATGAGGGTTATAGTTTGACTAGCTCTGAGTCTAGTCTTTCAGATTCCCTGCAGGATTCAGAGGCAGACAAACATACCACCACTTCCAACAAAACTGCCGCACCTTCTCAAAATCCTCCTCCACCTGAAGGAAATCCTCAAATTTCTGCTGAAGAAAATAAGGTCGAATCGCCTTCACCTTCGGAACAAAAGAGAACTGATTCGCATAGGCTTTCTGAGGAAAAACAATTCAACTCCCCAACGCCTTCATCAAAATTGGGGCTGAATGCTGATGCTCTAGAAGCACTAGCAAGGCTGCGTAGATTTGTGAGTTCTCGCACTTTTTCCTCCAGTTCCGACCAATCTCAATCGCATAATGATAAGCTAGGGCCTGAGGCGACAAAGGTCAAAAAATTGACAGACAAAATTCGAACCTATGCTTTGAGACCTGAGTTGCCTATAATGCTTCATGATGATCCAACTGTTGACGCAGAAATTTTGGACGCACTCACCCAACAAAAACTCTTGATATTTCTGACTCGGCCAAGCTCATGATGGCAGCGTTCGAAGAATTCTTTGCTCCTATGCTTGCAAATGTCGAACTCATGAAAGAGAACGAGCAACTGGTTGAGGCGAAGCAGGCCTTTGTGAAGGAAAATGTGGGAGTGGTGGTACAAGCTTATAAAGAGATCAACGTGATAATATTAATGATTGAGCAGAAACAACTAGATCTGAGTCCTAAAAAGAAAATAGCTACTGAAATACGCAGTCGACTTGCTGATCTGAACAAAGAAATGTCTTCATTAAATGAGGAACTGGAAACCATTTCTACACAAGAGGAGAAGATTAACGAAGTTATAACTTCTTCTCAGACGCAAGTCAATAGGATGACCATGGATACTGCAGCTGCAAGTAGTGTAATATCGACTGTTGAAACAGAGATTATATCTCTTAAAGCTAAAGCTGAAAACTTTGAAAATCACGCTTCGCGTCTCCAAGGAAAAATGCTATCTTTCTAGAACAAATTCAAGCATTTCTAATTTTTTGCAATCATTATCTTGTAATCTCTTTAATTCCTTTTGTAATATTCAAATAATGGATTTTTAGCCACTTTTAATACAATGTCTTTTCTTTTTTGCTTCATATAATATATTATGCATGCTTAATTTGCAGGTTTCGACATAACTCTCTCCAGTTTATTATTTCGAAATCTATTTATTCTGTCGAAATTTTAATTTCTTGAAGAATAGGCTTATACTTTTTCAAGTACTTACTGTTTACCTTTAGAATTCGTCGATCTGGGGATAATTCTTCAAGCTCATAAGCATTGTTGGAAAACACTTGTATCACCTCAAAAGGTCCTTCCTAATTTGGAGACCATTTTCCCAAGATTATATCGTTTCTATCCATAGGAAATATTACTTTCCAAACCAAATCATCGACAAAGAATACCTTATCTTTTACTTTCTTGTTATAAGATCTGGCAACTCTTTCTTTTCGTCTTCTCAATGAATCAAGAGCTAACATTATCTCTTCATCTACGTCGACCAGCTCGTCTGCCATCATATTCTAGTAATCTTCAGATGGTATTTCATGTTGTCTTTGGATTCTTACTGATTGCATATGAATCTCCACAGGAAACACATTATTATGTCCATATACAAGTCGAAATGGAGTAGTTCATGTCGCTTCCTTAGGAGAAGTTCTACACGCTGTTCGCGTTAAAAAGTGACGCGCGAGGGAATCGAATCAGAATTTGAATCTCCGGCTCGAAACGATTTACTCTTTTGATTTGTTTTTAAAGATGCCGCGAGCATCAAGCTTTATTGTTTCCAAAACAAGAAAAATGAGATGAAAAAGGGGAAAGCTGCAATACCCTCAATAAATATGATATGCATTACGACTAGCGTGAACTAAACGCAACGCATTGGGGAGATTCTGGGCAAGGGGGTTTGTTATATAAAGGGAATAGATGTGGCACCCTAAATATATATAGTTATCTATAGCCTTATATGTGAATAGTTTGATATGTTTGTGTGTTTTAATTTGCTATTCTATTTTTGGGAAAGTTTCTCCTTTGTATTTCAAGAAAGGTAGGTTATGTGGGATCCTAGGTTTTGTTATTATTGTGCTCGCAAAGATCATTGGGATCTTCTGCATACATATCCCATAATGGGAATCAGAGCATCTGTAGCTCGGATCTAAGGGAGCTATGGTTTTGTTTGGTTTGAGGGAGAAAGAAGTATGCTCGCCAAGGATGAGACCTTGTGCCTACGTATTCTCAAAGGGAGGTTGAGAAAGTCAGAGCAATCGTAGTTCCCACTTATGCTAGTGGAAGCAACGGGAGTTATTTAAGAGACAAAGACAAATGTCATCTTAATGAAAAATGTATATAATCTATTTCATCACATACATTTGAAGGGTTGATTGATTAAATCTTTCATCGTAAGTATTAGGTGTTTTGCTTGAGTGTACAAGCGTTACCACTTACGAGTAAAGAAAGATGTTTGAAAGATGATTGAATCTTTAATTGTAAGCATTGGGTGTTTTGCTTGAGTGTACAAGCGTTACCACTTACAGATTAAAAGATGTTTTTGTTTGAAAAAAGTGTTTGAAAAGAGTTTGATTGTATGTGATGTGATAGATGAGATACTTCTTCCATAGAGATTATAAATGTCTAAATCTCGAGGAGAAATTGATTATGGATTAGGGGGATGCTTTTAAGAAGCCTGTGGGTCCTTGTATTGTAATCCCAAGAGAAGGCATTCCGAGGGTCATCGAGGGTCCTTGTATTGTAAGCCCAAGAGAAGGCATTCTGAGGGTCATCGAGGATCCTTGTATGAAGCTCAAGAGGAAGCTATAGGGTATGTCTGGCTTTGGCTTTAAGAATGGTTTCACCGGGAAACCATCCTCTTAGGATTCAAGAGTGATTTCATTGGGAAATCATACTCTCAGGGTTCTATCCTAGCGCGGGTGATTCTTTGTATTGGAAGCCCAATAGGAGGCTGTTAAGAGATTTTCAGGTCTCTTTCTTGTTTGATGCCCAAGAGAAGGCTAAACTCAACGAGGGAGTTCTTTTGAACGAAGCCCAAGAGGAGGCTAACTCATCAGGGGAGTTGTTGTCTTATATAAAGCCTAAGCGGTCGCTAAACTCAGTAAATGAGTTTTCTTATATGAAGCCTAAGAGGAGGCTAACTCAATAGATGAGTTATCTTATATGAAGCCTAAGAGGAGGCTAAAGGGAACCTAGTTGTTAGACTAGTTGTTATGTTATAACTGAACAGTTATATGAACAAGTGTGTGACGTGTATTCACAGGAGCTTATGAAGGAAATATATAAACAAGTGTATAAAACAAGAAATTAAAGCAAGTGTAACTTGAATATATACAAGGTTTGGGACTTACACCTTAATGGAGGCCCATTGGTTTTAAGAGCAGTTTCACCGGGAATAATGCTTCTCTTAATACCAATGGAATCAGTGTATAAACAAGCGGATGAAAACAAACGAAAGAAGTTTGTTTATGCTTGAATATTTACAAAGACGATTGAATATGTACAAGGAAATGAATATGTACACGAAAGAGTTGTTATATACAAGGAAATGAATATGTACATAGGAGGGTTAGGACTTACACCGTGAGGGAGGCCCATGATCAATTAAGAAATTCAAGGAGAAACCTGGTTTGGTTTATCTTTAAATCTAATTGATCATGGAAAAAGGTGTGTAAGTTTATAGAAAGGTTTTGAAAAGGTTTTGAAAATGATTTTGAAAAGTGAAAGATATTCACAAGAGGTTTTGAAAAAGATTTAAGTTTGAAAGTTGGAAAGAAAACATTTTTGGAAAGTATTAAAAATACTTAAAATGTCTCAATTTTAACTTAATAAAAATATAATCAAAAAGAAAATATTTTTGGATTTTTTTGACATAATCATAAAATATGCATATTAAATGACAAGTGTGTAAAAAATCATCTCAAAATGAGAAGTTTTGATTAGTTTTTGAAAATGTTTTAGGAATTTGAGAAATTAGTGATAAAAAAGAGTTTTTTGGTCCTAAGGAGGTTTGAACCTTGGACTTTTGGCTTAGAAGTGAAGAGTTTTTCCACTGAGCCATGTGTTTGACTTGTCATTTAATCACCTTGTTTAGAAGGAGTTTTGAAAATGTTCAGAAGTTGTGCTTCTGAAGGGATCAGAAGTTGGCTACTTCTAGAAGGATCAGAAGATAGCTTGCTTCTGGGGGAAGAGGGCTTAGAAGCTGGCTTCTTCTGGAGAGCGTGTGACTTCTGGATGCATGAGAAGCTGGCTGCTTCTGGATAGATGAGAAGCACATTTCTTCTTGAGGTGTTTAGAAGCTTGATGCTTCTGGAGATGGAAGCACTAGAAGTGCTTCTGAAGAGTGTTAAAATGGAAAGCTTCTAGGAGTAGAAGCTTCAGAAGTACTTTTGGACCTCAGAAGTACTTCTGGGGAAGCAAGCTTCAGAAGCTTGCTGTGCCTTTTATTAAAAAAAAAAGGTTCTTGTTGTGCCTTTTATTAAAAAAAAGGTTCCAGGGGGATTCGAACCCTGGACCTTGAGGCGAAGGAAAGGTTTAATGCGTGCTGGCTTACCACTGGGGTGGCTATACATCCATTGTTTTAATTCAAACCACAAATATATATTATAAACCAAGTTTTAAATTTTAAATTTCCCACTTCATCTTCGTCGTGGAAACGGAAGCAAACACCCATGGCTTCAAACCTGAATTTCCTTAATTCTTCATCAAATTTAGAAATTCAAAATACAGATTTGTCTAGAATTTCATCACGATTCTAACTAGATAACTTTTTAAAGTTAATAATCAAAGATGAACAAAAATTTTGATGATCCCAAATTAAATCCTAACTGATTAAATGAATAATTCTTTGAACGCAGTTAATTTTAGTTTAAATTGAGAATCCAGATAGCTTTAGTGATATGATATATACATCTTCCTTTTCAAATTTGAAGCTAAAGATGCATTTATGGAGGTATCAAAGTTTCGAAAGCTTACCTCTTGGTATAAAATACCAGATCGAGTATGATAGCTTCCAGGTACAAAGTGATGATTGAAAAAGCTTCCCTGAACCTCATTGAGTATGTTTATACTCTTAGATTGCTCTGAAAGTTGCTGAAACTCTCTGACCAAGTCAAGTTGCAGGTTGTTAGTTTTAAAATGGAAGATGATGATAGAGTTGTTCCAGAACTTGTTTAAGTGTTTGGACATTCTCTATATGTTGTATAGAATGTGTCTGAAGTGTAAAATCAAGACAAGCACGAGTGGTTTTCAAGTTTGGAAGTTTTGGCTCAAAACTTGCACAAATGGAGTTTTATGGAGAAAACTGACTCTTGGCTTGTTTTTGGATGATTTAAAGTTTCAAACAACTTCTAAATGATGTTTAGAAGATATTGGAAGCTTAAGTTTGCTCAGAATTTACAAAGCTTGAAACTTGCAAAATTCTCCTTCTTAGAACTTTGAAACTTGGAAATCAAGAAAGAAAGAAGGAAAACTTGGATTATGATTGCTTTGGTGTAGTTTGAAATGAATAAATGACCTCTATTTATAGGCCAAAAATTCTGAATGACAAGGCAAGGTTATAATTGAGAGAGCTTGCAACTTGGCTTAAGTGGTAAGAAGGAATCTTTTGCATTTAATGCAAATAGTTAACTTTTTAACCATGGTTAAAACTCTCCTTGATCCAATCCTCTTCTCAATTATTTCTAACTGATATTTATCAGTTATAACCTATCTATTAGTGGTGACAAGGCTTTTAGAAAGAGAGGTTTGTGAAAAATGACTTGTAATTCATGGTTATGGAGCTCTAAGTTTAATTTTCAAAACCTTAGCTACACAAAGTTTTTTTTCAAGTTCTTGGACATTTTGGAAAGCTTGTAACATGACCTACAACTTTCATGTTTTGAGTTTTTCCTGAATCATAATGGATCTATGTGAAAAATGGCCATGAAAGTAAGGAAAAACCATGTTTCTTAACACTTGAAACATTTTCAAGTGTTAGAAAAAATTCAAATCTTGACTTTTTGTTGACTTTTTCACATTTCTTGATTTTTATGATCATGATGGATTATTTGAAATGATTTTATGATTGAAAAGGTTTAGTCTTGAAAAAGTTGACCAAAAGTCAAAGTTTGACTTTTTTGAGCAGATGAAATTTCATCAGATGATTCAGAATTTGCTTGATGAAGAAACATGGATTTTGCAATGTTTTGAACCAAGAAATTAGGTCAATATGTTGCATTGAAGATGTTAAGATCAATATTCAAGCAAATAGGTCATTCATTGAGCAGAAAGTCAATGATTCACTATCTTCGATCAAAACCCTAATTAGTCGATTCAAGGTAGATCATGAGAAAAAGTTAGGAATTTGAAGATCAAATGTTGATGATTGATTAAGATAGATCAATTGAGGTGAGTGGAAACTCAAACCCTAATTGATTATATCTTGAACAGGTGAAATTTTGATAAAACCCTAACTTTGACTTCAGGAGCACACGCACAATCTATCTTGTTTTGAAACTGTAAGTGATGCAATGATGCATATGTGAATAATGTAAGGTGGTATCTTAGGTAAAAAATTGGGGTATGACACACACCCATAAGGATTGATCTAGTGTTTTATGCCAATTCTTTGGCTTCTTTCCTACATGCTTCTTGATTAGGCTAATGATTACCTTGTTAGCAGCCTCAACTTGGCCATTTGCCTGAGCATAATAGGAAGTCGAAGTTAACAATTTTACTCCAACTTCTTGCGTAAATTCCTGCATTTTTGCCCAGTAAACACTGATCTTTGATCGGTTGTAATTGTTTTCTAGAATCCCAAACTGACATATGATGTGATTATGTATAAAATCAATAACAACTTCTTGGTAGACATTCGTCAAAGCCACAACTTCGACCCATTTTGTAAAATAATCAATTCCGACTAAAATATAACTTTTCTATTTTGAAGAAGCTGGTTTTATTTATCCTATCACATCTAAGGCTCATCCTCTAAATTTCCAAGGTTTTACAATTGCATGTAATTCACTTGCAGGAACATGTTGTATGCCCTCGTGCAATCTTTCAACATTGAGGGCCAATAGACGCCTGAGTGCATCAAAAGACATTTCATCTTTTGTCCAGCTTGATGTGCATCACATGCTCCACTATGCACATTCGAAACTGCTATGTATGCCTCACTTTCTCCAAGGCGTTTAAGCAATACTCCTTCATTCATTTTCTTAAATAATTCGTTTTCTATCAACATATAACTGAGGGCACGATATTTGATCTTACATTCTGTCGAACTCGTAGGGGACCGCAAATAGTCGACCAATGGCTTTCACCAATCATCCTCTTCCCCATTGTCAATTGATAAAATTTGAAAATTTTCAGCATCTACAACCCCTAACTTTATAATTGACAAATCTGAAGGAGATAAAAAAGTTGCTCGAATTTTCTTTCTTACCTGAATAAGTTCATCATTTTGATCTTTTTTGTATCCTAATGCCTCTTGCGCTAAGTTATTAGCTTCTTGATTTTCTCATCGAGGTATATGTCAGATATTTACTTGTTCGAACTGTTTGAGTAACCTAATGGTGATCACAAAGTACGTGATTAAATTCTATTTGACACATCTATATTCCCTTGATACTTGTTTAATCACCAATTCATAATCACCCATAATTTCAACATTCCTTGCCCCCAATTCTAGTATTAGTTCAAGTGTTGTGATTAAAGACTCATATTCTGCTTCATCATTAGTGCATATGCCGTCGATTGCATACTTAAACTCTGCTGGAATTCCATTAGGAGAAATTATAATCCTCCCTATTCCAGCTCCATGTTTATGGCTAGAATCGTCGAAGTATAACTTCTATGGTACTAAGTCAACAATATTTTGGGGAACACCGACCATTGAATGGTCGACAAGGAAGTCTTCCACTACTTGCCCTTTCATTTCTTTCAAGGGCACATACGTCAAAGAGTATTCTATCAATGCTAAAGCCCATTTACCAATTCGACTATGTAAAATTGGTTTGGACAACATGTGCTTAATAATATCGAAATGAGAAGACACATACACATCAACAGGCTTTATATATTGCTTCAGTTTAATACAAGAGAAATACAAACATAGGCATAGTTTTTCTATATCACTATTGTCATACCCCAAAATTTGCCCTCCATCTACTCAAGAGATTTCATACATCTATACTCAAGGATTCCTCAAGAGTTGATCAGACAAACTCTCTCCTAGACAATCAACCCAAACTAGGGTTTGGTATCTCTCAGGCCAAGATGGGCTTCCAACATCTCCAATGGTCTTCATGCCTCCTCATATGCTTCAAATATTCTCCATGCCAAGTTTCAAACTTCACAGATCAAGTTTCCTCAGACAATTGCTCAGATGGTTGAAAATCAGTTGTATTGGACAAAAAGTCAACTATGGTCAACATACAGTCAAACTTCATAATTTTTGGTCAAAATCCTCATTTTGAAGTTACATTCATCATTTGATCAAGGGTTGATCATGATTCATCAAGAAAACTCAAGATTTGCTCAAAAGTCAAACTTTCTAAATTAGGGTTTCTAGATGAAAAGTCAATGAACTTTGGTGATCATAACTTCTTCATACTTTCTCAGAAATTTTTCCACCACCTCTTGTTTTGAAGGAAATTAAATTCTCTACAACTTCATGTCTCACAAGAATGTCCAAAAAATGCTTCATTTGAGAGGTATGGCTCAAAACATTACATGTCATTTTCAAAGTCAACAAAAAGTCAACTTTTTGTTTTGAAGATATATTGAGCATGGAAAATCCAATTGAGATGAGACCAAAAAGGTTGGTTAGATGACTCTTAGAGATTTCCAAAAAGTCCAAGAACACTCAAAAATGTGGAAAATTGAGCAAGATACACTATTCAGAAGTTGGGCAATTTTGGACAATTGCACAAAAGGACATTTTGGTCAAAATGCAAAATTTTCCAAATGGGCCTAAAATCTTTTGATCCAAACTCGTTCATGACATTATTTTTGACCCATAAATGCTTGGCCATGGTGATTTTCTATTTTTATGATTTATCTTTGAATTTTATAACATTTAATTCAAAATTAAATCATATGAAATATGAAAATAAGATATTTTTTGAAAAGGAATGGATTTATATCTTCCTTGAAGTCCAAGAAAGCCCAATATTCATACCAAATTCGTGCTAGCCTTTGCATTCATGAGAAAATCAATTTTTGCCAAGATTTGATTTATTTTAAATGGAAATATTGCACATTGATGGATGAATCTTTTTTCACTCCTTTTTCTCTCCAAATCCTCTCTATAAATACCAAGCATCACAGCCAGCAAGCCACACGAAACCCTAGCTCAAGCCAAACCCTTGTTCTTGCAAAATTTTCATAGAAACTTGAGAAATTCGAATTCCAAATTGCAGCAGGTTTTAGCCCGATCTAACCACTCAATCTTGCTCTAAAGGTTCCCAGCAGTCAAAAGCAACCTTTATTCGAAGCCCAGCCATCCAGAATCGAGCCATCTCACTCTCACTGGTTTGCCATATTTCTCAATTTCGATTTTAATAATCCATGCATCTCTAAGTGTTTTGGCTTGTTTGTTTGAGTTTAAGGTGTCTATTAGAACAGGTTTGACGTATAGCATGAGAAGTTTAGCACCGGAATCATAGATTGCCATTGTTAGGGCAGTTTTTTGCTTTCTTCTTCGAAACTCCCGATCCAGTCGTTTTTAGCCAAAACTGATGCTTCCATTGAGATCGCAGCCCTCGATTTAGGGGGTAGGGCCCCCCTTTTCCATTTATTCCACGTATTTTGCTTGCTTTCAATTTCAGGTCATCGGAGAAGACGACCGGAGCTAGGGCTCCGGCGTCGTTGACTGAGGAAGACCGGCGAGGAGCATGCGTGGCGCGATCTAGCGTTCTGATTCGTTCGTTTGAATTACCTAGGGTCTACATGCGAGCTGACTGTGTTTTGAATATTTCCAGGACGCGTCATCCTTCATATGTTATTGTTTTCAGCTTTCCCAACACAAAGAGCCACTTGTCCTAGTGGTTAAGGCGTTTGCTGTTCCTGGATCCTCTCCCATGTCCTGAGTTCGATCCCTATGGGCACCGGTTTTCATTCTTTTGTTCCAAACTTGCATTATTTTCTATTTTCTAATTATTTTAATACTTTGCATTATTTTAGTTTCTTTTCATATTTTATTTCTGCATTAAAACATCATCAAAAATTATTTTTCTTTTTGCATTATTTTCAGAAAATCTTTATTTAATTTATAAAATTAAAAAAATATAATTTTGCATGCATATTTATTTTTATTTTTATTTTTGCATTTTAATCACTTTTAATTCATTTTAAATTATTTAATTACATCCAAAAAATCCCAAAAATTTATTTTAGCATATTTATATTATTTCCAGCATGTAATAATTTTCTCATATAAAAATTTGCATTTTTCTAACATTTTTTCTCTTGTTCGATTCATATCGTATTTTCCGATTTCTCATTCCTTTCTGAGTTGATCCGATTCGACGATTCTTTCTTTATCATTTTATTTTTCAATAATGTAGCATCTATGGGATGTAATAGCTTAAATTAGGACTTTATTTTCCGCATTTTTAAATTATGTATCTGCCCCAAAGCCATGTAATAGCGTAGGACATTTACCTTTCCGCATCTTTACATTCCACATTTTTTAATTTCCGCACCCTATAAACTGCTAGTAACTAGGCGTGTATGGCAAGACTAAAATTGGACATAGATCACTCTTAACTTCAAGATAAAATATCTGAAATCAACACACTTCTCTCACACACGCACCCCTTAGGGTAATTCTCTCTCGTTGCCTTTACGAATTCCAAATGGTCAAGTCCCTCGAACGTAGAGGTATTCTAGCACCGTTGCCTTCCAAACAAATCATCATAGTCCCTTCGATACAAAGATCATAGACCCACGATGTCGCCTCCGAATACATGATCTTGACCCTCGATTGTCGCCTACGAAAAATGATGATAGTCCCTTCGAATGTGCTAGGATACTTCCTACAGGTTGCCTTCTATGACCATCCGATGTCCCTTCGAATGTCCCGCTTACATCCAACGAATGAAGCTACCTACTAACAAATGGTAAGGCTAGCGCTATTCTAAAGGAACGTAAAAGTATGAAAACGTCCAATTCTGAGTGGGTAATAAGTCTTTTAGTTGCTTGCTCTAAACCAAATGCTTGTCACACCACACACTCTTTTTCAAAGTTCAAACTCTTTTCAAAACAAAACATTTCCGAACACTTTGTATACACTCCTACATGAGTCATTACAAAGTCAAAGCGAAATGCCTTTTTCAAAACATTTTTGTCAAACACACAGAAAGCACAATTTTAAAGTGATCTAGAGCAACTAAGAGCCCGTAGAATAAACTGCGGATGGAAAGGGGTGCTAATACCTTCCCTTTTCATAACCTTCTCCCTTACTCAGAATCTAACGAAGGTCTTTTTCTGTACTTTTACCTTCCCTTAATTGGATAAAAATAAAAGTCGGTGGCGACTCTTGCTATCCGCACATTTGCGATACAAAATCACTAAAAGTCAGTTCACCGTATCACAACTATACCTAGTTTCAACATCATTTAACATTCGACTAAGGTAATACACGGGTCTTCCGACACCTTTTTCATCTTCCTGAACTAACATACTTCCTATAGTCGAATCTGAAGCTGCAATATACAATCAAATAGGCCTATTTCTAATAGGAGGCGCCAATATTGGAGGCTTCACTAAATATTATTTAATTTTGTCGAAAGCTTCTTGATGCTCCTTTTTCTAGATGAAGTCCTCGTTCTTCAGTTGAAGCAGTGGTGGAAATATTTTGGTTTTTCCACTTAAGTTTATATGAACCTCCTTAGAAAATTTATTTTGCCCAACAAAGACAAAAGTTCCTTTTTGGTCGACGGAGGCTTGACGTCCATTATGGATTTGGTTTTGCTTTGATTCACTTCTATGCCCTTTTTATGCACCACAAAACCATGAAACTCACCTTCCTGCACACAAAAAGCACATTTTAATGGATTCATCTTTAATCAATATTTTTGCATCCTCTTAAATGATTTTCGAAGATGTTGTAGATGAGTCGACTCATTGTTCAACTTTACTACAATATCATCAATATAAACTTGCATGAAATCTTCAATAAAGTCATGAAACATAGAATTCATTACCCTTTGATATGTCGCTCCGACATTTTTCAAGCCGAATGGCATAACAACCCCCACTCATAGGTTCCCAACGCTCTTGGGAAACGAAATTCCATCTTCGGCACATCTTCATCTACAATAAAAATTTGATTATAGCCAGAATAACCATAAATCATACTTAAATATTCAAAACCAGCGGCGTAGTCGACTAACATTTCTGCCACGGGCATAACATATTCATCTTTAGAAGTGGCATCATTTAAATCTCTAAAATCAAAGCAGACTCTTAATTTACCATTTTTATTAATCACTGGCACTATATTTTCCAACCAATCGACATACCTTGAAGTTCTTATAAATCTGCTTTTGAGGAGCCTTTCTATCTGCTCCTTGATTTTCGACATTACTGCCGGAGCAAAACGCCTAAGTGTCTGCTTTACTGGCTTCTTTCCAGCTTTTATTGGCAGTCTTAATTCGACCAAATCCTTGCTTAGATTTGGAATTTCATTATAGTCCCAAGCAAAACAATCTCGAAATTCTTTTAATAAATATATTACCTCAGATTTGAGCTTTTGGTCGATATTGACGTTGATGTAGGTTGGTCTTTTATCTCCATCTTCGCCAAGATTTATTTCTTCTAAGGGATCTTGTGGCTGCATCTTTTCAGGAGCCATTGGATCCTTTTCAAAGCCTAAAGGCTCATCATCATATATGCAGTCGAGACGTTGTGTATCGACATTTTCTTCGATCTCTTTATCTTTATCTGGTGGTTTTGGCTCAATAGCCAAAATGAGATCTTCCTCCAAAATTTATAGTTTATTGGCTTCGACAACCATGTTTTGTTCAGCTTTTAACGCCGAATTCATTTTGTTTTCGGCAATATACGCCAAAATCCTTCTTAGAGCTTCAAGCTCAAACATCATTATCACTGATGTCTCCCCAGCCTGTCGGCCGGTTTTCAGCATATGGATCCTCTAATGGTTCCACATCCCATATGAAACCATGGGTTTCATGCAGTTTCAAGGAAACAAATGCCTCATCCAAGTTTGCATACATTTCCTCAGCAGGTACACATGGTGAAGTATTAATAAGTTTCCTATTAAACTGTTTTTTTCCAACATTGTTTACATCGGCCATAAAATACCCCTGGCCGGCCTCGATGTTTTCCACAATGCCATCTTCTCTCCAGATTACTAAGTGTTGTTGCATGGAAGAAGGCACTGCTCCAATACCATGAAGCCATTCTATATCTACCAAGAGATTTTAACTTGGCTTTCCTTGAATCACCATAAAAATTGTCGGCCTAGTTACTGAGTCGATAGTAATGTCTACCTGGATCACTCCCATAGTGTTCCTGGTTCTTCCTTTGTAGTCTGATAACACCACTTTATAGGACCTAATATCGGTGTCGAACTTACGGATTTTCTTCAAAATATGATGTGGCATAATGTTGACCGTCTTACCACAATCTACCAACACCTTATTAATAGAAGTTCCTTCAAATTTAGCCCTGATCAACAAAGGCTTTAGGTGGCTTCTAATAGCCATGTCAGGCCTTTCAAAAAAGGCATCTTGGTTCTCTATTGAACCATTATTCATGACAAATAGCATGTTGGATTGTGCAAAGCCATCTCTTTAACATCGACATCAGCATAATCTTCTACCTCTATCGAACAGTCATACTCCGCAGGGAGAATTGACACTACATTTACTAGAATGTCTAGACTCTCTTCAGAATCCAACTTAAAGTCATCAGTTGCTTCTTCAGAAAATTTGGCTACATGTCAATTTACGAATTTCCTATTCGTTCTTTGGCAGCAGTGTCGACCTTCACCTTGTATTGTTTTTTATTGCCTACTTTATTCGCGGCAACCTGCTCAACAACAACTACTATTCTTGCAGCTTGTTTTCGACATTGAAAGTGTCTCCATTGAGTACGGGAGATGGGATTATTTACCATGTAGTTCTCAAAAACATTACTATTTCTCTCCGTCTGGAACTCGTGTAGGTAATTGACAATCGACTTTCCTTTCATATCCCTAGAAACAACATCGATAGTTGATGCCCCAGCTTTGCCTTGAGGCTTGATCCATGTGCCTCTTGGAGCAGCAGCAGAAGGGATGAAGCTCCTTGGCTTAGCCTGAGAGCTCCCCACAGTTCTCCTAAAATCCTTTGGATTAGGGAACCGCTGGTTGTACACCTTGGGCTTATTTTTCTCTAGCTGCAACTTTTGAAAGTTCTCAGCTGAAATTTTATCAGTAACAGCTCCACATCTAGGGCACAAACACACTTGTGAGCCCTTGTTTTTGCACCGAGAGAGGAAATCCAACAAATCCTCATCAGCCTTGGGGTACACATCAGCTATGTCGACATTGGGGCTTTCGCCAATACTTTCCTCGACCATATTGTCTTTAGGAAATTCTGTCAGTTCTACCATGTTTATCTCAACAGGTTCAACAAATAACGCTTCCTCTTGCCTTATAGGATTAGCGTCGATTTTCATCTTCCTGGCAGCAAACTTCAGTTGGCCCTCTTGTAATGATTTCTGAACAAGATCCTTGAAAAGAAAACATTGAGAGGTTGTGTGACCAAGATAATTATGAAATTTGCAAAAACCTCTTTTCTGTCGTTGTTCTAATGGTGGTAATTTAGCATTTGGAGGTACTAAAATCTGATCGTCTTTAACTAATGATAAAAAAATTCTTCACATTTAGTTACATCAAAAGTATAAGTTTTTGTAGGAAATTTTAAATTGGTTTTGACAGGACTTTTTGCCCTAGTAGGAAATAGTGATTTACACTCACATGTAGGCCTTGGCTTCATTTGAGCCACGTCGACCTCAGCCTCAGTCGGCGAGATATAGTCGGCCTCATATATGGGATCAGTATCATCGTAGTCTATATAAGCTACTTTTTATTTCTTGGATTTAGCCTTAGTATGTCTAAATTTTTCTAATCTTAGCCGCTCAAGATGTCAAACTCTATCTTCTAATTGTAACATAATTTTAACAAAGGTTGAATCTATTTTCTTCCTAATGGAATAATCTAGACCTCCAGCTGCCATTTGAACCAATTCATGTTCTGGCACTTGGGTAAAACAACTTTCTTTTAATGACCTAAACCTATTGATATAATCATCAATAGTTTCAACAAACCTTCTCTTAATATTTGACAATTCAACCAAACTAATTTTCGAATGTCCCTCATTAAATTGTTCATGAAAAAGCTTTTCCAACTTAGTCCATGAATCAATAGAATTTGGAGGCAACATAGTGAACCATGTAAAATCTACCTAAGTGAGAGATGAAGGGAAATGCTTTACTCTTAGGATTTCATTATTTTCCATATCACCAGATTCTATTAAATACCTAGCAATATGTTCGACCAACGATTCCCCAGATTCTCCCCCAAACTTAGTGTATTTAGGAATTTTCCATCCTCTAGAGTTTTCAGTTTGTAAAATATATTCCGACAAAGGGGAATAATAAGTTGGCCTTTGAAGTGTGGCATTCATGTCATTTGTAGCCCTAATTCTTTCGACAATCGTAGTTAGATTATTTTCTACAGCTAATTCTTCCTGTCGAATTTGATCAACAACTTGATCAGCCTCTTTTTTTCAATGAACTAATACCCTGGGTTGGCCGACAACCAAATTTCTTTGAGGAACTGCAGCTTGTCCTTGATGGACAGTTTCATCTTATATTTCCCCATGTCTATTGGACTAGGGGAAGCTAGTCGAACAGGCGCTGGGGGAGCACCCAAAAAATTACACAAACATGTTAATTGGGCAATCACCTCTCATTATTCGTTTCAGTAGACAACCTATTAGTCTCAGCCGACTCTTGTACTATAGGATTAAATACATTATCCATTTGATTGGTTAACATATTAACCAACTCATGGTTACTATCATCCATTTGTTGACTTAATACTGCTACTAAATTGTTAGTAAGAGGTGGCACTACAGGTTGAGAAGGCGCTCCTCTACTAAGGTTGCCTCTATTATTTCCCCTGGTGCAGATCCTTATAAAGGGGAACTTGTATTTTGAACATTATATGGCACCACTGCTGCACTAGAAGTCGACTAATAATCTGGCATTAAGGAATATGACATTCCATAAAGAGGATTTACAGTGCCAAACCGAGGCACTACTTGTGGGATTTCAGTCGTAGTCATCGTAGTTCTTGGACTCACCGGCTGAGTCTGAGGAATAGGTGCAGTGACTGTGGTCGAAATTGAGGCAGGTGGTGGAGGTAATGGTGCAACCTGAGAAACTACTGAATCTGTCGAATTAATGTTCGTGAAGGAACTTCATCAACATTACGGTTAGTCATCCTGGGTGTACGTCTCCTAGTTGGTGGTTTATTATACTCTTTAGTTAAACTCCCACATCTAATTTTCATACAATTATGACACCGATGAAGAACACGTAGCCTTTCTGACTCTCTGGCTCTCACATTTCGTTTTTTGCTCAATATATGGTTGACAACTTAGACTGGTTGGCAAAACAAGTTTACTCAATATGCTTCCATCTAACTTAAATTGAGAAAGACAACTTAGAATTTTCTAAAAATGAGAAAGGGCAACTTAAATTGCACGATTATGATTGACAATAGAAAAAATCTTCACACTGTATGTGAGTTATAGAAATTAGTTGCAGGTTACTAGATTTTGGGTATATATATAGATATAGGTTATATGTATGTATCTTTGTACGTTATTTGATATTGATATGCACTGTTATACTTTTCATTGACAGGTTAATGCTTATGGAGAATCCTACATAAGTTGTTGTCATTTGCAGGATTGGCATATTTATATAGATTTATAACATGATTGTAGAATGTAGAACTAGTACATAATATTTGAGCATTCCATTTCCATTGGATCTAAAGTGGTTTATTGATAGATGTTGGTTCTATGATAGACACCAGAAGAATTTCTTCATCTTGCCTTCTTCATCTTGAACTCTAATTAATAAAGTTGTTGTAATAACTTTAGACTTATTATACTCTAAAACAATAAGTATAATAAATAACAAATGCAATAAATGCTAATTGATATGATTTGTTATTTCAATTTTTATTTATAAGTGGATATATTGGAGAAATTGGCATCAATTTCTATCACTTTCCAAGGCTAGAATGGCCTAGTAAAGCATGTATCAAAGGGATGGTTAGGGAAATCAAAATGATGTGACTTAAAAAAGCTTAGTTTTAAAGCATGTTAAAACTCATATATAGCAATAATTTTTGAAACTGATCTATCAGTTATACACAAAACGTCAAGAAACTGATAGCATACAACTCATGTGTAAACAAACATGCCAACACAAATAATCTTTCAAGTTTGCATATGCCTCATGTATTAGACTTTGTCTAGTGTAACAAAACCAGTCAAATGAATGATATATGTTTCAGTTGGAAAGATTATTATAAAGTTAATTTTCAATGACACATATCAGTTGAATGTTTTGATTAATTGTTACTCAAAGAGATAGAAATCTTTTGTATGTGTGAGGCAGTGACAGGGTCGTCCATATGGAATCATAACAAATTATATGCTATAGTAAGGTTTGAATCCCACATTGAAAAATGAATACTATTATAATATGTTTATAACTTATCGAGGCATCTCATTGTTTGGCCAAGTTCAAGGAGTTTCAAATTTGAATGAATTTGTTTCGTGAAACTGTTAAATTTGGCCTTTTATTTTTTATTTTTGTTTTACATATGCGAGTCTTGGTATAAAGAAAAATATGTTACAAGAATAAATGGTGCCTGCAAAATGTGCAGCAACACTAGTTTTGTTTTCTAGTTTGACAATTTGACAATGATTGGTTTGATTTGTTTAACACATGATAAAAAGATTTTATATGTCATACATGATCTATTGTTTCTGTGTCAATAATCGAAATCCTAGAATTATGTAAAGATGTTATAGTAAATGTTGGTGGATGGATGTTTTAGAGTATCCATGATTCATAGTTTTGAGCTAATCTCAGTGTTTTAGTGACAAAAATACCACAAAAAAGCGTAGCTTTAAAACCATATATTCTCTTTATTTCAAGTTATAAGCAAGTACATATCAAAGTAAGCCCACATCGAATATTTCCTAACATTATAACATTTTTATAAACTATTGATGCATAAGGATGATTGGCCAAATTCAAGAGATTCAAAACTCAAACAAATTTAAAACTTGAAACTATTGGATCTGGCCTTTTGATTTTCACATACATATGTCTATTTGAAATATAGTAATTAATTTTTTAAATGACTTAAAATAAGAAAACTAAAACGTTATTATAATTTATTTTATCTTGTAAAATAAATTATATTTACAATTCTTAAAAGAAAATGCAGTCGTTATCTAAAAGAGTAAAGCTTCAGTTATATTAATGGTTAAAGTCGAAATGTGTTACTTTTGACTACGATTATTATTTATGAAAGTTACATCCTTATATGTTACTTTTGACTACGATTATTATTTATGAAAGTTACATCCTTTATTTTTGCTTATCAATTGTTATGTAGACCCTTTTTTTTCTTCAGAATTTTGGGTTATAATTTTGAATACTTTCTTGCTTGGTGCACCTTATGCTAATTAACTTGTTTTGGCCATTAATATATATTTCAAGTTACTTTAAATAAAGAAACTAAGTTACATCCTTCATTTTTCTACATACATTAATTTATATATAATATGCAAAAAAGATGAAAGAAAATAATAATATTTTAATTTATTTGCAATTTTATTCAAAACATAATATTTTTATCTATATTATTAAAAAAGAAATTGATTAAGGCACCACATCCTCGTGAAAAATCTAAAATACATCTCAATTTTAGATATGTATTTGTAAGAACAAGATTTGGTTCTACATTTGGTATTGAGTTTTGATGATAACATTACATGGGTGATTAGATAACAATTCAGTACAGTAATGGTTTGTATAGTTTGTAACTTTTGCTAACAAGTTCAGACTCTGAAGATTTGACGTATGATATCATCAGATTATGGACTCAACACACTAAGAGGTACAAGTGTGTGCTTCATAGCTTAGAATGCTTCTAAAATAACGGTTCTGACAAATGTTAGTTTTAAAGCTTCTGAGTGTGACTTTGATAGTAGAGCTTTTGAAGGGTTTTCAAGCTCTGAAGATTCCAAACTCTCTTGCTCCAAGGTTCTGAAGATTTTGAAGACAAAGTTCTGTTGAACAAGTTCTGAAGATTCTGAAGACCAACGATTCTAAAGACCAAGTTCTAAAGATTCCGAAGACAAGGTTCTACTGAACAAGTTCTGAAGATTTTGAAGAAAATATTCTGAAGACATGGATCTAAAGACCAAGTGCTATAGACTCTAAAGACAAGGTTCTGTTGAATAAGTTCTGGAGACTCTAAAGACATGGTTTTGATGACAAAAGTTTTTTGATTTCTAAGCATGCTTCAACTCTTATATACTCTGAAGATTTGAAGATAAGGTAAAAAATATTTACATGAGAAATAGTACAAGTTCACCTCCTTTCACTAATATGATCTTGTGGCACAAGGACTATACTATTAGTACAATGTTGTCTACCACTCACATTGACCGTTATGCAAGAAGACAATTGGAAATTTGATATTCCTATTCTATCTTCAACAAATTTATTTTTGGCTATAAAAGGATGACTTGGAAAATAACGAATTTGTGTTGAATCATTTTGCTAAAACACTTATGAAATTTCATTGTAAATCTTTTATAAAGTTACGTAAAACAAGGAACTTTTACTCATAAACTTGCTAGCAAGGAATTATTGTTTGTTAACTTGCTTCTAACACTGCTGTGTTATTATTTTTACTTCATTTATGTGTAATCTACTTTCAATAAACAATTTTGTAAACACACAAACTTGTTATTCAACAATGAGTTGATTATTCTTTGAGAAACTAGGGTTTTAGTCAGAATTCTCAAGAAGACATTGACATGTAGTTTTTGTGGTTGTAAAAATTGCCGATTAGTAATTGTTTGTGTTTGTAATCAGTGTGCTTATAGTGAATTAAGTCCTTGTTGAGAAACGCAATTCACCTTGGTTGTTGAACTAAACTAACTTAGTTAATAATGAATCAGAATAAAAATAATTATGTTCATTTATTTTTGTTCTTATGTTAAATTCAATTGTTTGCTTTCGGAAAAAAAATTTAGAAACCCAATTCAAATCCTCATTTATCGTGTTTCTCACACCTTTAATATTTATTCTACAAATATGTTTCCGAAATAAATTTAGAAATATACTTTAAAAATATTTATTTTTCACAATAATATGTGAATACTTCTAAAACAATGAAGTTTTTCCTTCAAAATAAATTTTATAAAATTAACAGAACAATATTTTTCTTCACTATTAACATAGTGGGGTGATTTCGGTAGGGGTGGCAAAACGGGCCGCTCGCCCCGTCCCGTCCCCGCCTTGCCTTAAGCCCGTAAAAAAAAGAGCGGGACGGGCAAGCCCGCCAAGTGTAATGGACATAAAAATCAAATCCGCCGCGCTAAACTGGCGGGTTGGCGGGCGGCAGACTTGTCTGCCTATTTTTTTATTTATTTATTTTTTATTTTTTTAATATATTAATAGCTTCTTTTTTTTTACATTTCAATTAGATTTTCACTTTTTTTAGAACATCTTTTTAAAACATATTTTTTAAAAAATTTAATTAAAAAATATTTCATAAATTCACATATAAATGTTTGAAATAAAACCATTAAAAATTGAAATGAGTAAAATTAACTAAAAAAAAGGAGGAACTTAAGGTCGGACGACTAAACGGATAGATGCAGCGGGTTTTAGTGGGCAGTGGGCTTTGAAGTTTCCAGTTCTTTTCAGTGCCAACATTTTTAGTTTTTACCTTTCTTGCATTAAACAAATGTTAAATCAAGCAAGATGGTCCGTTTTGCAATCTTATTATTTACTCAAGATGCATAAATCTGACCACCGAGCTTTCGTTAAAGCAATGGAAAACGGTAGCAGTTTCAGTGGTGTAATTAGAAGGATCGAGGAGACAATGTATCATGAAAAATAAACCTGGAAGTTTATATAAAAGAAATAAATTTTGTCTCTTGTAAGTTGCATATGAGTTAGCATCTCTTCTGTTGTATTGGACCATGTCTACCATGGCAGAATCAATCAAGTGGATAATTTATGTTTCAGAAGGTGACAGTGTTGAAGTTGGTCCCAAAGTAATTCAACATGGTTAGATATGTAATATAATACTAGTGGAAATGGTGGTCATTGTGAGAATGACAGATGAGTTTAGAGGGGTTCTTAGCATTACATAGGTTTTCTGGTAGAAGTTATAGAAAATGGTTTGTAAATAACTATTGTCATTCATGTTCCATAATGTATTTGTTCTTTTACTAGTAACCATGACTGAGTTAACCCCAACACCTCTTCCTTCATTTAAAGCACGTTAAAACTCATATTTACAATTAGTTTTGAAACCATCTAAACACTTATACACAAAATGGCAAGAAATTGAGAGCATACAATTCCTGCATAAACACACAGATAACTCATTCATGTGTGTAAGTATATTATGTATCAACAATTTGTTTACATTAAAAAGTTCACAGGTTTAATGATGATGCAAGTCTTGGTACAAATATGAGATTAAAAGAAAAGCTAGGAATATCCACTACACCGTTATAGAACACCGTTATAGAGTAATCCGTTACAAGAATAAATGGTGCTCTTGAAATGTATGGTTATTTTTGAGGGCGTACAAAGCAGCCTACTGCACTTGATCTCTAAATTTTCAAGGTTAATTTATAACTAAATGGAGTCTCATAAAATTTTTTCCAGATTAAATCGTGATTATATAAAACCTGTATTTATTTTATCATTGTCAAATTGTGACTCGCCTATACAGGACCTCCAAAAACTTGAGATGACTCTGTAAAATTGTGAGTGACACTAGTTTTGTTTTGTTGTTTGACAATTTGACAATGATTGATTTAATTTTTTTAATGCATGAATTTTTTTTATATGTAGTACATGGTCTTTTATTGTTTGTGTGAATAATGCGAATCCTAGAACTATGTAAAGATGTTATAGCATAACTATTACATAATGTTATAACAACTTCTCATATCGAAATAAGGATTGAAGCCCACGGATTGAAGCCCACATCGCTTATCATTACTATTATTAAAGGTTTATAAATTATTGTGGCATGATAATGTTTGGCCAAATTCAAGAGATTCAAAACTCAAACAAACTTCCTAAAACTATTGAGTCTGGCCATTTTTATTTTTACAGAGAATTCAAAACAAAAATTGCATTCAAATATGATTTATCTATAAACTATTTTTTGTCAATATAATTTTACTTTTTAATTTAAAATATTCAGTAATTACATTGTATTCAAATATGATATAATTTTACTTCCTTATTTAAAATAATAAGTAATATATTGATAAAATAATTAACATGGTTTGGAAAAAATTTACACCCATTAATAGATTTGTTGGTCCTCCTCCAATTATTGAACAATTTATCATTTAATATTATTTTACATAATTAATTATTTTTTATAGAATAAATTAATTATTTAGAGGTTAATTAACAGAATTTCCAAATAATAAATTAATTATTTAAAAATTATTTAACAGAACTTAAAACTAAAATATATGAACCTTAAATCCAAGTCACTTCAACATAAGTCTAATAATTATTTCTTGTGAAATCGATGTGGAACGTAAGTCTAATAATTCCAATTGCATAAGCTCTACGCATTGGGTCTGACACGAGGTTTTCCACTTCCATTATCACTACCACTACAAACACATCACTTCTACTGCATCAATATCATTTCCAGCTGTTTACTATGAAAAATGGTAAACAACCGCCGATCCTTCCAAAGTCCTAAAATTAAGGGTCACTCGCAAGATCGGTCAGTTAATCTTAAGACATGTGCTAAGGTTTTTTGAGATTGTACTAGTTCTGCCGAAATCCTTATCTAAGAAGCGGTTTTCTGAGACTTAAGGGAACAAATACAATGACTTTTCACACTATAGTTAGACTCAATTCGACTGACTGGTGACTCGTGACCGACAGAAGGAGTCTAAATGAAACGATTAACAATGTGATTCTTCACAATATGATTTGTACCAACTGACAGTGACTCGTGACCGACAGAAGGCTGTGAGCCCTAGACTTGTTGTAAGAGAAATATGCGTCGACTGGCTCTTTTGTTAACTCGAAGCTTGTTACGAAAAGAGAATCAGCATAAACGATAACGCAAAGATATTGTTGAAAAGTAAATAGAATGCAAGTAAATGACTAAAAGGAAGTGACTGAAATGTAAAGGTTTTGCATTGAAATAAAAGTGGTAATTGACGTACATCAAGCACTCCTGAACTCTTTGCTTCCCGACGCTCAGAATGAACAAAGTTTTTGCAAGTGATTTGATTAAACAAGTGAACACCCGGAAATTACATTGAAAGTACTTATTTATAGTATTTACAAAATAACTGCCTTAAAGCTATCGACGTATGAAGCTCAAGCTCTAAGTTAACCGTTTCATCAGATGTTGCCACCTGTTTGGCGCTTAAATATGTTATAAACAGCTGAGTACGTGCTTGGAGACTTTGAATTTCAAATTTCCCGCTTCCACTAAACTCAACTGCTTCTGGCTTGCTTCGAACATATGATTCCTCTTAGACATAAAGAAACAACAAAATTCTTCTAAGTCCATAATTCCTTATGGTCGACAAGACCAAATTTGACCATCTCCACGCTCTGGTCGATTCGACCAAATTTCTTCATATTTTGGCATATTCTTCTCATAGTCGACTCAATTGTAATCTGCTATTCTTTTCGAACATTATTTTATTTACTACATCAAAACCAACTTTCAAACACTTAGTTCCTAGTTCCTAAAAGGTATTTATTTCAGGGAGTCACCCTTAAATTATAAGAACCTCTGCATTCATTACACATGCTTGAATACCTTGAGAATTTTCAAGTTAACAAAATTCCCCCCAGTGATGCCATTTTTGAATTTTCGACATATATGAGATAACGACATCTTTGAAGCATCAGTTTCAATATTCGACTAAATCGTTTCCACTACCTCCAAAAGTGGACGTTACTGTTTCGCTTTTACCGTGACGTCATGTAATCATGGAAACGCATCGCGTTTAGGTTTCGAGACATGTGATCATTAAATTCCCGCCATCATTACACTTTTAGTGGCAGACATGGCCCACCAACTCCGCTTTAATCTTACTAGACGTGTCCTTGGACTTGACACGATTTCCGACCTAAGAAATCACAAAGATTTTCCTTTTATTTTCTTCTTTCCTCTCATTTTCTCGTTTTTCCTTCACTTTCTTCAACCTTTTTTTCAGAGAAAAAACCTAGAAATTCAAGTTCATCACCGTTGTTCATCTTCTTCAAACTTCTTCATAACTTCTTCAATGGAGAATACTTACAACATCACCACTTCTCCATAGAACTCCAACTACGCCTTGTCGATAGCAAACCCTACGTGCCAGAGCCTCCGTTCGTTGAGGAGAAAACCAAAATCTGGAAATCTCAGGTGCTAATTCCTTTCATCCTTGAAGGGAAACCCTTAGCTTTTCTGGGTCCTCTCCCTGTGGGCACACCCTCTAAAATACATGTAGATGATAAAGGGGCTTTTGTTCCCCACCAGTACTGCAACTAAACCTATAGTCTCTTCTCCAAAACCTATTTCCCTGCATAGGAATTTTAGAACTGCCCCTCCTCTAAATTACGCTAAATTTGGTGCTTGGATGACACGTCTAGAAGCTGACAAAGGAGAACATCGGAAGAAAATAGGAATTGATACACTGCTGGAACTTTCTCGATGCGGTCAACCTTACTCTAGCAGCATGCTATTGGTTGCATTACACTTTTAGGAAGGTTCGACAAACACTTTCCACATTTAATGTGGTATGATTACCCCCATTTTACTTGACGTTATTTCCATTACGTGGTTAAAACCCAATGGAAAAGTTTTCAACCACACTGATGCCGACCCTCTGCCCATCATATTCGACGTTGGCAAAAGTAGAAGCCCAACGTACAATAATTTCATCTACCATCATAAACAAGACTCTGGCCTCATCACCAATGAAGAACACGTAGCCTTTCTGACTCTCTGGCTCTCACGTTTCATTTTTTGATCTAGGTCGATGCAGGTGGCCAAATAGTTTTTTTACCTTGCTACTCAGTTGCACAACAGTGAGAATATTTCTTTGGGCCTGCTGATTTTGGCCTCCTTATATACCTCCATAACTGAAGTCTCCAACCAAATCAAAAATTGCGACCCTAATAATCCAAAGAGAAAAAATGTTTTGATACATGGTCCCTTTTGGCTTCTACAGTTGTGGCTGGATGCCACCTTTGCTGAAGATATTAAGCCTTTTAAAAGTAGGAAGATAGCATGCCCCAAAAACCAAATGCATATTGTTTGGCAGCGTCTCCTACTATTGACCCCAATTGAAAAAACTTCTCCAAACCCTGAGATCTTCAAATAGGTGTTCAACATTATGTTGACAAGGGTCGACTTTACACATTCAATGGCTCCATTTGCTTATGGAAAAAGTGGCTCAAAGTGGCTTAACAAATTATTCCCCCAGTGGAAGAAGAAGATAAGAAAAGATCTTTGATTTGCTGGAGATGCCTTTTGACTCCCCAATTCTTATCATCTGTGGTTGTCGAGCTAAATCCAGGTTTGGTCGCTTATCAACCTAACTTGGTGGCCCGACAATTTGGGTTTTGTCAAGTTGTTCCCAAATCCCTGCTCAATTCTCACGAATTGCTGGCTAACATCGTCTCTGACCAACCTTGGGAATTTGTAAAAGAAGATGTCGACACCCTCTTGGCAGAAAGGCATATGCTTACTTTTACAACTTTTCAGCCATCCTTCTAATGCACAAAATAATTTGAGACTTGGTGGCAGTTATATTATATTACTTTTGTTGGTGAATCCAACAAAAAGATAGCTGAGCTGATTGCAACTTTTGATGTTTTTCAGGGCAAGACGACCACATGTAAGGCTACTGATATCAACCAAATTCAAGCTTTCCAGAAGTATTTTAGGGTGGTATATCTACCAACTAACCTTCGTCGGACCATCTTCGACGCGGCCCGAGAGTTAAGGGAGAAGGTAACCGACAGGATTCCACAACTCAAAATTCCTGGTTACGCGAAAGACAAATATCTTTACGCACTTCATTTTGGAAACATTAAATTTACTCCTTTACCGACTAGCCCGTTGGCCTTGGCTTTTCGCACACCTATCCCAGATTGGTGGTATAGCTCTTGGTCGAATGTGGAGAATGCTTATAAGAAAAAGGCCGACATAATGGTATCGACGAAGCGCTCATTGCATGATTACCCATGTTTTGTACATATTGATCCTCAATATGTAAAAGAACTTGTTGTTGTGCCAAATGGTAACATCTTCTAGAAAGTTTGCTTTCTTTATTATCTTGACCTTTCCATTTATTTGACTTTGCCATTTTTCTTTTGAGCTATCCCTCTTCAGTCACCATCAAAAGCTCCTGTTATCAAAGCTGCTCCTTCGACAATAAAGGTTCAATTCTACTCCCTTACCAATTATCTTTTGTAACTTGGAATTTCTAACAAAAATATTTTTTGCAGATCGTACTTGATCATACCCCTTTTGATGATGAATTGATTTTTCCTTTGCTTAAGAAAACTAGTTCCCCTGTAGGTGTATTTACACATTTCTAATCATCTCGATTTAATGAAAACGTACTAATTTTCTTTTTATCTGCTAGAGTTAGAAACGCTCAGCGAATTTGGCTGCTCCCTCCATAATATCCAAAAGGTCCAAGAAGGACAAACAACACATTTTTGAGAAGATTGCGATATTGTTTCGACTCAAGTTCTTATTTGACTTGTGCGATTACTTCGAGTTATCTCCTTTTGATATGCAGCCATCACCTGATGTTCAATCTCCTCAACACTCCCATAAATCCAAAAGCCACAAGAGAAAGAAAACTTCCTCTTCTGAAGACAAAGTGGCGACAAAGAAGAAAAAGAAAGCCCTTCTGGCCCAAGACCTTGGAACAAAGGTCGACGATCAATTCGAAGCAACAACCGACGTTGACGATCATCCCCTTGTCACAAAAAGGAGAGGTAAAGTGATCTTGGCTAAAAATCTTGAAGCTAACCTAACTTTAGGCACTGATATTATAATGATAAATACAACCATCGTCACTCCATCCCAAGCCCCCAGAACTGTCGAAGATAAAAATCCAATGGGAGATACTATTGTTACTTCCATCGAAAAAGGTGAGCCTGCAAATCTTAGTCCAACACCACAAGTATTTACTAATTTTTAATTTTTTTTCTTCTCTATTTTCCAAATTCATCTAGTTAACATCTATCTTGTTTTCTCTAGGTTAAAGTTTCTGGTCCACAGCAAAGCATGGCAGAATATACTCCATTGTCGGAGGTTTCTTTACCTCATCATCAACATACTCTCGACGTAGCCGCTGGTGAGTTCATTAACTTGACTGTTCCGGCTACTCTTAGTGACTCTGATTCAGTCACTAGTCCTGCCAAACATGAGGGTTATAGTTCGACTAGCTCTGACTCTAGTCTTTCAGATTCCCTGTAGGATTCAGAGGCAGACAAACATACCACCACTTCCAACAAAACTGCCGCACCTTCTCAAAATCCTCCTCCACCTAAAGGCAATCCTCACATTTCTGATGAAGAAAATAAGGTCGAATCACCTTCACCTTCGGAGCAAAAGAGAATTGATTCGCCTAGGTCTTCAGAGGAAAAACAATTCAACTCCCCAACGCCTTCATCAAAATTGGGGCTGAATGCTGATGCTCTAGAAGCACTAGCAAGGATGCGTAGCTTTTTGAGTTCTCGCACTTTTTCCTTCGATTCCGATCAATCTCAAGCGCATAATGATAAGCTAGGTCATGAGGCGACAAAGGTCAAAAAATTGACAGACAAAATTTGAACCTATGATCTGAGACCTGAGTTGCCTATAATGCCTCATGATGATCCAGCTGTTGGCGCAAAAATTTCGGAAGCACTCACCCAGGTGAAAACTCTTGATATTGCTAACTCATCCAAGCTCATGATGGCAGTGTTCAAAAAATTCTTTGCTCATATGCTTGCAAATGTCGAACTCATGAAAGAGAACAAGAAACTGGTTGAGGCGAAGCAGGCCTTTGTGAAGGAAAATGTGGGATTGGTGGTACCAGCTTATAAAGAGATCAACGGGATAATAACAATGATTGAGCAGAAACAACAAGAGCCAAGTCCTAAAAAGAAAAGAGCTGCTGAAATACACAGTTGACTTGCTGATCTAAACAAAGAAATGTCTTCATTAAATGAGGAAATGGAAACCATTTCTACCCAAGATGAGAAGATTAACGAAGTTATAACTTCTGCTCAGACGCAAGTCAATAGGATGACCATGGATGCTGCAGCTGCAAGTAGTGTAATCTCGACTGTTGAAATAGAGATTATATCTCTTAAAGCTAAAGCTGAAAACTTTGAAATTCACACTTCGCGTCTCCAAGGAGAAATGCTATCTTTCCATAACAAATTCAAGCATTTCTAATTTTTTGCAATCATTATCCTGTAATCTCTTTAATTCCTTTTGTAATATTCAAACAATGGCGTTTAAGCCACTTTTAATACAATGTCTTTTATTTTTTTTCTTCACATAATATATTATGCATGCTTAATTTGCTGGTTTCAACATTACACTCTCCAACTTATTATTTCGACATCTATTTATTCTGTCGAAATTTTAATTTCTTGAAGAATAAGCTTATACTTTTTCGAGTACTTACCGTTTACCCTTAGAATTTGTCGATCTGGGGCTAATTCTTCAAGCTCATAAGCATTGTTGGAAAACACTTGTATCACCTTAAAAGGTCCTTCCCAATTTGGAGACCATTTCCCCAAGATTCTATCATTTCTATCCATAGGCAATATTACTTTCCAAACCAAATCATCGACAACGAATACCTTATCTTTTACTTTCTTATTATAAGCTCTGGCAACTCTTTCTTTTCGTCTTCTCAATGAATCAAGAGCTAAAATTCTCTCTTCATCTACGTCGACCAACTCGTCTGCCATCATATTCTAGTAATCTTCGGATGTTATTTCATGTTGTCTTTGGATTCTTACTGATTTCATATAAATCTCCACAGGCAACACATCATCATGTCCATATACAAGTCGAAATGGAGTAGTTCCTGTCGCTTCCTTAGGAGAAGTTCTACACGCCCATATGGCTTGATCTAGTGTTTTATGCCAATCTCTTAGCTTCTTTCCTTTACGTTTCTCGATTAGGCTAATGATTACCTTGTTAGCAGCCTCAACTTGGCCATTTGCCTAAGCATAATAGGGAGTCGAGTTAACAATTTTACTCCAACTTCTTGCGTAAATTCCTGCACTATTCGCCCAATAAACACTAATCCTTGATCGTTTGTAATTTTTTATGGAATCCCAAACCGACATATGATGTGATTCTGTATAAAATCAATAACAGCTTCTTGGTCGACATTCGTCAAAGCCACATCTTCGACCCATTTTGTAAAATAATCAATGCCGACTAAAATATACCTTTGCTGTTTTGAAGAAGCTGGTTTTATTTCTCCAATCACATCTAAGGCCCGTCATCTAAATGGCCAAGGTTTTACAATTTCATGTAATTCACTTCCAGGAACATGTTGTATGCCCCCATGCATTTGGCATTCTTGGAAACCTTTAGCAAACTCAGTGCAATTTTTCAACATTGAGGGCCAATAGACGCCTGAGCGCATCAAAAGCCATTTCATCTTCTGTCCAGCTTGATGCGCACCACATGCTCCACTATACACATTCGACACTGCTATGTATGCCTCACTTTCTCCAAGGTATTTAAGCAGTACTCCTTCAGCAGTTTTCTTAAATAATTCGTTTTCTATCAAAACATAACTGAGGGCACGATATTTGATCTTACGTTCTGTCGAACCCGTAGAGGTCCGAAATAGTCGATCAATGGCTTTCGCCAATCATCCTCTTCCCCATTGTCCATTGATAAAATTTGAAATTTTTTAGCAACTACAACCCTTAACTTTATTATTGACAAATCTGAAGGAGATAACAAAGTTGCTCGAACTTTCTTTCTTACCTGAATAAGTTCATCATTTTGATCTTTTTTGTATCCTGAAGCCTCTTGTGCTAAGTTATTAGCTTCTTGATTTTCTCGTCGAGGTATATGTCGGATATTTACTTGTTCGAACTGTTTGAGTAACCTAATGGTGATCACAAAGTACATGATTATATTCTCTTTGACACATATATATTCCCTTTATACTTATTTAATCACCAATTCAGAATCACCCATAATTTCGACATTCCTTGCCCCCAATTCTAGCAGTAGTTCATGTCCTATGATTAAAGACTCATATTCTGCTTCATTATTAGTGCATATGCCGTCGATTGCATCCGTGAACTCTACTGGAATTCAATTAGGATAAATTATAATCCCCCTATTCCAACTCCATGTTTATGGCTAGAATCGTCGAAGTATAACTTCCATGGTACTAAGTCAACATAATTTTAGTTCATACCGACCATTGAATGGTCGACAAGGAAGTCTACAACTACTTTCCCTTTCATTGCTTTCAAGGGCATATACGTCAAAGAGCATTCTGTCAATACTAAAGCCCATTTACCAATTCGACTATGTAAAATTGATTTGGACAACATGTGCTTAATAATATCGAAATGAGAAGACACATACACATCAATAGGCTTTATATATCGCTTCAGTTTAATACAAGATAAATACAAACATTGGCATATTGAAGTGACAACATTTAAATCTCTAAAACCAATGCACACTCTTAATTTACCATTTTTCTTAATCACTAGAACTATATTTGCCAACTAATCGATATACCTTGCAGTTCTTATAAATTTGCTTTTGAGGAAGCCTTTCTATCTCCTCCTTGATTTTCGACATTACTGCCGGAGCAAAACGCCTGGGCGTTTATTTTACTGGCTTCTTTCCAGCTATATTGGCAGTCTTAATTCGACCAAATCCCTGCTTAAACTTGGAATTTTATTATAGTCCCAAGCAAAACAATCTTGAAATTCTTTTAATAAAAATATTACCTCAGATTTGAGCTTTTGATCGATATTGGCGCTACTGTAGGTTGTCTTTTATCTACATCTTTGCTAAGATTTATTTCTTCTACGGGATCTTGTGGCTACATCTTTTCAGGAGCCATTGGATCCTTTTCAAAGCCTAAAGGCTCATCGTCATATATGCAGTCGAGACGCTGTGTATCGATGTTTTCTTCGATCTCTTTATCTTTATTGGTGGTTTTGGCTCAATAGCCAAAGTGAGAACTTCCTCCAAAATTTGTAATTAATTGGCTTTGACATCCATGTTTTCTTCAACTTCTAACGCCAAATTCATTTTGTTTTCGGAAATATACACCAAATCCTTCGTAGAGCTTCAAGCTCAGACATCATTATTACTGATGTCTCCCCCGCCTGTCGGCCGATTTTCAGCATATGGATCCTCTAATGGCTCGACCTCCTATATGAAACCATGGGTTTCATGCAGTTTCAAGAAAACAAATTCCTTATCCAAGTTGGTATACATTTCCTCAACAGGTACACATGGTGAAATATTCGCAAGTTTCCTATTAAACTTTTTTTCCAACATTGTTTACATCAGCCATAAAATACCCCTGGTCGTCCTCGATGTTTCGCACAATGCCATCTTCTCTCCAGATTACTAAGCGTTGATGCATGGAAGAAGGCACTGCTCCAATATCATGAAGCCATTCTCTACCTACCAAGAGATTATAACTTGGATTTCCTTGAATCACCATAAAAATTGTCGGCCTAGTTACTGAGCCAACAGTAATGTTTACTTGGATCACTCCCATAGTGTTCTTGGTTCTTCCTTTGTAGTCTGATAAGACCATGTTATGGGACCTGATATCAGTGTCGTACTTACCAATTTTTTTTCAAAATGTGATGTGGCATGATGTTGACCGTCGCACCACAATCTACCAACACCTTGTTGATAACAGTTCCTTCGACTTTAACCCTGATTAAAAGAGGCTTTAGGTGGCTTCTCATGGCCATGTCGGGCCTTTCAAAAAAGGCATCTTGGTTCTCTATTGAACCATTATTCATGACGAAAAGCATATTGGCTTGAGCAAAGCCATCTCTTCAGCATCGAATCAGCAGAATCTTCTACCTCTGTCAAACAGTCATACTCCGCAGGGAGAATTGACACTACATTGACTAGAATGTCTAAACTCTCTTCAGAATCCTCTTAAAGTCATCAGTTGCTTCTTCAGAATATTTGGCTACAGGTCGATTTAAAAATTCCCTGATTCGTTCTTTGGCAGCAGTGTCGACCTTCACCTTGTATTGTTTTTTATTGCTTGCTTTATTCTCGGCAACCTACTCAGCATCAGCTGCTATTCTTTCAACTCGTTTTCGATGCTGAAAGCGTCTCCATTGAGTACAGGATATGGGATTATTTCCCATGTAGTTCTCAGAAACATGAGTGTTTCTCTCCATCCTGAACTCGTGTCGGTAATTGACAGCTGACTTTCCTTTCATATCCCTAGCAACATCATTGAAAGTTGATGACCCCGTTTTTCCTTTAGGCTTGATCCATGTGCCTCTTGGAGTAGAAGTAGAAGGGATGAAGCTCTTTGGCGTAGCCTGAGATCTCTCCACAGTTCTCCTAGGATCCCTTGGATTAGGGAACCGCTGGTTGTTGTCATACCCCAAAATTTGCCCTCATACTTCTCAAGACATTCCATACATCCATACTCAAGGATTCCTCAAGGGTTGACCATACAAGCTCCCTCCTAGACAATCAACCCAAACTAGGGTTTGGTGATTCTCAGATCAAGATGGACTTCCAACATCTCCAATGGTCATCATGTCTCATAATATGCTTCAAAGATTCTCCATATCAAGTTTCAAGCCTTACAAGTCAAGTTTCCTCACACAATTGCTCAGATGGTTGAAAATCAGTTGTATTGGACAAAAAGTCAATTGTGGTCAACATACAGTCAAACTTCATAATTTTTGGTCAACATCCTCATTTTGAAGTTACATTCATCATTTGATCAAGGGTTGATCATGACTCATCAAGAAAACTCAAGATTTGCTCAAAAGTCAAACTTTCTAAATTAGGGTTTCTTGAGGAAAAGTCAACTGAACTTTGACTGATCATAACTTCTTCATACTTTCTCAGAAATTTTTCCACCACCTCTTGTTTTGAAGGAAATTCAATTCTCTACAACTTCATGTCTCACAAGAATGTTCAAAAAATGCTTCATTTGGAAAGTATGGACCAAAACATTACAGGTCCTTTTCAAAGTCAACAAAAAGTCAACATTTTGTTTTGAAGATATATTGAGCATGGAAACTCCAATTGAGATGAAACAAAAGAGGTTGGTTAAAGGACTCTTAGAGCTTTCCAAAAGGTCTAAGAACACTCAAAAATGTGGAAAATTGAGCAAGATACACCCTTCACAAGTTGGGCAATTTTGAAGAAGTGCACAAAGAGAGATACTTCTAAAAATCAAAAATTTTGCAAATGGGCTTACTTTTTCTTCATCCAAACTTGTTCCTTATGCAATTAGGAATATCCAAGCCCAATGCCACGAATTTTTATTTTATTTTTCTATTTAATTTGTATTTTATTCATTTAAATGCAAATTAAATTAAAAAATAAAGTATAAAATCAAAATTAAATGAAAATTTGATTTTTCTCTCTTCCTTGAGATCCAAGCAACTCAATAAAGCCAGCAAATTTCGAAATTTGGTTGGATATGGCAAGATTTGATTGAAAATTGATCAAAAAGATGAAAATTTGATTTGGAACAAAATCAAATATTTTTTGCATTGATTGATGATTGATTCTTTCTCAAATCAGCTCTAATTCCATCTACTATATATATACAACATATACCACACGAATTAGGAGAGAAAAACTGGCTGGAGAAACCCTATTGAAGCTCAAAAAATCCGTGCAATACAAGCAAACTGCAGCCCTAGTTCCAGCCTGTTTCAATTGGTTTTGAGGTGTCCTTTGCATTCCTTGATATCCCTTGAGTGATTCCAGACCCTTACATAATCCAAAACCATCAAGAAACAAGAAATCCGAATTCGGTTTGTTCAAATATATTTCAAAATCGATTTCTCATATTCATGCATTTTTAACACGATTTGTTGTTGTTTTTGTGATTAGTAGGAAGTTTGCAAACGTTCTGGGTAGTTTGATTGCATTTCCATGGCCTGGAGCACGATATACCATGATTAGGGTTCTTGGTCACGAATTAGGGTTTCTCTTAAATGGAAAAATTGGACCTCGAGACCATTACCATTGCATTCGGAATGATGTTTCCAATCGAACCATGGTCTTAGATTTTATTTATATTGCTTGTACATGATTTTTGATTTAGCCAGGGTCGTAGCGTTGAGCCAAGGCCGACGCAGGATTTTCAAAAATTAAAATTGAGGAAGACGAAGTTTGGCGCGGAGACGAGGCAACCAGGGGATGACGCGTGCTTATGATCCATTCGCTCTAATCTCCAAACAGTGGTGCACGCTAGCTCAGTTGGTCAAGGCAAGAGGACTCAAGGTTTGAAGGCAGGGTCTCCAGTTCGAATCCTGGCAAGACCATTGTTTTTTCCTCTTTTTACAAACTTCACATATTTTCTATTTTCTATTTTTTTAAATATTTTCATGCATTTTAATTAATTTCAATAATTCTTATTATGCATTTAAAAACACCAAAAAAATATTTTCCTTTTTTCATTATTTTCAGAAAATGTTTATTTAATTTATAAAATTAAAAAATATTATTTTGCATGCATATTTAATTTAATTGCTAATTTATCATTTAAATCACTTTTAATTAGTTTTTAATTATCAAATTATCTCCAAAAAATCCCAAAAAATTATTTTAGCATATTAATGTTATTTCCAGCATGAAATATTTTTCCCATTCAAAAATTTGCATTTTTACTAACATTTTCCTCTTATTCGATTTCATCGTATTTTCTGATTTCTTATCTTTTCACATGTTATCTCGTTTCGGACGATTTCTTTTTCCGTTTTCATTTTTTTTCAATACTGTAACTGCTTATGGGATGTAATAGTTAAATTAGGGCTTTTATTTTCCGCAAGTTTAAATTATGTATCTGCCCCAAAGCCATGTAATAGCGTAGGATTTACTTTCTGCACCTTTACATTTCCGCATTTTAATTTCCGCACCCTATAAACTGTTAGTAACTAGGCGTGTATGGCAAGACTAAAATCAACATAGCTCACTCTAATTTTCAAGATAAAATATCTGAATCGACACACTTCCTTCACACACGCACCCCTTAGGGTAATTCTCTCTCGTTGCCTTTACGATTACAAATGGTCATGTCCCTCGAACGTAGAGGTATTCTAGCACCGTAGCCTTCAAAACAAATCATCATAGTCCCTTCGATACAAAGATCATAAGACCCACGATATCGCCTACGAATACATGATCTTGACCCTCAATTGTTGCCTACGAAAAATGATGATAGTCCCTTCGAATGTGCTAGGATACTTCCTACAAGTTGCTTTCTATGACCATCCGATGTCCCTTCGAATGTCCCTTCTACATCCAACGAATAGGGTTACCTACCAACTAATGGTATGGATAGCACTATTCTAAAGGAACGTAAAATAACACGAAAACGACCAATTCTTAGTAGGTAATAAGACTTTTAGTTGCTTGCTCTATCAAAATACTTTTCACACCACACACTTTTGTCAAAGTTCAAACTCTTTTCAAAAACAAAACATTTCCGAATACTTTGTATACATTCCTACATGAATCATTACAAAGTCATAGCGAAATGCCTTTCGAAACATTTTTGTCAAACACACAGAAAACAATTTTCAAAAGTGATCTAAGAGCAACTAAGAGCCCGTAGATAACTACGGATGGAAAGGGGTGCTAATACCTTTCCTTTTCATAACCTTCTCCCTTACTCAGAATCTAACGAAGGTCTTTTTCTGTACTTTTTACCTTCCCTTAATTGGATAAAAGAAAAGTCGGTGGCGACTCTTGCTATCCGCACATTTGCGATACAAAAACCTACAAAGTCAGTTCACCGTATTACAGTTGTACACCTTGGGCTCATTTTTCTCTAGCTGCAACTTTTGAAAGTTCTCAACAACAATTTTGAAATTCCTGGCAGCAGATACTTGATGTCACAGAGAATGTTATGACACAGTATCTGACACTGCTTTGACAATTCACACAGTAAATATAGAAAGCAGTAAATAACACAATAAGTTGTTCACCCAGTTCGGTTCTAACAAACCTACGTCTGGAGGCTACCAAGCCAGGGAGGAAATTCACTATTAGTAGTATCAATTCAGAGTTAAACTCGCCCGTTTACAACTCCTCACTTAATCCCTACCCAATGACACTTCAACCTAAGTCCTACTTAGATCTGAGTTCCTACTCACTCCCCCTCAATCACCGCAGTGATATCAACCTATTGACTAATTGAATTGTGAAGACAAACTTCAATAAAATATCTTGATCTTGCTTCAAAGCTTTAATCAAGAGACAAACACTCGTGCTTTAAAGCTTTGAGTGATAAACTACCCTTACAACAAATCCTAGTCCAATGCACTTATCAATTGATAGTTGCTTGGCTCACAAGGAGAAACTAGAATTACAAAGACCAACTGTTAAAACCTTTAACAGTACACAAACAAAAAGCCTTCAATGTCTTCAATGGAATCCAGAGGCGTAGCTGTAGAATAAGGGTTGAATTCTTTATATAGAAGCAATTCTGAATCTTCAGTATTGGGCTTCCATAAAGATAGCTAGGGTTCACTTAATTTTCTCCTAAAAACATGGTTTGTTTCACAACCAATTTAGGTTTAATCAAGATTAACCTAGCAGCCACGTGAGCATGCTTTCTAATAACAGAAAGACATAAATAAAATGCTCAACAAACTTCCTGAAAAATCTCAGGAAAAACTGATTCTGCAGAACAGAATGTCCCACTGAATGTCATAACATCTGTCATGACATCAGTCTGTTTTCTGCAGAATTTCCAGCACAGCTTTAGCTTCCCAGTTCTGAGCTGTACTTTTACCATCCTTGTCCAGTAGGATTTATCTTCAATCTCTGAATGTCATGACATCCATCATGACATTGTTAAAGCCTAGTTTTACCAAAACTGATGCCAACTTAAAACACTAACAAATTTTATCAGTAACAACTCCACATCTAGGGCACAAACACACTTGTGAGCCCTTGATTTTGCACCGATAGAGGAAATCCAACAAATCCTCCTCAGTCTTGGGGTAAACATCAACTATGTCAACATTGGGGCTTTCGCTAGTACTTTCCTCGAGCATATTGTCTTCAGGAAATTCTGCCAGTTCCACCATGCTTATCTCAACAGGTTCAGCAAATAACGCTTCCTCCTGCCTTAGAGGATCAGCGTCGATGTAATACGATGGGAGAACTGACTTTGGAATTTGTTTTGCTTTTGATCGCAAATGTTACGGATAGCAAGAGTCGCCACCGACTTTTCTTTTATCGAATTAAGGGAAGGTGAAAAGAATAGAAAAAGACCTTCGTTAGATTCTGAGTAAGGGAGAAGGTTATGAAAAGGGAAGGTATTAGCACCCCCTTTCATCCATAGTTATCTACAGGCTCTTAGTTGCTTTAGCTCATCTTTAAAATTTGCTTTCTATGTGTGTGTTTGAAAATGTTTTAAAAAGGCATTTCGCTTTGACTTCGTAATGATTCACACTGGAATGTATACGAAGTGTTTCGAAATGTTTTGTTTTGAAAAGTGTTTTAACTTTGACAAAAGTGTGAGGTGTGAAAAGTATTTTGATAGAGCAAGCAACTAAAAGTCTTATTACCTACTCAGAACAGTCGTTTTTGTGTTATTTTACTTTCCTTTAGAATAGTGCTATCCATACCATTAGTTGGTAGGTAACCCTATTCGTTGGATGTAAGAGGGACATTCGAAGGGACGATCATCACTTTTCTTAGGCAACAATCGAGGGACGAGATCATGTATTGGTAGGCCACGTCGAGGGACTATGATCTTTGTATCGAAGGGACTATGATGATATGCTTGTAGGCAACGGTGCTAGGATACCTCTACGTTCGAGGGACTTGACCATTTATTCGAAAGGCAGCGAGAGAGAATACTCTAGGGGGTGCATGTGTGAAGAGAATGTGTTAAATTCAGATATGTTATCTTGAAATTAGAAGTGATCTATGTTCGTTTTTATCTTGCCATACACGCCTAGTTACTAGCAGTTTATATGCGTGTGAAAAGTAAATTGCAGAAAGTAAAGTGTGGAAAGTAAATCCTACGCTATTACATGGCTTTGGGGAAGTTACATAATATAGGAGTGCGGAAAGTAAAGGAAGAAAATGAATCTACGCTATTACATGATAAAAACTTTGCGACCTATACATCCTTTCTAGAATTGTAAATGCGAAATAAGAAATAGATAATCGGAATAATAAGAAAATGTTAGCAAAATGTTTTGGAAATTAGTAGAAAAAAGGTTTTTAGGTTAGTAATCCTAATTAGATGATAAAGCAATTTATTGGGAATTTTTTGGATTGGTTTTAATAAGAAAAAGCAATTAAAAGTCAAATTTATAGTTAATTAACAATTAATTAAAATATGCATGCAAAAATATTAATTTTTATGCCAAAAATTAAATAAACATTTTTCTGTCCTAAATGCAAAAAGAAAATATTTTTTGGTGATTTTTTATGCATTAGAAAATTTTTTGAAAAGAAATTAAATTAAATAAGAAAATATGAAAAAAGTTGGTTAGTTTTTGTTAGTGTTTTAAGTTGGCATTACTTTTGGTAAAACTAGACTATAGCAATGTCTTGATAAAAGTCATGACATTCAGAGATTGAAGATAAATCCTACTTGACAAGGATGTTTAAGCAGCTCAGTTGGAAGCAATTCTTTGTCGGAAATTCTGAAGTTTGATTGATGTCATACCGGATGTCATGACATCCTATGTGACATTCTGCTCGAACTGTTTTCTGAGATTTTTCGGAAGTTTGTTGGCTTTATTATGTTTTTCTTATTAGATTGCATGCTCACGTGGTGTTAGGTCAATCTTAGTTAAACCTAAATTGGTTGTTGATAAGACCAAGTTTTAGGATTAATTAAGTGAACCTAGCTATTATTATAAGCCCAAACTGAAGTTTCGGGATCGCTTCTATAATAAGGAAAGAACTTTAACTTGCTGCCCTCGGAATGTATTGAAGATTTAGCAGTTGTATTTTGTGTAATTCTAGTTACTCTTGTGAGCCAAGAAATTATCAATTAATAAGTGCCTTGGACTAGGATTTGATTGTAAGGGTAGTTTATCACTCAAAGCTTTGAAGCACGAGTGTTTGTCTCTTGATTAAAGCTTTGAAGCAAAATCAAGATAGTTTATTGAAGTTGTCTTCACAATTCAATTAATCAATAGGTTGATATCTTGTTGTGATTGAGGGGAGTGAGTAGAACTCGTGTCTAAGTAGGACTTAGATTGAAGTTGCATTGGTAGGTTTTAAGTGAAGGAGATAAAGTGGTTGGTTTATTCCGAATTAATTCTACTAATAGTGAATTTCCTCCTGGCTTGGTAGCCCCTGCATGTAGGTGTAGTTACACCCGAACTGTAAACAATTTATTGTGTTCTTTATCGCTTTGAATTTATTGTGTGAATTGTTAAGAGTGTCGACATCTTGTGTCATAACATTCTCTCGTGACATCACGATCCGCTGCCGTGAATTGCAATTGGCATCGAGCAGCACCACCTGTTATTTCATCTGAGATCTAGGGATAATAGTTTCGCGTAATGGATAAGGAAGGAGGATTTGGAGGTAGACCACCCATATGGATGAATCTAATTATGATTACCGAAACCTCGTATGGTTGCCTTTTGAGACCATCGGATATTAAAGCTTGAGAGCCTCGACAAAGGATGGAAACATCCCACCAAGCTTGAGAAGGATGGAACCACTGTCTTGAAACCTGAGGAAGAGTGGAACAAAGAAGAAGAGGAGCTAGCACTGGGGAACTCTAAAGCATTGAATGCCTTATTCAATGGTATTGACAGAAATATCTTCAGACTAGTTCATCAATGTGAGCTGGCCAAGGATGTTTGGGACACTCTCAAAACTACTCATGAGGGGACATCCAAGGTGAAGATGTCAAGACTTCAGATGCTCACTACCAAATTTGAGAACTTGAAGATGAAAGAAGATGAGACCATTCATGAGTTTCACATGAATATCTTGGAGATTGCCAACCCTCGTGAGCACTTGGTGAGAAGATGTCAGAAGAAAAGCTGGTGAGAAAGATTCTCAGATCATTGCCTAAAAGTTTTGCTATGAAAGTGACTGCTATAGAGGAAGCTTAGGACATCAGCACCTTGAAGGTGGAAGAACTTGTTGGATCTCTCCAGACTTTTGAGATGGGAATCAGTGAAACTGTTGACAAGAAGAACAAGAGTATAACACTTGTATCCAACTCTGAAGAAGGATGCAAGGAAGATGATGAAGAGAAGGTATCTGAAGCTATAACTATGCTTGGAAGGAAGTTCAACAGACTCATCAAGAGAATTGATCCAAAGTCAAGGTCCAATGTCAAGGACATTTCATCTGACATTAGCAGATCTTATGACTCCAGCAGAAGATCCAAGTCGAAGAAAAGGAAGTCAGCGAAAAATCCGAGGTCATGGTTGTGAAGGATATGGGCATATTAGAGTGAATGTCCCACCTTTCTAAAGAAACAAAAGAAAGGGATGACTGTCACTTGGTCTGATGGTGACTCAGGAAGTGAATCTGAGGAAGAAGCAGCCAAACTTGTCACTGCCACTATAAATCACCTCAACAATGACATTATAATGTTGAACTCAAACTTGATCGATGTCTAAGTCATCAAAATGTTGACATCCGTAATCGATAAGTTGGAAGAAATTTTGCAGATGAATGTAGGAAATAAGCATGGCCTAGGATATGTCGCAAAGAATCACTGGTGACAAGAAGAAGAACAGATCTGGAAAATCAATGTCAAAGAAGATGTCACAACACAAGTCAGGAAATAGGTCTGGCTCAGATATATTGAGGCAAAGAAATTTGCTGATAACAAAAAGAAGAACAGACCTAATAAACCAATGTCAAAGCATATGTCACAACATTGGAGTCAACATCAAGATCAAAGAAACATGAACAAAAAGTTTCAGAGATGGAGATGTCATTATTGTGGGAGGTTTGGTCACATAAAGCCTTTTTGCTTTAGACTACATGGATATCCTAATCAAGTTCCTTATGTGAAGCCTAAGACCAACAAGGCATCATACACTCAACAGTGGAAAAAGAGGACTGCAACATTGATAGCTCACACTTCCCTTAGAGTGTCTACCAAGGAAGATTGGTACTTTGACAGTGGGTGTTCTAAGCATATGACTGGAATCAAAAATCTTCTGAATAATGATAAACCTCATTCTACCAATTTTGTTACTTTTGGAGATGGAACTAAAGGAGAAATCAAAGGTGTTGGAAACTTAGACTGTTCTGGAGTCCCAAACCTAAATGGAGTGTTGCTGGTAAAAGGCTTGACTGCTAATCTCACAAGCATAAGTCAGCTATGTGATATGGGATTCAAAGTCAACTTCACTAGGTCTGAATGTCTTGTAATCAATGGTAAACAAGAAGTGGTTATGAGAGGAGTCAGATCAAAGGACAACTGCTACATGTGGGAATCTGAGAACACCAACCTGTCTTCTGGGTACTCTACAGACACAGATGAAAAGGAGGTAAAGTTGTGGCACCAAAAAATTGGTCATTTACATCTCAGAGGAATGAAAAAGATCATTTCCATGGAGGCAGCCAGAAGAATACCAAGACTTCATATTGATGAAGGAAGAGTCTGTGGTGAGTGTAAGGTTGGAAAGCAAACCAGAATGTCACACCCAATGTCTAGACATCTGACCACTTTTAAAGTGCTGAAGCAAACTCCTACGGCCTGGTATGAAAGGCTGACCAAGCTCCTTACTGACATAGTATTTGGAGGAATGTCAGACCCAATGGTGAGACATTTTTCCAACCAAATGCAAGATGAGTTTGAAATGAGGCTCATGGGAGAGTTGACTTATTTTCTTGGACTGCAAGTCACACAGATGGAAGACTCAACATTCCTTTCACAGAGCAAGTATGCAAGGAATATTGTCAAGAAGGTTGGAATGGAGAATGCCAGCCATAAAAGGACTCCTGTTCCTACACATTTAAAGTGGTCCAAGGACACAAGTGGAAAAAATGTTGATCAAAGCTTGGATAAAAGCACTTCTGAAGGATGTTTCTTCTTGGGGAATAATCTTGTTTCTTGGTTCAGCAAGAAGCAAAACTGTGTGTCCCTATCCACTGCTGAGGCTAAATTCATAACAGATGATAGCAGTTGCTCTCAGATGGTCTGGATGAAGCAGATGCTGACTGAGTACAATGTCACACAGGATGTCATGACATTGTACTGTGACATCCTGAGTGCTGTTAATATTTCAAAGAATCCTATACAACACAGTAGGACTAAGCACATTGACATTAGACATCACTTCATCAGAGACCTTGTGGAAGAGAAAGTGATTGAATTGGAACATGTAGCCACTGAACCTCAAATGGCTGACATTTTTACTAAAGCTCCTGAGGCTAGTCAGTTTGAGATTTTAAGGGACAAGTTGGGTATTTGTCAATATGAGGAATTGTAGCAATTAACTTTGCTTTCAACAAAGAATGGAAGAGACCTTTTATTTCAATTAATTGTAAGTGGGTCATTTAATTATTTTCATCTTACTTTTAAAAGGTCCATGAATAAGAAGAGACTCCTTCATATAATAGTTTCTTCATTTGAAAGTATCATATTGTCTTCATCCAAAAGATACTCTCAAACCCACTGCCATTCTCGTTCTCATTCCCTCAAAAGTTTTCAGCAAAATATGTCTTCATCCTCTTCATCATCTCAAGAATCTGGTTCTTCATCACCTACCATGGCTGAGGTTAGGAAAATGAAGCCATGCATGTCAAGCTCGAGGGTTACTCCATCGCGGCAATGGCTATGACCTAAAAAGTCAAGAAATTGCGCACAAGGAATGCACGAAGGTCACAAGCATCACCTTCTGGTAAGACTTCTGAACCATCCTCTTCTGTTCCCCCAAAAATAGCAAACAGAGAGGGGTCTAGGTCTGTGCATGAAGCCATTTCTAGGATAGTGACTAGGATCCTAAATGAAAACCAATCTGTACCTGGGGTTTCAGTCCCTCTAAACCCTAAGTCTGCTAGCCCTAGTTTAGCAGTTGATCCAGATGTCACTGAGAATGTCAAGACATCTGATGATCATGTCAAGAAAACCCCTATGGATCCTGATACTGAAACAACTGTTGATTCTCCTGTAAAGAATGTTGCCAAGCCCTCTGTTCCAGTCATTGAAGATGATACTCTTGTTGAACCCCCTGCTGGTAATGAAGATGAGATTTCTGATGGTATTCTTGAGGAAACCCCAGAAAAATGTACCTCTGATAAATCACCTGTGAAACCTGCTGACTACATTTCTGATAGTATCTTGGAAGAGACTCCAGAAAAACCAAGTGGTGATAATCTTGAAGAGTCTCCAGTTCAAGATTCTGAAAATTTAGTTGAACCTCCTGTCATAGATTTGGATGAATTATTCTCAGACAATGACCTCATTGCCAATGTCAATCCAAGCATTGCAAAGAGGATGATGAGAAGGAAGGGAAAACAGGCTGCCTCACAGAGTCCTGTTAAAGAAAAAGGTGTTGAAGATGTGCATAAAGCTGAGAAGAACTCCAAAGCTGGACCCTCTACAAAGAAGTGTAGAGTAAAAACTGTTGGTGGTGGCTCTAGACCAAAGAGAACACCAATTGTGAAAAAGAGAAAGGTTCCTGAACCTTCAGAGTCAGATCAAGACTCTGACTTTGATGTTGAGGAGAATGTCACAGACATTCATCCAAGAAAGAGGCCAACTCTTGGGAAACTGCCCAAGGTGCCTGAAGTGGCCATTGATAACATCTCATTCCATCATCCTGAGAATGCTGGAAGATGGAAGTATGTTTGCTTAAAGAGGGTGGCTCTGGAAAGAGAGTTGAATAAGAGTGCACTTGAGTGCAAGGAGATTGTTGATTTGATTAAGGAGGCTGGTCTAATGAAAACAGTTGTGAGTTTCTCAAACTGTTATGATGTTTTGGTAAAAGAGTTTATAGTCAATTTGTCAAGTGGCTGTGGTGATGGGAGGTTTGCTGACTACAAGACTGTGTATGTGAGGGGGAGAAAAGTAAAGTTCTCTCCAAGAGTGATCAAAAGATTCCTGGGGAGATCAGATGATGCTCAGCCAGAGCTTGAGGAAACTGACAACCAAATCTGTCAAACCATCACCAAACAAGTAAAGCAATGGCCTCTGAAGGGAAAACTCACAGCCAGTAAGTTGAGTGTCAAATTTTCCATCCTGCATAAGATAGGTGCTGCTAACTGGGTCCCAACCAATCACAAGTCAACCATTTCTATTGGACTGGGAAGATTCATATATGCAGTAGGCACTCAGGCTAAATTTGACTATGGAACCTACATATTTGACCAGACCCTCAAGCATGCTGAAAGCTATGCAATCAAAGGACCAATAGCCTTTCCCTCCCTACTGTGTGGAATTATCATTGATCAATTTCCTGACATTCTTGGTGATAGAGATTCAATATGCAAAAGAGCTCCTGCACTTGGATTCCATTACAAGCTCTTTCAAGGGAAACATGTCCCAGACATTGTCATGACATCTGCTGAGACATCAAATATCAAGGAAAAATATCAGAAGGCAAATGTCATAGCTGTGCTGAAAGCAACTTGCAAGGAGCTTGAAGCAAGAAAACAAAGTCTTGAAGAACTGATCTCTACACTTGAAAAGGAGCAAGACACAGAGGTTGAGGATGAAGGGCTAGCTGGTGATGATTCTGCTGCAAATCTGGATGAAGATGCTGATGCTGATCAAGCAACTGCTGCTGAGAGCAGTTCTGAAGATGCCTCTTTCCACAATGCTTCTTCTGGAGAGGAAATCACTTGATTTGTAATCCTGTGCAATTGTTGCCTGAGTGTTTTTGTTGTTAATTTTACTTGTTTTAATTCTGATTACCTTGGAAATTGTATTTCTTTTGATAGGATGTAACATTTAACAATGCTGGTACTTAATTATATATTGAAATTTTGGGGTACTTGTATTGGTCCTTTGGCCCCTTTGTGGCTAAAAAGGGGGAGAAGTACTGGGTGACAATTGGGGAAACTGTATGGAAATTTGTATGGGTAGAATTTATCTTCTCTAGGTTCTGTTTCTTTTAAGGTTAGGATAGCCTAGAACTAGTCTGTTTTCTTCTGCTGCATAGGTACTCTGATGACTTAAGTTGTTTTAGCCAAAAATGTGCCAAAGGGGGAGTTTGTTAGTGTTTTAAGTTGGCATTACTTTTTGGTAAAACTAGACTATAGCAATGTCTTGATAAAAGTCATGACATTCAGAGATTGAAGATAAATCCTACTTGACAAGGATGTTTAAGTGCAGCTCAGATTTGGAAGCAATTGCTGTACTGGAAATTCTGCAGAAGTTTGATTGATGTCATACCAGATGTCATGACATCCTATGTGACATTCTGTTCTGCAGAATCTGTTTTTTCCTGAGATTTTTCAGGAAGTTTGTTGAGCTGCTTTATTATGTTTTTCTGTTATTAGATTGCATGCTCACATGGCTGTTAGGTCAATCTTAGTTAAACCTAAATTGGTTGTTGATAAGACTAAGTTTTTAGGATTAATTAAGTGAACCTTAGCTATTATTATGGAAGCCCAAAACTGAAGTTTCAGGACTGCTTCTATAATAAGGAAAGAACCCTTACCTTGCTGCAGCGCCTCTGGAATGTATTGAAGATTTAGCAGGTTGCATTTTGTGTAATTCTAGTTACTCTTGTGAGCCAAGAAATTATCAATTGATAAGTGCCTTGGACTAGGATTTGATTGTAAGGGTAGTTTATCACTCAAAGCTTTGAAGCACGAGTGTTTGTCTCTTGATTAAAGCTTTGAAGCAAAATCAAGATAGTCTATTGAAGTGTGTCTTCACAATTCAATTAATCAATAGGTTGATATCACTGCTGTGATTGAGGGGGAGTGAGTAGGAACTCAGGTCTAAGTAGGACTTAGATTGAAGTTGCATTGGGTAGGTTTTAAGTGAAGGAGATAAACTGGTTGATTTATTCCTGAATTAATTCTACTAATAGTGAATTTCCTCCTGAAGCAACTCGTTTTTCAAAAATCATTTAAATTTTCAAAAACAGTGAAATCGCCACCTAATTTTATTTGTTCTAAAAGAAGAACGGGAAAATATAGATAAAACCCACGAAAGAAAAGGATAAGACGGTCTACGAAATTAAAGAGATATAGGTTCGGGAGTTGGTTATGCAAGGGGAAGGTATTAGCACCCCTTACATCCATCGTACTCGATGGTAGCCATTTAGTTCAAAATGTGGTGGTGTGTTAGTGTAAAATTTTACGATCTTCTAAGTTTTGAAAAGATAAAGAAAGGGAGAAGAAATGTTTTAATTATTTTGAGTTTGACACGGTTTTGAAACCGCGTGCCTACGTATTCCCTCGTGCAATGGGAAAGTCAAAACTCCGTAGTTCTTCGTTAGAAAATAATTGTTTGTTGATTGATTTTAAATGAAAAGACAAGTCATCATTTTTAAAGGAGAAGACTCGTCTAACGTCCACAAGGTGTGATAAAGAATAAAGGACTACGCACCAACATGAGGGAGGGTTTGAGAACACCTCTAGTACTCAAGTGGAGAAGTCGAAAACCTTGGGAATAGAGGAAGAAGCATCTCAATTATAAATGAATCATGTCTAATCTTGAAAAGGGTTTAAAGGTAAATGGTGCTTGGAGCGCACAAGAGATATTGAATGTGTTGGAATTGATTTTAAATTGTGGATGACAAGTACCAAAACGTTAGGCTATCATCTAACGATTCGAATACTCGAAATTGGCGAGTAACTTCAACCAATCATCTCTCATCCCAAAAAATTTATTATGAAAAGGGTGAGGTGAAACAAAGTTCACATTTATTAAGTGTATGGAATAAAGTATTTAAGTCATTGGGCTATCCTCTAATGGCCCAAATATTCTACATTTTAATTAAATCGTCGGGCTATCATCCAACAATTTAATTAAATACCATAGCACTATGTTTTTTTTGTTTTAGAACATGGATTTGAAGTTTCTCAATTTATTAGGCTATCATCTAATCAATTAGAAACTCAGATTCGTTTTAATCGTTAGGCTAACATCTAACTATTAAAACAAATCTTATCCAAATGTTCTCTTTTTTGGTAAAAAAATTTTGAAAACAACTCGACGTTGGATCGAGGTTTGAGAAGAAGACTCGACGTTGGATCGAGTTTTTATTGAAAGTGTTTTAAATGCTTGGTGAATGGAGAACGAATCAGGTCGAGATAATTGTAAATAACAAATAAAATCGACAAAGCCCATACAAGGTGGCCAACCTAAGTATAAAACAATTAAATTACATGTGTACTAGCAAAGTGGGCTAGTCTACTAAGACGACCAATTGGGACAATTGATCCAAATAGGCTCACTGTAAGAAGACCCAGGATCAAGCGTACATGTGTGCATGTGTGGTCATCGCGACGCTTCGTAGCTTTGTCGACTTACGGGTTTAAAAATGATTTATTAATATTAGTATTAAAAAATGATTTTTTTGGTTTTTGTGTAAGTGACAAATAATTAAATAATAAAGCAATAAAATCTTTACTAAAATTATTACAAACCATAGGGATGGGGATACAAATTTACAAATGGGGATACAAAACCCAAAGACTCCTTAATGTATTTTTTTTATATATTTGAATTAAATAAATAAATAAAATAACTCACCAATAACTATACCAATAAAAAAAATATAAACAAATGTGATTGAGTAAAAATAGTTACGGAACATTTTTTTACACTTGTAATCCTTTTTTTTATAAATAAATGAAATATATAAATGTTGCAAGAAAATAGGAGAGACTATTTGACTAAACAAAATCATGATATTTGACATTTAATAAATAAAACAAGATTAATAAAAAATAAAGAAAAAATCAAAAAAGGTTAAACAACTTAGTCCAACATTCTCTCTCGTTCAGTTTTCTCTCACGCTTAAAACTCTCTGTTTCTCTCAATCTCTCACGTTGATAGCTATGCCATTAACGACCTTTCTCGAAATCGTTTCTGTTTTCCTCGTGATGGCCATGGAATCATCCCTCTCACCTAAACTGCTACTTCATTATGCCTTTCTTGAACGCTAAAACAACAACACAAACCTAAGTCCCAAATCTACATGATTCAGATCTAAAATTGATATAGAGTTACACGGTTGCAATCGAAAGAAAAATAAAGAAAATAGATAACAAACCAAGGTATGTTGATTTACGATTCAGTTTGATTCTTCTTCATCTGCTCGCTTTTGGATCTGTGTGTCGCTGTGTCGCTGCTAAACCTCTGCGAATTTGTTGTTTTTCTCGAATCTGATGTCGTTGTTGCTTTGGACTTCTTTTCACCGCTTCTGAACTGCTATTGTATTGGAAATCTGTTTCGAGTTGATGAGTGTCTGAGATTTGAAGAAAGTTGGGTCTGTTTGGAGGAAATTTTAATAACTATGAAACTTGGTGTTTTTTTTCGATCAAATATCTTTCTCTCCCCCCCCTTTTCTCTGTGATTTTGGTCTGTTATAAAGGAAGTGAAGAGTGAGGGATAGGATAGGTGATTGCTGAGAAATTGAGAGGATAAGGATTGGGAAAACTTAGTTAGGACAAAATCAAGGATAGATTAGTAGCTATAAAATGTTGGTGGAATGACAATTTGCGTGGTAGTGGAGTTGTGTTGAATATGGCTTGAAAATACAAATGAAAGTACAACCAACCTTGATGTTTTTATATTTTTTTGTAAATTATACTAATAACAAAAAATGCATATATATTGAACTATAATTAACTTAATTTTTTTATTACAATAAAACTTAATTAAATAATATATCGTAAAAAATAATGAAAAATAAAATAGATATAATGAATATTGGATAGTAACAGAAAAAATTAATTTAAATTGAAAATAAAACACAAGTTTTACTAAGAATCAACTTATTTATTAAAATAAAATAGATCCTAAAGAAAATAAAGATAATAAAAGTGCAATAAAAAATGATTCTAAAAAATTTAAGATGTGTTAGAAATTTTATAAGAAATAAAATGTAATTAACGATGATTATTAAAATCAAACAAAATGGAAAATCTACCGTTGATTACTAATTAAAATTCAAATATGTAATAATAGAAAATATTTCAAAAAAGGAAAGATTTTATTTAATTCAAAGCTCTAATCAAAAATGCAAAAATCAAGCATGAAATAATTTATAGATACAAACATAATTACTATTAAAAACAAAATATTGTTATTTAGAAAATAAAACAAAATTCCTTTTAATTATTATTTCATTATTTAACTAATAGAAATTATTTAGTAAAACCTCACCAAATAATTAGAATTAATTAAATATTAAAAATAAAAATTAAAGTGAGAAAGGATGCAAATGCAATGATGAATGACTGTTTTTTTTTAATTTTAAATATAATGCGAGTAGAAAAATAGCAGGGTAAAATTTGGGGTGCAACACCTCCCTGGCTTGGTAGCCCCAGATGTAGGTGTAGTTACACACTGAATTGGGTAAACAATTTATTGTGTTCTTTACTGCTGTTTGAATTTATTGTGTGAATTGTTAACAGAGTGTCAGATACTGTGTCATAACATTCTCTCGTGACATCACGATTTGCCGCCAGAATCACGATCCGCCAGAATTGCGCTTTGCAAGTTGTAAAAAGAAAGTGGGAAGCCAGGGATCGAACCCCTGACCTCCTGGATATACCCACACGCATGTTACCGTCTGAGCCAGGCAGCCTTGGTGTTTTAAAATCACAATCATTGGATTATACGTGATCACGTGTTCTATTTTGAATTTTCAAGGCAAGTCAAACTGTGGGCCCCGATTTTAAACATTGAGCCAATCGGATCGCACCATAACGCCACGCACGCAGTCAAAGGGTCTCCGCCTGAGACGTCACCGGAGCTAGGGCTCCGGTCGTCTTCTCCGGCCGGCCTCAACCTAAAAAACCTGCAAAAAGCATCATTCAACGCAAAACAAAAACCCAGATCACCTAATTCAACCCCTGCGAACACGATGGTGATGTTCTTTTGCTCTGAATCGGCCTGGATATTCAAATTCGAAGTTTCATCAGTTTTGGAACCCCATCAATGGAAAACTGTGATTTCTAGTCAAAGCTCACATGTTATGCATCAAACATGTTCTAATGGATACCCTGAGATCATACAAGCAATCGAAAACAGTTAGTAATGCATGAATTATGAAAATTGATTTTAAGAAGTTTACCAAACCGGTGCTGCTTGGATGACACGATCTGGAATGGCTTGGCCTTGTGTAAGGGCTTGGATTGGTTGCTGGAATGCTCAGGAACGCGAATGAATCAATGAGAAGGCTGGAAAGTGGCTGCAAATAGGATTTCGAAATTTGCAACTTTGTAAGAATTTGGTGAATTTTACAGTTTGCCCATGAGGCTAGGGTTTCTCTCTTGTACTTGTGAATGTATCATGTATTTATAGAGTATGAAATTTGATAAAAAAGAATGAGAAAATATATTGCTTTGAGTGCAAAAATATTCCCTTGTAAATATTCATCAAATCTTTCCAAAATTGGATTTTTCCTTCCTTGTAGCATTTTGCACGAATTTGGCATGTTATTTGGGCTTCTTTGGTCCTCAAGATAGGTAGAAATCAAACCCAACATGTCTTATACCTTGCTTTTGTATTTTATTTAATTTAAAATTGAATTAAATGCTTTAAATTCAAAATAAATTAAATAAATTGAAGAAGAGGCGTGGCAAGGTGTAGAGAGGCCATGGATAATGTTAAGATCTAGTTTGGATCATAAAAATATAAGCCCATTTGGAAATTTTTTGCATTTGTCAAGTATTTCTCTTTGTGCACCTCCTCAAAAATGCTTAACTTGTACAAGGTGTATCTTGCTCATTTTTAAATATTTTTGGGTGTTCTTGGACTTTTTAGAAAGCTCGAGATGTTCTCTAAGAAACCTCTTTGGTTTCATCACAATTGAAGTTTCCATGCTCATGAACACTTCTTTACAAAAAGTTGACTTTTTGTTGACTTTGAAAAGGACCTGTAAAACATAAATTTGTTTAATACAATGAATCAGCTGCTCTCATCGGAGACGTAGGCATAAATTGGTCGAACGTTATCAAATATCGCGTGTTCTCTTTATGTATTTTTTCAGATTTGTTTTGTTTCGATCGAATTATTGTTCTAACAATTTTAAATACATTTAATTTCAAACCCCTTTCTTGACTGTGAGGATGTCATGAGTTTAGCAAAAGTATATCACAACAAAATGATTAGTAAGTGGCTAAAAACTTTGGATGAAGAAATGGCAAACATGTGTTTATTGATGCAGCATATGGGTTGGTAAATATGCTGCCATGATAAAGTGCTGGAGAGGACATTTAGGAAACGCTTTTTTTGTTCATACATATCTGTACCTTACATCTGCCCAATTTTTTTTATAAATTCTTGTATTGTCCTAATAAATTAATGTAGACACATTTGTATTTGGTTGGTATTTGAACCAAGCTTTGTCAAGAGTGTTAACCATGCTAATTTTTATACAACTAAAGTTAACCAAATTTAAACCATAAAAAATGTTCATTCAGAGTCCGAATAAATTAATAAATAAACTCATGTGTTTGTAGGATAGTTTAAAAATATTTGTTAAACAAGTTTGGGTTTTTTAGTATTTAAATAAGAGACTTTAAATGGAAGAGCCTTGAAATTTAAGTTGCACCAATAAAAATAAATTTTGAAAATTTGTTTGGTTAGCAACAAGATGTCACACATAATATTGAGACAATGTATCGACAATATGATCTAAAAGAGGTAGGTTTGTACAAACAAACAAAAGTAAAGTTAATAACACCAATAATTAATAATTTTGTTCTGCAATGTCACCAATGTCAGAGGGTTGTAGCCTAAATGTCTGGTTAATGAGAAGTCAACGAAGAAGGTTAAAGTATTTGTGTTCGAAAGATTAACTCTATTAACTAAAGCGTTTCGACCAACATAACAAACACAGTTTAAAGAAATCTCAAGAGATTATCCACAAGATTAGGCTCACTTGCTCTTTCAGACATGTTGAAAAGCTTCGACAAAGGACTACATGAAGGCACCTTTCGACACCATGTCGAAGGCAATTAATGCCAAAGACTTAGAATATTCTAATGTTCAAGAGTTAAAGAAGTTTAGAAGCACGTCGAAGAGTATTACAAGTGTTAGAACAAAGTTTGTTTCTAATAATATATTAAAGTTTTGATGATAACAAGTATAATAAATTTTGTATAGAAGTTATGATCCTCTGATAAATATGATACTCTAACATGCTTATGTTTAGTTTCAGAAGATGTTCTGACTCAAGTTCTAAATGGAACGTTACACCTTGTTGAGTAGAAGATAAATTTAGAAGTTCTAAGGAAGAACTTCTGGTCACGCACGCTAGAAGCAACTTCTGATAGAAGCATACAAGCGCAAACCTCTGATAAGAAGCACCAAAAGAATGTTCTGATTAGAAGATGTTTGCTTACAGAAGATCATGAAGTATTAGAAGTTCTAATGAGAATATAACTTCTGGTCACACAAGCTAGAAGCAACTTCTGATATAAGCAACTTATGATAGAAGCATGCAAGCGCAAACCTCTGATAGAAGCACCATGTGTAAAATTCGGATAAAAGTAACTTCTGATAGAAGCAGACAAGCACAATTCTGATAGAAAGCACCAACATAATGTTTTGATAAGAAGATATTATAACAAGGCTTACAGAAGATCATTATCTAAATACACGTCATCTTCTAAAAGACAAAACCTGCCATAGTAACGTTAACCTACTGAGCGAAGAAGACAAAATACTTGAGTGGTTCAACTTTCAGGGATTATTTAGCAAACAAATCACGTGAAGCTAAACAAAGTCATAATTACATTTTCCAGTAACCAAGACACACTACCATGCAATAGAAAATTTCTGGAAGCACTATATAAAGCATTCAAATTCAAAGGAGAAGATAACAACTCTCAACAACACTCAAGAACAAGGCATAACAACTCATAATAATTATCTTGAGTAAACTCACGCTGCAAAATATAGATTAATTCTTGTAATCAATTTACTAAACCTTTGAGCTTCATATTTTGTGTAAACTTCACTTTGTGAAGAAAAGCTTTTTAGAAGCAATATTGTACACAGTCAGTCAGAAATCATTTATTTGATAGTTGTTCCTTGAGAGACCAGTCAAGATTATCGAGAGGGCTAGGACTAGTTAAGTCTTATAGGTGTTAGTCATTTGCAGTTGGCTTATGCATAGTTGTTCCTTGAGAGACCAGTGGGTCAAGATTCTCGAGAGGCTAGGACTAGTTGAGTCTTAGAAGTGTTAGTCACTTGCGCTGGCTTGTGCATAGTGGTTCCTTTAGAGACCAGTTGGGTCAGAATTCTTGAGATGGCTAGGACTAGTGAGTCTTAGAGGAAGTTAGTCACAACAGTTGGTTGTGTAGTGTAATCATTTGATTATAGTCGTTGAGAGAGGCGAAATCACTTTGATGGGTGGACCAGAGTAGTTTGAGTTTCAAACAAACCACAATAAAAATCCTTGAGTATTTTAGTATTGTTGTTTAGGTAAAATAATTAAAAAGAAGAAAAACTTATTCAACCCCTGTTCTAAGTGTTTTTCCAAGCCTTCAATTGGCATCAGAGCTCTTGGTTCTGGTGCAAACACTTAACAAAGGTCGATAAAGATCCGTAAGAAAACACAAAATGGCAATGTAAAACAACACTAAACCTCCAATGTTTGATGGAGAAGACTTTGAGTATTGGAAGGATAGACTGAAAGCTTTATTTCGTGCTATGATCCCGATCTATGCGACACGGTGTTGGATGGTTACAAACATCCAAAGATATAGAGATGGAAACAAGATTGAAAGGAAAGCTATGGACAAGGCACAAAAGCGTAATATAAAATAATCATAAAGCTGTAAATATTCTCTTAAGTGCTATTTCAAAATTAGAATATGAAAAAATCACAAACCGAGCCACAACGCATGACATTTTTGAGTCACTCAAAATGTCACATGAAGGGAACGCTCAAGTTAAGGAGACCAGAGCTCTAGCGCTTATCCAGAAATATAAAGCATTTAAAATAATAGTTTTTTATTTTTAATACAATATTAATTAATATTTATTGTTTTCAAAATAATCGTTACAGTGTTTTTATTTTGAATACAAACGTAGTCCGTTTATAAAGGAATCGAAATGATTGCTAAATAACTTTAATATTTTGAAAAAGTTAAACAAATGAGATTGCAAACAAACTTTGTCTAAATTCAAAAAGTTCCAAAACAAAAGAAAGAAAAGGAAGTTTGCAAGTCATTATTATTGTTGACTATCAATAGGAAATTGAAGTAGTGGACACAATCAATCCTCCACTAATTCTGGCTTTTTCTTCTATACAGTATGTTCCACTTCTAATTCTTTGCTTTTTCTTCTATACATTGCTACAAATTATTAAGTCTTGTTAAGCTGCATTTTCTTCTACCTTAAATTTCTTTAACTATTCTTACTCTTTTGAACACTACCTTAAGTTATGAAGGCTATTGTTGGAGCACTTCTTTCATCTTCTATGGAGATGCTGGTCAAAAAGATTGTTTCTGGTGAGTTTACTGATTTGTTTCAGAGGACTCAGCTTGACGTTGAGCTATTGAAAACGGAGATAACACGAGTCTTCAATCAGACTTTATGATGCGAGGACAAATGATCGCGAACCTCTGTCAAGAAGTGGTCGGAGATGTTGCAAGATGCTTTCTTCTTATTTCAAAAGTTTAATGAAAGATCTATTCTAAACCGCAAAAGCTATTTGAAATATTAGAACATTTGAGAAACCAAAATCTTGATTGAAAGAAGGTGATTCCAACTGTTTGGAATGTAACTCCTACAAGCCCTTTTTGGGAGATGAATCGCTATTTATGGCAGAGTTGATGACAAAAGAAACTTAAATAGTTTCACGAGGGTGGCAATGATGGTGGAAGTAAAATAGGAGTGATTTCTATGGGTATGAGAGGGTTAGGAAAACAACTCTAGCAAATCTCCTTTATGATGACCCCGATGTGGAGGAGAAATTTAAGGTGAGAGGGTGGTCACATATTCCAAAAGTTTTTGATGTTGTCACCATCACTAAAACGATCCTTGAATCACTCGTAAACAATTATCGAGACTAACTTTGTTAAACTCCAAGAAAAATTGCAACAAACTTTAAGTAACACAAAGTTTTTATTAGTATTAGATGATATATGGCATGCAAATGAAAACTATGTTGGTTGGAATAAGGTAAGTGATATCTTTAATGTTGGACAAATAGAAGTAAGATCATCATCACAAGTCGAGATGTAAGAGTCACACTACCCAAGCTAAAATCTCTATGTCCACGACTTAAGATCTTTTGAACTCAAGATTCCCGGTCTTTACTAAGCAAACATGCATTTGTAGAAACAACCTACCAACAACATCCCAATCTAGAAATAATTGGTAGAGAAATTGCCAAAAATGTTGCGGCTTACCATTAGTCAGAGCATTGGGGGTATTCTTCGCACCAATTTGTCACAAGATCATTGGAATGATGTATTAAACAATAGTATTTGGAAACAAGCAAATGATGAGGTGCAACCAGCTCGCTATTGAGTTATCGCTTTTCCGCTTTAAAAGGATGCTTTGCATATTATTCAATTTTCCCAAAGAACTCAATCTTAATGAAAAAGATGGTGGTTCATTGTGGATTGCAGAGGGTTTAGTACCCCGGAAAATGAGAAAATTGGGAAAAAGTAGCATAAAAATACTTCATGAACTGTATCAAGGTCTCGATACGTCAACGGTTCCTTACTCGTGAGAAAACAACTTTGAAATGCACGATCTCATCAATGATTTAGCTATGACAGCTTTCATCTCCATATTGCACTAGGTTAGACAATCATAAACGAAGTGAAAGAGTAGATAAAAGGGTGCGACACTTGTCATACAATGTATCAAGATATGAATCGAAGATAAATTTGATGAATTACATGGATTAAAAGGTTTATGAACCTTTCTAGCCATGCTATTCCAACCATCATGGAAGTCTAATCCGTGTTGTTGAAGTTATTTTCCGACTTGTTGTCGACTATGACACAATTACATGTGTTATCACTTTCACATCGCATAAATATCGCTGAATTGCCCAACTCTATTGGAAATTTGATAGGTCCGCGATATTTGAATCCTCTAGCACTCAGATTAAAAGGTTGCCTTCGTAAACATGCAAGCTTTACAATTTGCGACTTTGTTGTTGTCAAGATGCCAAGAACTTATTGAATTGCCAAAGAATATGGGGAAATTGGTGAAACTACGCTTGACATCGTGGGTACTAAATTGAAGAACATGCCAAGACAAATATCTAAATTAGAACATTTACGCACTTTGTCGACTTTATTGTGAGCAATGTTGAGGATGGTGGATCAAGATCGAGGATCTAGGAAAATATGCCCATCTATCGGAAGCCTTTCCATCTCCCAACTTGAAAATGTAACAAACCCATCCCATACTTCTCAAGCAAAGCTAGAGATGAAAATAGAAATTGTCGAGTTGGAACTAGGATGGTCTTACACCGCCCTTCGACTCACAAATACAAAGTGTTGTATTGGAACAATCAAGGCCCATCGGTAAATTTGAAGCGCCCGACCGTCACCGGATACAATGGTGACAAATTACCAAATTGGTTGGACAATGCTTTGATGATTTGTGTGAATTCTCTTCAAAAGATGACTTTAAGAAACATTCCATATCTAACATCCTTTCCGAGAGACGGTTTTCCCAAAACCTTACAATCTCTCATAATTGAGGGTTGTGATTCATTGACATCAGTGACCTTGTGTTCTCTTCCATTCCTCAAAAGTCTACGCATTGAGGGATGTAAACAATTAAAATCCATATTAATTGAAGAAGATGCATGGAAATGACCTATAATGTTCCTTTCAATTCAATGATCTTCCACGCATTTTTAGGTCTTGCTCCTTGAATAAAACTTGTAGAAAACATCTTCCAGATTATGGTAGATAAAGGAATGAGCCTCAAATGACGAAAATTGATCAAGTTATGATCCTTATAATTTGGGAAAAAATCACTTTGAAACATGTACAAAATTTATTAAGTCCACAAATGACTTATAATGTAATCAAACTATTGATGATCCTCCAAACATAATTGGCTCTTTTAATGTAAAGAGAAGTTGTTGGAGATGTGTAATACGGTGAACTGACTTTGTAGGATTTTTGTATCCAAATGTGCGGATAGCAAGAGTCGCCACCGACTTTTATTTTTATCCAATTAAGGGAAGGTAAAAGTAACAGAAAAAGACCTTCGTTAGATTCTGAGTAAGGGAGAAGGTTATGAAAAGGAAAGGTATTAGCACCCCTTTCCATCCGTAGTTATCTACGGGCTCTTAGTTGCTCTAGATCACTTTAAAATTGTGCTTTCTGTGTGTTTGAAAATGTTTTGAAAAGGCATTTCGCTTTGACTTTGTAACGATTCATGTAGGAATGTATACAAAGTGTTCGGAAATGTTTCGTTTTGAAAAGAGTTTGAACTTTGACAAAAGGTGTGAGGTGCAAAAAATATTTGATTTGAGAAAGCAACTAAAAGTCTTATTACCTACTCAGAATGGTCGTTTTCGTGTTATTTTACGTTCCTTTAGAATAGCGCTAGCCATACCATTAGTTGATAGGTAGCTCCATTCGTTGGATGTAAGGGACATTCAAGGGACATCGGATGGTCATAGAAGGCAACTTGTAGGAAGTATCCTAGCACATTCGAAGGGACTATCATTATTTTTCGTAGGCAACAATCGAGGGTCAAGATCATGTATTCGGAGGCGACGTCGTGGGTCTTATGATCTTTGTATCGAAGGGACTATGATGATTTTGTTTTAAAAGCAACGGTGCTAGAATACCTCTACGTTCGAGGGACATGACCATTTGAAATCGAAGGCATCGAGAGAGAATTACCCTAAGGGGTGCATGTGTGAAAGAAGTGTGTCAAATTCAGATATTTTATCTTTGAAAATTAGTGGGCTACGTTGATTTTAGTCTTGCCATACACGCCTAATTACTAGCAGTTTATAGGGTGCGGAAATTAAAATGCGGAATGTAAAGATGCGGAAAGGTAAATCCTACGCTATTACATGGCTTTGGGGCAGGTACATAATTTAAACTTGCGGAAAATAAAAACCTAATTTAAACTATTACATCCCATAGACAGTTACATTATTGGAAAAAATGAAAACAGTAAAAGAAAACCGTCTGAAACGGAATAACCTGTGAAAGAATGAGAAATCAGAAAATACGAGATGAATCGAATAAGAGAAAAAATGTTAGAAAAATGCAAATTTTTATATGAGAAAAATATGACATGCTGGAAATAGTACTAATATGCTAAAATAATTTTTTGGGATTTTTTAGATGCAATTTAATAATTTAAAATGAATTAAAAGTGATTTAAATGCAAAAATTATGAATAAAAATAAATATGCATGCAAAATTGTATTTTTTAATTCTATAAATTAAATAAAGATTTTATGAAAATAATGTAAAAAGAAAAATAATTTTTGATGATTTTTAAATGCAGAAATAAAAATATGAAAAGAATTAAAATAACATGAAAAATATTAAAATAAAATAGAAAAATGGAAAAGTTTGTAAAAAGGAGAAAAACCAAATGGTCCTGGGGAGAATCGAACCCAGGACCTTGCCTTCACAGGTCACATGCCTTGCCAACTGAACCAAAGCGCTTCACTGTTTGGAAACCGGATCGAGTGAAAGAAACACAAGTGTCGCTCCCTGATGCTCCAGACCGCGCGCGAAGCTTCATCGTCCCCGATTTGAATATTTGAAGCTAGCGCCGGCCATTGTTCGACGCTATGTCCCTGGCTAATTCAAAAAATCAAGCAAACATAATATAAATAAGTTCTAAGGCCATGGTTCGATTCAGGACATCATTCCGGATGCAATGGTATAGGTCTCATGGTCCAATTTTTCCATTTAAACAAAGCCCTAATTCGAGCTCAGAAACCCTAGCTATGGTATATCACGATTCAGGCCATGGAAACACGATTGGCTTGCCCAGATCGCTTGCAAACTTGATTCTAAACATGAACAAACAATCAAAACAGGTTAATAATGCATGAATGATGAAAATCGATTTTGAAAGAAACTTGACAAACCGAAATCGTGTTTGATAAATTCTTGATGGTTTTGAATGATGTAAGAGTCTGGATCGACTCTAAAGACCTCAAGGAATGCAATGGAATCCTCAAAATTGATAGAAAACGGCTGGAACCAAGGCTGCACTTTGCTTGAAGGTCACGGATTTTTGAGCTTTGGAATAGGGTTTCTAGGGCAATTTTTCTGTTCCCTCTTGATAGGTATGCATCACACATTTATACTGGATGAATTTGGCATGGTTTTTGGAAAGAATCAATCAACATTCAATGTAAATCAAAATTGATCTTTGTACAAAATCAAATTTTCAAAATTTGATTAATTTCCAATCCAATCTTGCCATATTGATCAATTTTCGAAAATTGCTGGCTTTTGTGAGTTACTTGAGTCTCAAGGAAAGAATAAAAATCAATCTTTCAATTAATTTTGATTTTATACCTTATTTTTAAATTTAATTTGCATTTAAATGAATAAATTACAAATTAAATAGAAAAATAAATCAAAAATTCGTGGCATTGGGCTTGGATATTCCTAATTGTGTGAGGAATAAGTTTGATAAAGAAAAGCAAGCCCATTTGCAAAAATTTGATTTTAGAAGTATCTCTCTTTGTGCATTCTTTCAAAATTGCCCAACTTGTGAATGGTGTATCTTGCTCAATTTTCCACATTTTTGAATGTTCTTGGACTTTTTGAAAAGCTCTAAGAGTCCTCTAACCAACCGGTTTGGTCTCATCTCAATTGGAGTTTCCATGCTCAATATATCTTCAAAACAAAAGTTGACTTTTGTTGACTTTGAAAATGACCAGAATGTTTTGAGCCATACCTCTCAAATGAAGCATTTTTGGACATTCTTGTGAGACATGAAGTTGTAGAGAATTGAGTTTCCTTCAAAACAAGAGGTGGTGGAAAATTTTCGAGAAAGTATGAGAAAGTTATGATCACCAAAGTTCATTGACTTTTCACCTAGAAACCTAATTTGGAAAGTTTGACTTTTGAGCAAATCTTGAGTTTTCTTGATGAATCATGATCAACCCTTGATCAAATGATGAATGTAACTTCAAAATGAGGATGTTGACCAAAAATATGAAGTTTGATCAGTATGTTGACCACGCTGACTTTTTCGTCTAATACAACCGATTTCCAACCATCCGAGCAATTGTCTCGAGCAATCTTGACTGTGAGGCTTGAAACTTGACATGGAGAATCTTTGAAGCATATGAGGAGGCATGATGAACATTGAGATGTTGGAAATCCATCTGAGTCGAGAAATACCAAACCCTAGTTTGGGTTGATTGTCTAGAGAAAGTTTGTCCGATCAACTCTCGATGAATCCTCGAGTATGGATGTATGAAATATCTTGAGAAGATGGAGGGCAAATTTTGGGTATGACACTGCCCCTGCTCAATCTTCTTGTCGAAGGTTAGATTGACACGCTTGTCTTTCGTGCCCGGAGGTAAGATGATTGAACACCGAGTACACCGAAAATTTGCACTCCGGTGATACGGAACGGGCTTACAGATGCCATTCGAGAAGTTGAAGACTTCACTGAAATGAGTCGACGCTAGACTCGGGTTGTCCATAGGAGAATTGACGGGATGGGCTTAAGATGCCATCCGAAAGATCAATGCCGGGAGTGAGCCATACGCTAGGCTCAGAGACGCTTTCGAAGTGGAAAGAACACTGAGACGGGCTTAAGATGCCATCCGAGGAGTCGACGCTAGACTTCGTGCTCATCTTTAAATGAAGTTATTGGTTTGTATTGATTTTTAACCAAATATGCAGCATTCTAAGAGTAGAGCAATGTTGACAAGTAGTCGGAGATGGGCTTAAGATGTTATCCAAGGCAATCGAGTCGTATGCCGTAGTTGCCGATAATAATGAGGAGTCGAATATATCTTCGCGTGCATTACTCGAGGATAATAGCCGAAGTGTGGATAGTTTCCTTTGCATCGGTGTTGATCCACCGCTCGTTATCGGAGGATAACTTGTGATCGTTCGGATAGGTTTCCGCCTAGCTTCGGTATTAATCCCGGATCCACTATTGGAGAACAAAGGGTGGTCATTCGATAGTTTTCCGCCGAGATTCGTGGCTTAATCCTCGGACCACTGTCGGAGGACAATTAGGAGCGGTCTTTCAGATAGTTTTCCCATCGAGATTCGGGGCTTAATCTTGGACCTGCTGTCGGAAGCGATTTTCACCTGTTTTGGAGAAAACAAAGGAAACTTTGATAGAATATTGGTTAGTTTTATGCAAAGTATGATGCATGATGATGTATATGAATATATGAATGACATATGCATATGAATTATGATTTTATGAGAAATGTATGAATGATAGATGTCGCGGTATTTCAAAACATATCCATCTTGAAGAAGGAGCGAATGTTCTGCTTGGAGATCTCTGCCTTCTGTTCGAGAATGAAGATCTTTAGAAGAAAGATAACTTTGATTCCTCCGTTGTACTATCTGACCAAGTCTCAGGCCTAGATATCGTTGAGGAAGGTAGAGATTGAGAAACTCGTTGTTTGGAGATCTCGTATAGACTCCTGGGAAGAGTTTGGGAAGTAGTGGTATGTAGACTTCCGGGCAAAATTAGAGGCGCCCACCGGGATTTTGAGTGTAGATCTCACCGAGAGCGCTTGATGGTTGCCGAGACCGGTTAGAAGAATCGTGCCCGCTGACATCTCCGGCTGGGGAATAAGTGGTGTAGGTTTCTCCGGCACTATCCGACCAAGTCCGGTCCGACATCGCATGGAGAAAAAGGGAATAGTTGCGAGGTATCCGCTGGGATGAAATGCTATCGTCAAGATGGGCGCACTGCTAAACCGAGTGGAAGCACTGCTTGGGGATTCTCCTCTACTCCGCTGGGGAAGGTTTTGAGGTGAGTAACACTTCTGTGGGGATCAACGCTCTGCAGGGGAATGTTTGGTGACTTTCGCCGTTTTCTCAATTCCTGGAGCCTGTAGTAATTACGTTTGTATGTTTACTTTTCGATGTTTATAATAGATTCTTATTGTTAGATGTATATAATCATTTAAAGCAAACGTTGGGACTTTATGCAAGCAACAACAATGAAAATTGTAAAGAGAAAGAAAACTTGTGTTTATTTGAAAGGTGGCGTATGGCCGAATAGTTTGTTCACAAGAAAAGTAAAAAGCTATGCGGAAACAATCTCGTTAAGTCTCAACTACGCTAGTACTCATATATTTCAACTATCTCATCTCCTTGTCACAAGAGAAAGTGAGTGAATTGATCTTCGCCATTTGAATCTTGAATGCCGATAGTAGTCCGAAGGTGTGATCTAGAAGAGACATAGTCGACGCTTAAATCCCTAACTTTTGCCTAGACCGCCTTTCGGTTTTCACCACCGATACCCTTTTTGTATATATCCTTAACTTTGCCCGAACCCTTTGGTTCGCCAGATGCCCTTATTTTTGCCTAGGCCACCGACCCAGCGGGTCTCTTTTATGCGTAGTATTTTTGACTATGTCGCTTGTGGTGTGGGAAGTCTTCACCATCCATGGTGCTAAGTATCATAGTCATGTGACTACAAATTGAGGTAGGGGGTTTTGCCCTGGGATCACCTTTGTGGAAGAATGATGCTGACTACTAGATCACCGACTTGGTAGACCTTGACCTTCTTATTAAATGCTCGATCATTCGCTTCGATAATGTCCATGGCGTATGGACGCGAGTCGCTTCTCATCAATCAAATTAATCTGGTCAAGGCGAGTCTCGACCCAATCGTCTTCACCTAACTCGCCCTAGAGGACTCTAGTTGAGGTATCTCGAACCTCGATGGCAGGACCGCCCATACCATATACAAGAGAGAAGCGGAGTTGCTCGCTGATGTTCGATCAGAAGCGATAGCCATGAAGAGAAAATGGTAACATCTCATGCCAATCTTTGTAAGTCACCGTCATCTTCAGATAATCTTCTTAATGTTCTTGTTGGCGGCTTCCACTACGCCATTCATCTTAGGCCGATAAGGAGAAGAGTTGTGATGTTCGATCTTGAACCGCGGCGTAGTTCGGTGATCATCTTGTTGTTGAGATTAGAACCATTATCTCGTGATAATCCTTTCAGAGTGCCATATCGATGATAAGATTATGTTTGATGAATCGAGCCACAACACTCTTGGTAATGTATGCAACGAGGTCGCTTCTACCCACTTGGTGAAATAGTCAATTGCCACAAGGATGAAACGATGTCCATTGGAAGTGGGCTTGATTTCTCCAATCATGTCAATGCCCCACATTGCAAAAGGCTAAGGAGTTAGAACATTCAAAGGTACCGAGGTACGTGCACTTTGTCTCGCATAACCGCATTTGTGACAAGATCGAGCGATCGGTGACAATCACCTCCATGGTGGACCAATAGTAACTCGTTCTCAAAATCTTCTTAGCCATGGTGTGTCCAATGGAGTGGGTACCAAATGCGTCGTAACTCTTCCATGATACATTTCGCTTTTCCTGGCTACATGGAGTAAGCACAAGTCGTGGTGCGCTTTGTATAAGATGTCGTTGCCGAGGAAGAATTTGATGCAAATCTTCTCAAAACTTATCGTTGATGCCCTCGGGATATTCCCCGAGTCTCAAGATACCTCTTCACGTCAGTAGTACCAAGGTTTTCTTCGTATCAAGCTCATAACAATATGATGGTTCGTCAAACCTTTCAATGATGATCCGGGAGCCTCGTTGTCCCATCCGACCTTGAACATAGATGACATAGTAGCCAATGCGCTCGCTAACCGATTTCTCTCGTGGAATGTGATCAAAAGTAATCTCTTCAAGTAGGGATCAAACTCGTAATATGATCTCGATATGGAATGAGATTTGATGTTCGTATCCCATTCTCCTTAATCGGCCGATCACTAAAGCCGAGTCTCCATACACTTGCAAGAACTTGATTCTTAAGTCAATAGTTTTAATACCCATGATGCACGCTCAGATTCGCCATGTTGTTGGTACGTGAAACATAATCTGCGGTGAAAGGAGTGTGTCCGTCATAGGGATGTAATGATGGCGCCAATGCCTGCTGCGCTTATGCTCCATCAAAGACCATGGTCCATCGATCCTTGTTCACGCCCTTCGTCCGGCCCGGTCCTCACAATCAGAATTAGTAAAACGCTTCGCCTAGAAACTCGAATCGCATAGACCGATAGTCGCTCACGGCTGATGAGCCAAATGATCGGCTACTACACTTCCTTTGATCGCTTCGAGAAGTGTACCGATGTCATATTCGGTCGTGATCATTTGCCATCTTGCTATTCTTCCGAGAGAGTGGTTTTCAAATATGTATTTTATCGGATCCATCTTGAAATCAACAAGGTAGTGTGAGTCAACATATATGCCTTAGTGAAAGCAGCCCAAAAGCGTTGCAAGTTTTCTCGAGCTGTGAGTATCTCGCTTCACCGGTAAACTTTTGCTAAGGTAGTATATTGCGGCTCTTTTCGACTGCACTCGCCATGTTGCCCCAACACACACCCCATTGAGTTCTCTAACACCGCAAGTACATGATAAGAGGTCTTCCTCAGGCATCGATGGGAGGATTCTAGGTACCCTTGATTTTGTCAAAAGCGATCCGCAATCGTCGCTCCATTCTACTACTTGATCTTTCTTAAGTAACTTGAAGATGGCTCACAAGTAGCAGCTAGATGTGCAATGAACTGCAATGTAATTCAATCGACCCAAGAAACCTCCGACTTCCTTCTCTCGTGGGAGTGGCATCTCTTGAATAGCTTTTAACCTTGGCGGGTCAACCTCAATTCCTTTTCCATCGACAACAAATCCTAGGAGTTTACCGGATCCGACTCAAAGGTGCACTTGTTAGGATTAAGTCTCACCATACTTCTTCAACCTATCAAAGTCGAAATGATCAAGATGTTCTTCTTCACCGGATCGAGCTATCATATCGCCGACGAGACCCTATCTCGTGATGAATCATGTCATGAAATAATGTTACCATAGCATCATAAGTGGCACCCCGTTCTTCACCAAACGGCATAACCTTGTAGCGTAAAGTGCCCCACCGTAACAAAAGTAGTCTTCCATGTCTTCGGAGCCATTTTGATCCGATTGTAACCGGAGAAACCATCCATGAAGGAGAAAACCTTATGTCGAGCGGTGTTGTCAACCGTAACATCAATATGAGGAAGTGGAAAATCGCCTTTGACTCGCTTTGTTCGATCTCAATCCACACACATTCGCACTTACCATCCTTCTTAGGTACGGCACCACATTAGCAACCCATCATGGATAAGAAGTAACGCTAAGAAACCGCATTGAATCGTTTATAACTTCGGCTTTGATTTTCTAACATCTCAGACGATGCGATTTAACTTTTCTTTCACCGAGAAAACCTCTTTGTTCAAGAATCGGTGTACCACAATATCAATGTCCAAACCCGATGTCTTCGTATTACCAAGCAAAACCTCGATATAGTCTCGTAGCATCCGAACCAATCTTTCCTTAACATCGCCTCAAGACCCGCCTCCTATCTTGATCTCCTTCGCTCTTCACAAGCACTCAAATTCACAACCTCAATTTGCTCTTCGGTGGTCAGATAACTCGCTTTCTTCAGTAGGGCGATAAGTTCTCTCGGCACTTCACAATCTTCCTCACTTTCATCTTCAGCTTGGTAGATCGGATTGTCGAAGTCATATTTAGCAATAGCATAGTGATGTGCGATAAACCTAATGTGTCTAACGGTATCTTAACTGCAAGCGCACAGCCTATCGCGGTAGTAATAAAAGATTGTCGAATCCATGGACTTTGTAATCACCTAGGAAAGTAATGTTTGTTTTGCTAAGGCGGAAATTGTCACGCTTGGTTTTAGGAGGGTTAAGGAAGGTAAATTAATTGGTTTTAAAGTAATTATGAAATGAAATGGTCGGTATGTAATAGAGTCGACTTAAAGGATCTAACTGCTTAGGCATATAAGGATGGTCAACTTGGTTCGTCCGTAGAATTAATCGCTTTAAAAACCTCAACTCACACTTTCATGGTCTTATCTCGGATTATACGCCTAAAGCCCTATACCGCTCGCTAGCCTATAAGTGTTTAGAAATACTTTTGGAAACTTAATTAATTCTAACTGCTTTAAAGCGCTTTCAACGTATTTAAATCAAATGCCTAACTTTAGCTATCCTTAAAACCTCACACTTTCGTGGTCTCGATCTAACTTATTTATCTTCTTACTTTTTTAAGGTTTTGTTTTAAGCATAAAAAGTTATAACCGTAGTTGTTGATTAAAGTTTTAACCTAAGTTGTTGATCGATGCCTAATGTCTCTTACTATCCCATACCGACACTAAAGGTTTAGCTAGCCATGGAAATTAAAACTAACGCATGTGAAGTAAAAGCAAACAAATATAAATTGGACATTATAAATAATAATAATTTAAACTTGCATTAATTAATTAAAGAATACTTGTAACAAATTGCAAAAATAAAAAACCTGAAAATAAAGCAGTATCCTATATCCTTCTTCCACAGACCGGAGAGTCGGACTTGAAAATTCAAATGCAAACTAAATCAAGCTTGAAATAAATGTATCCTAACTAGAATAATAATTTCCTGATGTTGGAAATTATTATTTGGGCAGTGAATTAAAACAAAGGAAATTCGAAAAGCATGAAAAGAATGTAAACAGTTACAAATGGTTCTCAATCCGGCAGAGCTTCCGCAATCACATTAAGCCCATTATCTTTACACGCACGTAGTGGAACAGCCGGTTAGTGGTTCTGATCAAAACACAACGGTTTCTGGCACAATTATGTGGCAACCTCTTTTATCCGATTGTAAGATGCGGGATCGACCGTAGTCCGCCCTACCAAGTTCGCATCGTATGCTTCAACCACCGAACAATGGATTCTTACGTTACTTAATAAAGCTCGATCCGCTGGATTAAACGATCGGGTGAGGATCGCCCAATTTAATTGGTGCCTTGGCTATTTCCTTAAATCATGTAACATTTTTCTAAATTATTAACCGAGATCATCCACTTATATTCATCGGCTTTCCACGTGGTGCTAAGACCGGTGCCGATCGCTAGAATAAACTACTGGGGCTAATTTAAGACTTAAACCGAAAGTATCGGATAACGGAAATAGAGACGATTCGTAAGTAGGAGTCAAGGTGTCATAATCATATAGTTCTCGCTGGATCGCCTCGCCTTCTAACTAAGATTTCATAAAGTAGGTAACTAACGATTATGTGAATATAAAAGGCTAAAAATTTTCGTATGGCTAAATAAAACGGGAGAAATGAAATAACGAAATATAACTGAATTAGAAATGAAATTACTCGTTCTGAAATTTAAATGCAAGATTCTCCTACACTATATCAAACATTGTCTCAATGTTATGATATAACGGCGAGGTTAAATTAAAAATACAACGGAAAACAAGGAAAACAACAAGAAAAGGAAAACCATCGCGACCCCGCGGCTTCGGTTCGGACCTTCCGAAGGAGTAGCTTCGTAGTCGCTGCTCGTGGTCCAAAAGATGAAACATCCATCCTCGAGCTGCTCACCGCTTAGCACTTCATCAAGCCTTTCATTCGCTGAGCCGACCACTTAAGATTTGAGCATTTTGTGCAACTAAGGCCAAGCGCCCCGATGCACCCTCTCGCTCTAGCGTATATAAGATTTTGATGGTGGATAGCTCGGAGGATCTCGTCAAGAGATGGAGGTGGAGGAGCAGAAGACGACTCAGGTATGTCAGGCACGGGAATAGCTCTATCCAGTTCTTCCTGCATCTCATCGGCGGGGCCGACATGAGGTTCTTCTTGAGGAGCAGCAGAGCCTTCAGGGTCTTCAAGGTTGAAAATCCAGTTGGCTCGGTTCTGAGGGTCGATACGATCCCTGCAAGGCAAAACAATATTAGTGTAAACGCGGTTTTGGATCACTGGATGGAACTTTCCATCGCCCCAGTAGATGAGGTGGGCTGATTTGCAATGGTCAAGAGTGAGCGTGAATGGAGGTCGGGATGGTAGATGACCAAGGGTGTCACCATGGTTTAGTGCTAAAGCCAGAGAAGTGACAAGCCCTCCAAAATAGAAAGGTTTTCCACCTCTGGTGCAGATGGAGTGGATATGGGCCAGGAGGAAAGGTGCGACATTGATTTTCTGACCCGAGAATGCGCAATGCATGAAGAACCCTTGAGTTTAACTTGTGGTTACCGCTTCTTGCGAAGATCAGGTTGCCTAGAATGCGTGGAAATAGCGTATGGCCGGGGGATTGGGTGGCGCTGAGATGATCGAGGAGTGAGCCTTGCTATGGTGAGACGATGCCAAAGGTCGAAAGATGCTTCTCCAAAGTTGTCCGTACACGAGATGGGAACCTTCCTCGCGTAAATCAAGCAATTGTCCGAACGCTTTTGAGAGAACTCAGATTCGCACCAAATATGCGAAACGTCACAACACCGTAAAGTTGGTTAGTGGAACCAGCGGAGTGATGTAGCGTATGAACCGAGGAACTCGAGAGTGAGTGTCTCATGATGGGTCAGCTGGCTACACAAGCTCCACAGATTGACACTCAAGAAGGCGCTGAACACCTTCAAGCAAACCAAGATCCCTCAACAACAAGATCAACGCATCGAGCGGGTGCACTACGACGCTGGAATTTCAAAATTTAATGCGCTGAGTTTCACCTTGCTCACCATTACGAAGGGTAATGCCTGGAATAGGTTGAGGATTGTTTGCCATTTGCATGCAAGGTTTGTTGAGTGAGAAAGGGTACGGTTGAGGAATGGGTGAATGAGAGGATAATGCGGGTAATGTGAATATATAGAGTGAAAAGAGATGGTGGGAAGTTTGAAAATGGAGAGGGATGATGGTGGGTCGACCGAGTTAATGGGTGGTTAATGAAGGGAGTGGGATGGTTGATAAGTTATGGAAGAAGAAGAAGAAAGGTTGAGGAAAGAAGAAAAGAGAACATTCGCAAATGGTTATCGATGTAGCCCGCTACGGTCGAACATCTAGTCGACGAGCGAACGCTACCAAGGGCGGTTACGGTGGGGAATGATGACGATCGTAAGAGCTACAATTTTGCAAATTTAAATGTAATGTAACATACTTGTACAGAGTAACATTATATATTAAGCAAAACATCTCAGATACTCCAACATAAACATAACACTAATCCATTCAACATATATATTCCAATATAGATAATTAAATCGCAATAGAGCAGAAAACCATAAAACATTGTAAGCATAATAATGATTTAAAGATTCAAAATTGAAAACAATTGCATTACTCCAAATTAAGTAGCTTGTTCTTTCTGACAGGAGGTAAATTGACTTGTAAATTGAAATGCGGTAATTTAACCAAGAATTGAAACTACCTAGAAACAAAACGGAATAGGAAAATTCTAAAAACTAAGAATTGAAAAACTGAAAGACTAAAAGACTAAAACTAAGAACTGCTTCATCCAATTTTTTCCTTTAATATCTCTAAAGCTTGGGTGATGTTATAGAATTGCTCCACTGTGATGTCAGTCAAACCAATAAGATCTAAGCGCATAGTCTTCAATTCATTCTTTATTCCATCAATGTCCGTTTTATAAGCATCCAAAGTGGTCGAATGGTGTTTAAATGTGTAGTGTTTTCTCCTTGGTTTATGTCGTGGCCTACTTGTGCTTCACCATATTTGTAAAGTCATGGTAACCGTGGAGGAGTTTTAGGATCCGCTTTGCTGCATATGAAATTATCAAGAACAAAATATGATTGTGGTGTTTCGTGTCTCCGGGTGGTCGTGGATTCAATTCATACAACCAATTATCACGGTTATGGACACTAACTCTGCATGGTTTGAAGGGTAAAAAGAGTAACAACTTCGCTTCTTATCGTGTAATCATAAGGTGGCCTAAATTTCCTATTATCATGTTGTTGAAATGTAAATCAATATTCATAGGCCTAATTGATCCAAATGGTGAATGCTATTAAGTTCGTGAACGAAGTCCAAGAGCATTTGCAATCATTGTAACCAATCCTCCCACATCGACAGAACATTAGGGTCCTCACTAATGCGGTAAAGGTCTTCATCGAGTTGGACAACATTAATGTGGCCCGTGTTTAAACAATAAAGCGTATATAGTTCATCCTTGGATACAACATTTTGGTTTTGTTCTTTCCAAACAGAGTGGGCAAGAATTCTATGGAAATAACGGATGGTCGGGTTATGTATTTCATTGGTATCCATGCTTTCGGTCGTGGTGATAGTTTCCTGCTAAAGTACCCTTAAATAATCCACCAAAATCCAATAAATCGGCCTGTGGGTAGTAAAAGCTAAGGGTCCACTGGGAATCCTAATAAAGCCTAAGTCCCTATGGTTATAGGTGAACTCAATACCAAAAGTCTCAAGGCAATAATTCCTTTGGCTTCGACACCATGTTCGTGGATGTAAACTAAGGAACTCAAGAATTCAAGGGTGAGTTCTCGTAAGTGATAAACCTATTTTTCGTGTGTGCTCTCTCCCATCCTAATCGGTTAAACATGTAGTAAACACCGCCGCTATGCCTAAAGTGTCCATAGTGGGTTCATCATAATATGTGGTTAAACCGATGGCTCTTGAGACAAAGCCTCAAATCTTCTCCTTTGGTTTCTACCTCTAAAGGTGGTTTCCATAAAGTTCTGGGGATCCATAGTAAAAGTAAATCGGGAAACGAGTAGGAGAAAGTAAAGAGAAAAGACTTTTCGTAAACTCAGAAAAGTAAAATTGTTTTGAAATCAGCAGTAGCTTTATAAAAGTTTAAAAGATGAAAAGTACTTATATAGCAACCAAAACAAATAAAATAAACAAAATAGCAAACAAAACAAAATAGTAAATAGAATAGCAAACAAAACAAATAAAATGGGTTGCTTCCCATGAAGCGTTGTTTTAACGCCATAAGCCCGACGAAATGCCTAGTGAAAGATTAGTCGGGAGAAATAGGTGGTAATTTAGTTTAGGCTTATTCGTATAATCTCTATTATCTATACGATGATACTGTTTAATCGCTGCCTGCTTACAATAAACGGGCACTATTTCGATCCTTAATTTCACCTCCGCTTAGGAAATACTTTTGTAATTTCGAAAGGACCGACCATCTAGATTTAAGTTTTCCAGTGGAAAAGTCTAAGTCTAGAATTGAATAAAAGTACGACATCTCCCACACTAAATTCTTTCCGGATAAACGCCGATCGTGCCATTTTTAGTGCTGCTCTTTGTAGATTTTAGCTGTAAGCGCCTAGTCTTAATTCTTCCAGCTCATGTAAATCGAGGATTCGCTTTCGCCAAAGCAGTAGTTAATATTGAGTGTCTTTATCGCCCAATAAGCTTTATGCTCTAATTCTACCGGGAGGTGACAGATTTTCCGAGACAAGTTTGAAAGGTGTAGTTCGATAGAGTCTTGTAGGTCGTCCTATAAGCCCATAAAGCTTCGTTAAGCTTGGATGACCAATTTTTCGAGAAATAGCGACGCTTTTTCTAATATTTGTTTAATCTCTCGCTCAAACTCGACTTGTCCGCTAGTTCATGGATGATAAGGTGTTGCTACGGTGTTTTACTCCATATTTAGATAGTAATTTATCAAATATCTTCGAAATAAAATGAGATCCACCGCTACTAATAACAAGTCGAGGGACACCAAAACGCTGGAAAATTATATTCTTGAAAAGCTTTATTACCACTGTGGTGTCATTTGTAGGAGAAGCTATGGCCTCGATCCATTTTGAAACGTAATCGACAAATGATTTAGTATAAACTTGTTTCCAAAAGAAGATGGAAAGGTCCCATAAAATCGATTCCCCAAACATCAAAGACTTCAACTTAGTATTCCTTTCTCGAGGCATTTCATCGCGCTCGAGATATTACCTGCGCTGGCATCGATCACGCTTTTAACGGCGATGTGGACATCCTTCCACAAAGCCGTAAAAGGCCGGCTTGGAGAATTTTGGCACACGCTTTAGAGGTGCTAGCATGTCCACCATAAGGAGATGAATGACAATGGAAATGACGCCTTCTATTTCTTCGCTTGCATACAACGGCGGAAAATTCCATCAGTCCTCGCTTAAATAAAAGTGGTTCGTCCCAATAATAACTCTTGAGATCATGGAAAATTTCTTCTTCTCTGGTGTTAAGTCGTGGAAGCGCACCGCAGCCTAAATAATTAACGATGTTGGCATACCAAGGCAATCCTATGGTCATGTCAATGGCTTCCATGATTTCCTTAGCTCGCTTATGTAAATCCAATTGAGCTAGGTCGCTTATCATATGTGCTATCGATGTTCATACGGAAAATCGTTAATTGGCACTTGTTCGGGTTTTATACCTTCCAAATGGGATAAATGATCCGCTACGACGCTTTCGTTCCTTTTTGTCCTTAATTTCCAAGTCAAATTTTGTAAGAGCAAGATCCATCTGAGGAGTCTCGCTTTGCATCTTTCTTGGCAAGTAAATATCCGATAGCAGTGGTCCGTGTAGATGATGATTTTGCTCCTACAAGGTAAGAACGAAATTTGTCAAGCGCCAAGACCACGGCTAAGAGTTCTTTTCGCTTGTGGCGTAGTTCATCCGAAATGAATCTAGCGCTCACCGCGAGTAAATTGCGTGAAGTTTCTTATCCTTTCTTTGTCCAAGAACCGCGCTACAACAGAATCACTGCATCGCATATGATTTCGAAGGTAACTCTAATCGGCGGTTGCATGATTGGTGCGTAAATAAGTGCGGCTTTAAGGGTTTCAAAAGCTTTGAGACAATCGTCATCGAATATGAACTCAAAGATCCTTCATTAATAGACCGTAAGTGGTTTTGTAATTTTCGAGAAATCTTTAATAAAACGCTTCAGAAAACCCGTGTCCTAGAAAACTTCGTATCTCTCGAACGGTCTTAGGTGGTTGGAGTTCTTTAATCACTTCTATCTTAGCTTTATCAACTTCAATTCCTTTATTGGAAATAACATGTCCAAGTACGATTCCTTCTCTGACCATGAAATGGCATTTTTCCCGCCACAAGGTTCACTTTCACACATCGCTCTAAAACACTCTAAATTAGATAGACATCCTTCGAAACTTTGTCCGCACACAGAGAAGTCGTCCATAAACACTTCCATGATGTTGTCAATGAAATCTACGAAGATGGCCATCATACATCGTTGGAAAGTTGCAGGAGCATTACATAATCCAAACGGCATTCGTCTGTACGCGAACGTTCCATAGGGACACGTGAATGTAGTCTTCTTGATCATCGTGGTGAATAAGAATTTGGAAAATCCGAATAACCGCCTAAATAGCGTATAGGAGTGTTTGGCTAATCGCTCTAACATTTGATCAATAAAGGTAAAGGAAAATGGTCTTTCCGAGTAGCTTTGTTCGCTCTATAGTCAATGCACACTGTGTCCACTAACTACTCTTTGTGTTATCGATTCGCTTGTGCTTTCACGACAGGACACCTCCTTTCTTAGGTACGACATGCATTGGCTAACCCATTTACCGTCGGAGATCGGGTATATGATTCCGCCCATTAGCTTTTTGATTTCATCTCCGCTACAAGATCGAGGATCGGTTGATTCTTCTTCGAGGTTCTCGAGAGGTTTTGCAATCCTCTTCTAATAGAATACGATGCATACAAATTGAAGGACAAATTCTTTAAGTCCGATATGTTGTAACCTAACGCAGTAGGATATTTCCTTAGAACGCCTAAAAGTTTTTCGCTTCAAGCGGTCCTAAACCGGAATTCACTATTACAGTGTCGAGTTTGTTCAAGATCAAGGAATTCGTATCGTAAATTTTTAGGTAAAACTTTTAATTCTAGTTTGGTTTTGGGACATGGCATATGATTAGGTGTAAGTGCTAGACTTTCGCTTAGATCGCCATCTTTATATGGTTCTCGCCAATTATCATCTTCGAATATCGTAGGGTTTCAATTTTCATTATTTCGAATATGTGGTCTGCTTAGCTTCCATCTCTCTCACGCACTCATCTATTATATCGAGTAAATAACATGTGTCATTCATGGCGGTGCTTGTAGAAATTGAGCGAGGATGAATTCCACTTTTTCCTCTCCGACTTCGAATGTTAATCGCCTTCTTTACATCAATTATAGCTCCAAATTGTGGCTAGGAATGGTCTTCCTAATATGATAGGGTAATCAATCTTCGTAATGTCCATAATTATGAAATCGGTCGGGATATAGAATTGACCTATACTAATCGGAACATTTTCCAATATACCTATAGGATATTTAACCGACGGTCACTAATTGAATGTATATTTTGTAGGTGTAAGTTCTCCCATTTCCAGCTTTTTGCAAATAGATAAGGGCATGACATCGATACTTGCTCCTAAGTCGATAGAGCTTTGTCTATGACAAATTTTCCAATATTACGGTGGTATAGAGAAACTATCCGGGTCTTTTAGCTTAGAGGCATGTTATTCGAATGATAGCACTACATTCAGCAGAAGGGTAACTGTCGCTATCTTCTAACTTTTTCTTGTTAGATAGGATTTCTTAAGAAATTTAGCATACGATGGCATCCGAGTAATGGCTTCGGGAATGGTATTGTGATATTTAGTTGTTTCAAGTTCCACGAATCTCTTTAAATTGGCTCATCGATTTAGAATTTGTTAATCTCGGGATACGGAACTTGTGGTTTATGGCGGTGGAGGCACATAAGGTTTCTCTTTTCAGCCTCTCGAGTTTCGCTTTTCCTTTTCTTTCGGTCGCCTGCTTTCACCGGCTTGTCTTGCTTCCGATACATAGTCGGGTTTTCTAGTCTTGGATCAACAGTCCGCAAGTTCTTTTCCACTCCTAAGTATCACCGCATTAGCGTGTCCTTTCGGGTTAGGTCAGTGGTTGACCAGAAATATTCCAAATAGAAAGAATAGGTGCCTCACTGCTGAGCTACTTGTGAAACTGAGTTTCAAGCACCTTGTTATGGGTAGCTAAAGCATCGACCTTGCTAGCTAATTGCTTAATTTGCTCGTTAGTATGTAAGTTCCGATTTAAAACATCCTTATTGGTCCGGATTGAGAAGCAATGAAGTGTTCTATCATAATTTCGAGGTTTGATTTCTAGGAACGCTGGAAGTATTAGGTCCGTTATTAGGATGATTCGGATAGCTTTTGGATAACCGTGGTGTAGCAGTGAGCTTGTCCAGAGCATACAACGCATTGTTGCTTTTGTACGAGAAATTGGATGATTCTTCCAACCCGGGTTATAATGACATCGTAGGGATTTCCTTGCACGTAGTTAGTTTGTTCGGCCGGTACTCCGTCAAAAGAGGACATTCGAGCAAGATGTGATTGAATACCACATAGATCGCAGTTGAATCACCGCAGCTACGGTAGTCACGGAGTGGCGGAAAGATTCTCTAATTTTGGGTAAGAGCTTCCACTTTGGCATTAACTTGATCGAGGTCGCTCACTGGCCTTGATATCCTTCGGTGAGATTTTCTACATTAACTCTCTCGCCCCATTGGTAGTGGTTCGAGCCATACTTTCAATAAGTTGGTTCGCTTCGCATATGGTTTATCCATCGCGCCACCAGCAGCAGCTGCCTATGGTTAATCTTGTGTTGTACAAGAGACCATTATAGAATGTGTGAATAATCAACCATTCTTCTAAACCATGATGAGGGTAGTCTTAGCATATCCTTGTATCGCTCCCATGCTTCAATAAAGATTCATTGTCTTTCTGCTTAAAACCATTGATGTTGGCTCGAGCATAGCGCTTTGCTTGGAGGAAAATATCTAGCTAAAAGACTTTCTTCAACTCACCCCAAGTGGTGATTGAGTTGGGAAGAGATCAGCCAAGCACGAGCTCGCCTCTTAAAGAAAAAGGAAATAGCGCAATCGAATCGCCTTGGGTTTACTCCATTCGCCACAAAGGTCTCGCAGATCGCACAAACACGGATAGATGTAGATTAGGTCGCCAGAGAGCTCCAGAGAACCGGTTCACGAACGACGGAAAGAAGCGAAGGTTTCAAATAAATCGCTTTCGAGCAACAGCAGGAGCTGCAATATCACATGAGGCTCCGCTGAGAAGGAACCGTAATCCTTAAGAGGACGAGGAGGAGGAGGTGGATCACCATTCTTCGTAATTCGCCGAGATCCGGAAGAATGACGGCGAAGATTGTTGAGTGCACTGTACTTTGAATTCGCCTCCTTAATCAAGATAACGCCGATATCAGAATGGGTATATGCAAAGTACCGCTGAGAGCCGATTTGGCATACACAAAAGGAAAATAAATAGTTGCCTTAGCCTAGACAATGCTACTTTAAGAGTGCACTAGTGACTAGATCAAAGTCCCCACAACGGCGCCAAAAACTTGATGTGCGATAAACCTAATGTGTCTAACGGTATCTTAATCGCAAGCGCACAACCTATCGCGGTAGTAATAAAAGATTGTCGAATCCACGTGGACTTTGTAATCACTCTAGTGGAAAGTAATGTTTGTTTAGCTAAGGCGGAAATTGTCACGCTTGGTTTTAGGAAGGTTAAGGAAGGTAAATTAATTGGTTTTAAAGTAATTATGAAATGAAATGGTCGGTATGTAATGAGTCGACTTAAAGGATCTAACTGCTTAGGCATATAAGGATGGTCAACTTGGTTTGTCCGTAGAATTAATCGCTTAAAACCCTTAACTCACACTTTCATGGTCTTATCTCTGATTATACGCCTAAAGCCCTATACCGCCGCTAGCCTATAAGTGTTTAGAAATACTTTTGAAACTTAATTAATTCTAACTGCTTTAAAGCGCTTTCACCGTATTTAAATCAAATGCCTAACTTTAGCTATCCGTTAAAAACCTCACACTTTCGTGGTCTCGATCTAACCTATTTATCTTCTTACTGTGAACGAAGGTTTTGTTTTAAGCATAAAAAGTTATAACCGAGTTGTTGATTAAAGTTTTAACCTAAGTTGTTGATCGATGCCTAATGTCTCTTACTATCCCATACCGACACTAAAGGTTTAGCTAGCCATGGAAATTAAAACTAACGTACAGGAAGTAAAAGCAAACAAATATAAATTGGATATTATAAATAATAATAATTTAAACTTGCATTAATTAATTAAAGAATACTTGTAACAAATTGCAAAAATAAAAAACCTGAAAATAAAGCAGTATCCTATATCCTTCTTCCACAGATCGGAGAGTCGGACTTCGGAAAATTCGAAATGCAAAACTAAATCTGAAGCTTGAAATAAATGTATCCTAAACTAGAATAATAATTTCCTGATGTTGGAAATTATTATTTGGGCAGTGAATTAAAACAAAGGAAATTCGAAAAGCATGAAAAGAATGTAAACGGTTACAAATGGTTCTCAATCCGGCAGAGCTTCCGCACAATTAAACTCTAAAATGCTCTGTACGTTTGATGTTAAAGTCTCAGGTATTTATAGATGAGTGAATCAGCTGGTTCCTAAAACTTCTCACACGTAGCTTGCCTTCCACTTCTCCATGAATATAGGAACGTGGGTAGTCGAGGTTGGAATGTGCAAACGCGGGAGTGAATCCAGAGAGAAATAAGGAGTTTGAAACCCTTCTGCTCCACTTTGCCACGATCCGTATTTTGAAATAACTGTATGCGATTACTACCGTAGTGAGACGTTGTTGTGGTGGTGTTGGTGTTACGGTCGTTATGGTGTGTTACGGTCGAACACTCTTCAGATGGCTTACGGTCGTGGCACATTATTATTACGACCACAGCCTACAAAATTTGTAATCTTTGATGATTTATCTTTTTCTTCTATTCTTTGATGCTTTGCATTGTTTCATATTTTCTTCTGCTTTGAGCTAAGTTGTGAATACCGCAAAAGTAATGACAATCTCGAAATATTCGGAGTTAATCAGTCAAAATAATACAAAACGGGTTAGTTTCATGTAAAATAAACGATATGATTTCGTGTTATCACATAGTCATATTAACGAGATTCGAGTGATTCTCAGCAGTATCACGGTGTGTGTAAGAAACACATAGCTAAGGTGATAAAGTAAAAGAAAGAAAACAAACAATTGAATGCAAAAGTCCAACGAATTTATTGAATGAAAATACGCAAGCAATGATAATAACCCTTGCAACGAGCCATGATGCCCCTGCAAGGCACTAGGCTTTCAAAGTTTATCGCTCAAAACATAAAGAAATACGAAAAGCAAAACAAAACAAGAACAATTACCCCGGCTAAAGGAGATTGGTATGACGCCTTCGCCTTCCAATTGCCGAGCCCTTTGTCCGAGTCAAGATCCACTTGATGTCGAAGTCGTTATCGCGCCTTCTATAGCATGGATTCCACTGATCGATGCGGAAAGGAAGTTGGCCGGCACGCTCACGGCGATCATCTTCCGACTCGATGGTGAAGCCTAAACCACCTTGTCAAATTTGAAGGGAAGATCGGGAGTCAACCCAAATAGTACTACCTTTTTCAACAAAGCTTGAGCATCTTTCAATGAAACCATCCTAGGCGGAGCTTGTGTAACTTCAGAGGACAGGAGAGTCAACAGCATGACTGGGATTGTCTCAAAGGCTTGACAGGAGTCTCAAAGAATTCACCTCCATCTCGAGGTATCGAATGACCAGATGACTCGACCATATATTCTTCTTCACCACATATCGAACAACCTTCCTTTCACCGGTATTTCACCGATGCAAGGTGGAGGTAATACCGCCCCATGTATCCAAGGGCGTAGTAAGAGTAAGGTGACTAATGTCCATGACAAAGAAAGTGGAGTCAAAAGTCGTGGAACCGACTTTAACAGTGTAATGAGTTCTCCAAGCACCGCTCGCTAGAACCCAAAAGCTCACAATTATGTCACTGGTCTCGTAACCAACCCTTCGACATCAAGACGATCAAAAGCGCCTTCGAAGGATATTCGAGCGTAACCGTATCCACCAAAACATGAGATAATGTAACGCCTTGCATTCATGTAGATGTGCAAGGCTTTGTTGTGTTTCTTTCCCAAGAGTCAAATCAAGATCGTAGCTAGGCCGTTGTTGGCAGCTGCTAGCAATACAAACTTCGAATCGGTCAGTAGTGTGTCATGACACGAGCATTCTTCGTAAACTTCACCAAGGCATTAGTACGAGCCTCGTGAGCACAAGAGCAAAGCAAGTATGGAGATTTTGGACGAGTCTCGTCCCAATTGTTCCACAACATTGTAGTCACTCTTCTTGATAATCTTCGTAATTTCTCCATTTCTTGTTCGAGGTGTCTTCAAGAACTTCCTTTGGTACTTCCGCCGAGCAGACGAGTCACCGTTCTTTCCTCTAGCTTGGGAATGGGTTGAATAGCGGAATGCGAGCCGGAGTCGCGTGTCTTTCGAGGAGAAATATCCGAGAGAATACTCTTCCTGCTCCGTCACCTTACCGATCCTGATGTTGTCAATGTCGAATGGTAGCTTCAATTGTAAGATCTTCAATGGTCGAGGGTCTTGCTTGACGCCATGATAGTAAACATCACCCATAATTCCAAGGGATAGCCTTGTCGAGGAATATGGAACCGGTCTTGGAGAAGTGATAATGAGAGGTGCCACCCTAGGCACGGATCAACAGAGGAAACCTTATAGTGTTAACATCAGATAGTCTTCGGGAAATCGTCACCCCATCCGGCTTCTTAACATCTTCAAGAGGAATCTGTAGCTATCGTGATGTATTTCACCATGTAATCATACTTTCCGCTTGGCTGCCCCAAGGTATCCCACACAGATGGTATTGTTTCATTCGCATCTTCGATCTTCAGCTTAGACATATCTTCACATAGCTTCTGCACAGGTGGTTTCAGAAATAGTATCTCATGGTGGTCCATCATGCACTGAACACATCTTCTCAACCAAGCACAGCCATCAGGTGCAGATGGGCACCAACGACAATTCTCTGGGCATCCTGGATTGACACCGGCTAGCAACGGATTCTTCTTAACAGTCATTAGAGGAATGGTCAAGTCATCTATATTGAAAACATAAGTATCTTCTCCAACAGCATTGGAACTCTTGTCATGGTTAGGCATAGGTGCGTTAATCACATTCAGAGTCTCAACAGGAGGGACAAACTCAATCTGCTTAGCTTCAATCATATCTTGAATCTTGTTCTTCAGAGCCCAATAATCATCAGTACCGTGTCCAGGGCTATTGGAATGGTAAGCACACTTAGCATTAGGATTGTATTTCGGAGAGGAGGTATTGACATTCTGAGGAGGATCCCTCAAGGTAATCACCGCTTTCAACATGTGTTGCAAGGCATGACAATGGCATGTTGATCTTCAGAACTGCCTTCGCGGCGATTCCGCCACGCTGCTGTCTCACCGAGGTCAGGCCGATGTAGGATCGAGACCACAACCGCCTCCCCACGATCGAGCACGGTCGGTCTTCGGCTTTTCCGATCATTCACAAGATTAGCTTCTTTCTTACCACCAAAAGATCTCTTCAAAGATTCAAGATGACTCTACATGAATCTTTCCACTCTTGATACCAAATATGCTCGTCATTAATATCGCCTGAACCTATCAAGAATTTCCAATCGATGATCAAGAATGGGCCTCAGTGTTCCCATGAACATATCAACCAACTCCCTATTAGACAAGGGTTGAACTCGCTAGATCTCTCCATTTCGAGCATACCTTTGAACTTCTCACGACCCATGACATGCTTTATAGTTGCATGCGAGGGTGTCAATTCAAGATTGTACTCATACTTTCAGAAAGCATCACCAAGTCACCCAAGTACGGATACGGTCATTCTCTAGTCGATAATACCATTCCAACCGAGTTCTTGACAAACTCTCTTGAAAATAAGTGCATCCACAACTTTCTCGTCATCAAGGGATCGATCTTCCCAACATATGACTTCAAATGTAGCTTAGGACAAGACATGCCATCATACTTAGCAAAAGTTGAACTTTGAACTGGGAGGAATCACACACCAGAACAAGACTCGATCATCAAAATTCAACCCGACATTTTCAGATTTTCCACAAGATTCGACGGTCTTCAAGTCGTTTGTACTCATCATCTTCATCGAGTATCGCCATCATCATACTTCTTCTCGTGCTCAGCCGACCGCCTTCACCATCACCCTTGTCGGCCTCATTCTTGACACTTCCTTCGAGAGCTCTATGCGATCGACCCTCTTAAGACCACCCTTGTAGCGCTCGCCCATGTCGAGGAGACCAACAACCTTCTTTTCTCGTTGAGCTTCTTCAGATCTTCTTGGCCTTGGACCAAGTCGGTGAACATCCTGAAACCGAGCATTCGAGCTCAAGATCTTTGACGGACTGCTCAAGAGCCATTTCGCTAAAATAAATAGCGAGGATGAGAAAACCAATCTTCAATGTACCGTGATGCAATGTTATGCTATGATATGCGAATGCAATGCAATGTTTTCAAGGACCTTAGAGATTTAAATTTGTTAAACAAGCAATGAACAAACATTTATTAGTACTTCTTTATTATTCTTTTCTTTTCAAGTACAAGAGATAGTTCAAAACAATAAAAGAAAGATATAAATCTAAAGCTCTAAGTCTCCCACGGGCGCTTCCTCTTGGTGCCGATGTAGGCGCTGATGTTTCGCCTCCTCGTGAAGTAGCTTTGTCAACTCTAGTACTTTCTTCTCACTTGCATAACATCGAGCTTCAAAGGTATCCCTTTCTTCTTTAAGCTAAATCCAAGATCTCTTCAAGTCTTCAAAATCAGAGGCATGTCGATGGAGAACAAGATAGGTACGCCACCTATAGCAACAGTTCCATAATTACCGTAAAACAGCGTGAATGGCATCATGAGGTTTTGAGCTCGAGCTCTCACCCATTTGAGGTAAGGTTCCCAAGGAATGGAGTTCGTGCCCCAAAGTCTTGGTATCGCCTTCTTTACCATGCCCCAAGCGTATAAACCTTCGAACTCGAGATCATGGTTGTAATCGAACACAATATCTTGGAGAAGCATATCATGCGGGCCATCTCTTCGAGCAAAACCAAACTGACGTAGAGCTAGAGAAGAGTTGTAAGTAATACCTCCCCTTATACCAAGTAGTGGCACATTAGGGAATTCTCCACATCGCTCAATGAAGGTGAAGTCCTTTTGAGAGAAAAGGCTCCAACGGATATCTGAATGAGAGAGTGACATTAATCTTTGAGACCATCTCAACCTTTGTTCGTTCTTCAAAACTGATGGAGGAAGGTGCGAAATAAACCACCTGGAAAGTAACGGTACACAAGACATGAGAGTTCCTTGTCTCTTAGTAGTACGAGTGCGGAGAGAATGTAGGATGTCTCCAAGTAAAGTAGGCACTGGATTGCGGGTAAGAAACAACTTGATGGCGTTGACATCTATGAATTGATCCGAGTTAGGGAATAGAACCAAACCATAGATTAGCAAGGCCACAATGTCTTCGAATGCATGGAAACTCATAACTTTGAGGAATTCCTGCTTTCTTAATTAGGAACTTAGCAAGTAAACCCTTAACTCTACTGTTTCCCAATTAGCTTCAATGTCCGAGCGCTTAAGATGTAAGGTCGATGTAATGTCTTCGCATTTAGGAACCTTTTCTAAACCGTGAATGGCATTTGGTCAAGAATAGGTACCCCAAGTAGCTTAGAGAACTCTTCCAAGGTAGGAACTAACTCGATAACTGGGAATGTAAAGCAATGGTGTTTTGATCAAGAACCGAATAGACATGCATCATATCTTCTTCAAACCGAGATAACCAAATCAAGTAGATAACCATGTCTTTGATGAACTCGAGCATGGTCGGAATCTCAAACCAACTTTGAAATGAGAAGGTATACCCATGAAGTTGATTCGAATAGTCTTTCTAGGCCATAATACCCTACAAAATGAGCAAAGATAAATCCCTAGGTCCTTGAAATAGTTAGAAATGATATGCAATGCGAATGATGTCATGATGTCATGTTTGGCACACACAAACAATTCACACAATGAGCCTAGGTTTAAGGCTTGCATGAGGTCTAGGTGATTACCCCACCAAAAGTTTGAGTTGGTTCATCCCGTCCTATAATAGTAACCGGTTCTAGGAATCTCATATCATTGATCTTTCTGAGGCGCTTATTTCAATACGACGCCAAGTGGTCGATCGAAAATATCCCAAAAGTCCGATCTCAATGAGCGTAGCATCGAGTATCAACCAACCCTGGTCTACACCAAAGTCGGCCATCTCGCTACCATCTAATGGCAAGATGGGTCAATTAAGGTTCTAAAAGTTTAGTTAGCGCTGATGACACCACGAAGCCAAATACTATCCTCAACTTGGGAATGAAGAGTATCGGACAACCAAAGTGTCACGCTAACGTAGCCATCATGTCGACCGCTTCGATATACGCCTAACTCGCGACGATTTATTGCTACTTACCTAAAAGGAAACCCGATCCGGTGTAGGATCCCCAACAATATAATACCCAAGCAACCCTTAAAGATAAAGCAAGCAAGTCAAACAAAGCGTAAAGGTGATTTAGAAACCCTAAGGCATTCTCTTTAGGTGTGTCCTCAGCAGAGTCGCCAGCCTGTAATACTTGAACCGACTTTGTAGGATTTTGTATCCAAATGTGCGGATAGCAAGAGTCGCCACCGACTTTTATTTTTATCCAATTAAGGGAAGGTAAAAGTAATGAAAAGACCTTCGTTAGATTCTCGAGTAAGGGAGAAGGTTATGAAAAGGGAAGGTATTAGCACCCTTTCCATCCGTAGTTATCTACGGCTCTTAGTTGCTCTAGATCACTTTAAAATTGTGCTTTCGTGTGTTTGAAAATGTTTTGAAAAGGCATTTTTGACTTTGTAATGATTCATGTAGGAATGTATACAAAGTGTTCTAAATGTTTCGCTTTGAAAAGAGTTTGAACTTTGACAAAAGGTGTGAGGTGCAAAAAATATTTGATTTGAGAAAGCAACTAAAAGTCTTATTACCTACTCAGAATGGTCGTTTTCGTGTTATTTTACGTTCCTTTAGAATAGCGCTAGCCATACCATTAGTTGATAGGTAGCTCCATTCGCTGGATGTAAGCGGACATTCAAGGGACATCGGATGGTCATAGAAGGCAACTGTAGGAAGTATCCTAGCACATTCAAGGACTATCATCATTTTTCGTAGGCAACAATCGAGGGTCAAGATCATGTATTCGGAGGCGACGTCGTGGGTCTTATGATCTTTGTATCGAAGGGACTATGATGATTTTGTTTTGAAAGCAACGGTGCTAGAATACCTCTACGTTCGAGGGACATGACCATTTGAAATCGAAGGCATCGAGAGAGAATTACCCTAAGGGTGCATGTGAAAGAAGTGTGTCAAATTTAGATATTTTATCTTTGAAAATTAGGGCTATGTTGATTTTAGTCTTGCCACACGCCTAATTACTAGCGCTTTATAGGGTGCGGAAATTAAAATGCGAATGTAAAGATGCGAAAGGTAAATCCTACGCTATTACATGGCTTGCAGGTACATAATTTAAACTTGCGGAAAATAAAAACCTAATTTAAACTATTACATCCCATAGACAGTTACATTATTGGAAAAATGAAAACAGTAAAAGAAAACCGTCTGAAACGGAATAACCTGTGAAAGAATGAGAAATCGAAAATACGAGATGAATCGAATAAGAGAAAAAATGTTAGAAAAATGCAAATTTTTATATGAGAAAAATATGACATGCTGGAAATAGTACTAATATGCTAAAATAATTTTTTGGGATTTTTTAGATGCAATTTAATAATTTAAAATGAATTAAAAGTGATTTAAATGCAAAAATTATGAATAAAATAAATATGCATGCAAAATTGTATTTTTAATTTATAAATTAAATAAAGATTTTATGAAAATAATGTAAAAAGAAAAATAATTTTGATGATTTTAAATGCGAAATAAAATATGAAAAGAATTAAAATAACATGAAAAATATTAAAATAAAATAGAAAAATGGAAAAGTTTGTAAAAAGGAGAAAAACCAAATGGTCCTGGGGAGAATCGAACCCAGGACCTTGCCTTCACAGGTCACATGCCTTGCCAATCAACCAAAGCGCTTCACCGCTTGGAAACCGGACGAGTGAAAGAAACACAAGTGTCGCCCCCGATGCTCCGCATCGCAGAAGCTTCATCGCCCCGATTTGAATATTTTGCTAGGCGGCCATTGTTCGACGCTATGTCCTGGCTAATTCAAAAAATCAAGCAAACATAATATAAATAAGTTCTAAGGCCATGGTTCGATTCAGGACATCATTCCGGATGCAATGGTATAGGTCTCATGGTCCAATTTTTCCATTTAAACAAAGCCCTAATTCGAGCTCAGAAACCCTAGCTATGGTATATCACTATCTGTGCCATGGAAACACGATTGGCTTGCCCGATCGCTTGCAAACTTGATTCTAAACATGAACAAACAATCAAAACAGGTTAATAATGCATGAATGATGAAAATCGATTTTGAAAGAAACTTGACAAACCGAAATCGTGTTTGATGAATTCTTGATGGTTTTGAATGATGTAAGAGTCTGGATCGACTCTAAAGACCTCAAGGAATGCAATGGAATCCTCAAAATTGATTGAAAACGGCTGGAACCAAGGCTGCACTTTGCTTGAAGGTCACGGATTTTTGAGCTTTGGAATAGGGTTTCTAGGGAAATTTTTCTGTTCCCTCTTGATAGGTATGCATCACACATTTATACTGGATGAATTTGGCATGGTTTTTGGAAAGAATCAATCAACATTCAATGTAAATCAAAATTGATCTTTGTACAAAATCAAATTTTCAAAATTTGATTAATTTCCAATCCAATCTTGCCATATTGATCAATTTTCGAAAATTGCTGGCTTTTGTGAGTTACTTGAGTCTCAAGGAAAGAATAAAAATCAATCTTTCAATTAATTTTGATTTTATAATTATTTTTAAATTTAATTTGCATTTAAATGAATAAATTACAAATTAAATAGAAAAATAAATCAAAATTCGTGGCATTGGGCTTGGATATTCCTAATTGTGTGAGGAATAAGTTTGGATAAAGAAAAAGCAAGCCCATTTGCAAAAAATTTGATTTTTAGAAGTATCTCTCTTTGTGCATTCTTTCAAAATTGCCCAACTTGTGAATGGTGTATCTTGCTCAATTTTCCACATTTTTGAATGTTCTTGGACTTTTTGAAAATCTCTAAGAGTCCTCTAACCAACCGTTTTGGTCTCATCTCAATTGAGTTTCCATGCTCAATATATCTTCAAAACAAAAGTTGACTTTTGTTGACTTTGAAAATGACCAGAATGTTTTGAGCCATACCTCTCAAATGAAGCATTTTTGACATTCTTGTGAGACATGAAGTTGTAGAGAATTGAATTTCCTTCAAAACAAGAGGTGGTGGAAAATTTCTGAGAAAGTATGAGAAAGTTATGATCAACAAAGTTCATTGACTTTTCACCTGAAACCCTAATTTGGAAAGTTTGACTTTGAGCAAATCTTGAGTTTTCTTGATGAATCATGGTCAACCCTTGATCAAATGATGCATGTAAATTCAAAATGAGGATGTTGACCAAAAATATGAAGTTTGACTGTATGTTGACCACATTGACTTTCTCGTCAATACAACCGATTTCCAACCATCCGAGCAATTGTTCGAGCAATCTTGACTTTGAGGCTTGAAACTTGACATGGAGAATCTTTGAAGCATATGAGGAGGCATGATGAACATTGAGATGTTGGAACCATCTGAGTCGAGAAATACCAAACCCTAGTTTGGGTTGATTGTCTAGAGAAAGTTTGTCTCGATCAACTCGATGAATCCTCGAGTATGAATGTATGAAATATCTTGAGAAGATGGAGGGCAAATTTTGGGTATGACAAGATGATGATAAGAGTCCATAGAAATGAATCACTTCAAAATATTGAAAATTGAGAGAATTATGAACTCGTGACCATAGACTGATAACTTGCCAAATTAGGTCAAACAACTTGGATCAACTTTAATCTTTTGAATTTTGCTTACAATCTAAGGCCTGATAAAACACTTAGAACCTTATAATGATGTTATATTTTAAGCACACTTGATGATGAGGCTAATATCTTGATGAAACTTGTTGAAGAAGGTATGGAAATAAACATAGGATCCTATGAAGTTTTCTTGATGAATCAAACCACAAAACCTTGAGATAAACTTAACCACAAGAAGTCAGGGATGTTCAAGACATATCACTTTGATGATAGAGGTAATATTTGAATTTCAAGCCTTTGAGGTTCAATGAATGATCAATTGACTGATTTTCAATTCTCAAAACTCAAGCTTAGGGGTAAATTTAGGGTATAACATGTACATTATCTCTTCTTCGTTATTTTCAAAGTGAATACATCCACATAATCTTAAATTGGTTCATACTCATCACCACTATCTTCCTCACCATTTTCATTCCCCTTTTGTCTCTCTATAAGTTTCTCCATATAGGTCAACTCACCTTTAGCATGTTTGGCCTATTGTTTACAGTGATTTCTGGTAAAACAACCGCTAGTCCTCCAAACTATCGAATAAGCTTTATGATTGTTATTCAATTCCTCTGGTAACTTGCAGGATCGACTAGATTGATCCTATGGGGTATTGGTCGTTTGGACAAACTTAATAACAAAATAAGTGTTCATGTTTAAGACTTGTATTTAGCGTGTTTTATATATGTCCAATGTATTCCGATCACAATGTTAAATGACTTAATGACATGATCAAGTAAAGTAACATAAAACTGATTTGAATAAGTAAACGCATAAATGTTCGATTTGCAAAGAAATGTATAAATGCAGGAAAACGTAAATGGCTCTTAAAGGTAAAAGACTTTTAATGTAAAAGCATGAATATAAAAGCATGAAATGTAAAAGACAAGAATGTAAAAAAAACATAAATATGAAAGATTTCTGGAAAGTAAGAACGTTAATGTAAAGAGTTTCTGAAATGTAAAAGACTTCGAAATAAAAGAAACGTTTAAATGCAAGGAAAAGTTAAATGAGTTTGAATGTAAAGAATTTAAAAGACATTGATGCAAAGATAAAGGATAAACTGGAAAGATAAAGATGTTTTACTGAATAATAAAGGTTTTGGTGCAATCATACGTACATCATTCGAGCATTCGTTTCCCTAGCCATGTGGTATTTTGAATGTTTACTGAATTTTTGTACAATAGATATGACACACGAAATCCTAACACTAAGACTTCTATTTATACTACTTCGACCATAACGGTCTGACTTATGAGATCTTGCCACGTTCAGAACATGCAGCACACTACGTTTCTCTAGCTTCCACGCGTCTTCGAACCGTCTCCAACGCATATATTCTAACTTCCAATTATCCCGCTCGCGTTTTGAATTTCAAATGCTTTGGCCACTTCGTTTCGAACTCACTTCTCAGACACATACCTACTACCACTTCGAAGCTTCCTTTACATGTATCATCATAATTGTCATTCGAAGCCCCAAGTTTCAGTACGTCCATTCGAAGAGCCAATTCTTTCATTCCGAACTGTGACATTCACTTTGTTCCAACAAACACTAACATCATTTCGTTTCGAGCTCAATGATTCCATTTCGACTCATATATATCAAAATCTTCAGCCAACAAAATGCCCCTTTAAAATATGTATTTCGAACCTCTTTCTGAGAAATACTTATTTTAAACATATTCACAAGATTTTGATGTGACTTTGAGTAATCATGATACTGTGTATGACTTCCACTACGTCAGTCACAACGTCTCTTGGGTTTCCGAACCGCTTCAAAACAGTTGCCACAGCATGGTGCGGTTATTAAAGACAATGATTATCTTTAATCACGCTTGTTACCAATGTTCACTTTACGCCACCTCATTCCGTATCCAACCCACGACCTCCACGTATCTTGGCTTTAGTTGATGAGTGCTTCAACTTCCTTACTATAAAACTAAACAGCTTTAGTCTTTTACTCTTTTTCCACACTCTGAACTCTTTTCTTCTTCTCTTCTTGTTAAAAACCCTAAAAGCTCTTAACAATTTCCAACAATGTCTTCAACAACATCCCAGATGAAGAAGATTTCCAAGAAGAAAAGCAAGAACGCTGGAACGATCATGGAAAGCAAAGTCGCTATTCACCAAGGTCAATCTGTACTTATCCCCCAAGGAATCTCCAAGGAACAAGAACTCCTATACTCTTCTCAGGTATTAATCCCAACCAATGCTGCTGGAAAGAGTTCAGAGTGTGGAAAAAGATACCAGAACAATCTTCCCTGTTTGTTATGATTTTAAACCTTTGTTTAATAATATGGAAACCCCTAGGTTAGGAACTGAGAATGTGAATGAATCCTCTGCTTCAAAAAACATAGAAACCTCTGATGCTCCCCCAAAAGACCCTTTTATCCTGGATTATGTTAAAAGCAATTTTAAGTCATTTCGATCCTGCCCTACCCCTGACGTAGCTTACCAAAACTGGTTTACTAAGGTAGAGGCTAAGAAATCCCACCAATGGGAGGATCTAGGAATCTACAATCTAATCAAGTTGTCGAAACCAGGCTTCACCTATAGCCATCCCTTGTTATTTGCATCCTTGTATTTTTGGGATATTACTTATAACACCTTTCATCTTCCTGGAGGAATGATCACACCCACATTCTTCGATATAGTAGCTATCACAGGCTTATCACCAGTATGAGAGACATATATTCCTGACTCTGAAGAACATTCAAGCATCATTGACTTCGACGTCAAGTTGGCCAGCTTCTCAAAGTTTATCAGTCATTATCACGCTGAAGGTGATAGTGTATCAGATGTAGAGCATATTGCCTTCCTCACCCTATGGTTATCGAGATATGTGTTTTGCAGTAGGTCACTACAAGTAGCCAGTAGGTTTATTCCTCTAGCCACGGATTTACATGAAAATAGGAGAGTTTGTTTGAGTGAGCTCTTACTTGTTGATCTCTATGAAAGTTTGAGATCAGCGTTTCGAGTCCGAATCTCACACCCCAAGAACATCTTGCTAGTGGTCCTTTCTCGTTACTCCAATTATGGCTTAATGCCATGTTTGAGTCTTCGTTATCCACCGCTGATACCATTGTTGAGCAAGATCCGTAGGTAGCGGATCGAAATGTTGAAGGCACAAGGTCGAGAAGACCGACTCCAAATGATGATAAGGTCGATTTCCAAATTCTATTCTCACAAGACATCATGATCTTTTCTAAAAGGCATAAATTTGAGGAAACTATGGCACCTTTTGCTTCGAGGACTCATGGACCATCATGGTTCACCATGTCCCTTTCGGGTCGCTAAGAGTAAAGAGATCCAAGACATCCGAAAGCCTTCTTGCTCCCAAGACTAATCTCCTCAAGAATCACTCCAACCAAGAACCAAATCCTTCGCTTGCCTATCAACCCAATTTTGTTTCAAGACAATTCGGCTTATGTCGCTAATTCCGAACCCCTTTTTCAAACCCAAAGCGCCATTACTCCTACGAACTTTCAAGGCCGTAAGCTAAACTGTAGCAGAACAATATCAAGATTTTGCTCATTGAATTAATTTTTTCAACCAACCTATTTTTCATCAAAGGGTTTTCTCGATGGTGGACTAAATTCTACCAGCCTTATATGTTTGATACTCACCATCCAAAAGAAACTAACTGCTATGCTCGATGTGCGTACACAAAAGAAAGGTATGTTCACTCATGCTCAAGAGATTAAGGCTTTTCGTAATTACTCAAACTACTTATGATCCAACGCTTGCAAACCATCAGATATCGAGCATCCAAACCTTGAAGGAAAAATTTAAAGAAAAATTTCTAAGTTCGACTTCCTTCGTGGTGTCACCGAGGATAGGTATAGGTTGGCACCGAAATGCATCCACCTAAATTTCCTAGATTACCTACCTTTAACCGGCTCGCTTGGTTTACCCCATACCTTGGTGGTCGACTTGCAAAGAGATGTTCAAATACAAATCTCAAAGGAAACTAAAGCCATCTCGAGACCGTGACATGGGCTCGACATTGGCTCCATAATTTCCTGTGGCATCTTCGCTATGACCTTTCCGCCATGTCGATTGTTTCGAATGAAGGCAAGTGCGAATGTGGAAATCCCCAAATAATTTTACTTTCTTTATTTTAACATTTCGCCTTAATTGTTTCGATTTTCAGCCATCGATAAAGACTGCAAGGTCAAGACCAAGGAAGGAAGTAGTTCCCAACAAACTATCGGTCGATGGCAATGTGCTCCGCACAATTCCAACAATTACTCTTATGACAACAACAACAACAACAACAACCACCATCGCTCAAACTCCAACAATTGCCCCAACTCCAACAATTGCTCCAACTCCAACAATTGCTCCAACTCCAAAGGTAATCAGTTTATTCTGGTATTTCGAATGGACTTGAATTTATGATTGAAGTCTAACTCATGTTTGCACCATTTCAGACTAGTAAACTCCCACCAACCACTCCAAAGAAGCGAAAGCCTAGTACCACTGGGAAGGCTCCCAAGGCTGGGGAAAGTTCACCAACGGCTTCGAGAAAGAAGCAAAAGAAAGATGTTTCAAAGGATACTAACGTCTCTGGACTCGATTCCAGGGATGTTGCTCCCTTACCAAAATCCAAAAATCCACCTTCGACCTCCAACGTAATGTTGGAACATATAGACAGCAATATCTCTTCAGATAATCCACAGGTGAATTGAATTTGAATTTTTATTAAAGATAGTTATTTGTACCTTAGCGCCAGTCTCTAATCTTTCTTTGTTTGTATAGGATGATTCAAACCCAAACCCTACCACTTCGACCCCTCCATCCAAAGCAGCTGCTCCAACCCATTCTTCTCCTCATGGGGATTCGAGTAATCTGGTGCAGAACAAAGGATCCTCCAATATGGCGGTTCCGATTGGGGCTCCCGAGCAACCAGATGATCAAGGCACTTCACCTCCTCTCAAGGATACAATCGAAACAACGCTTGAAGATGCTGCAGAAGTGCCTCCAGAGATTTCTCATCCAAAATCTCCTCTCAAGATTCCTCAAGAAAGTGAAAAAGTCACCCAAGTTGAAGAGGAAAAGGCTTACCCTTCTCAAGAGAGCGAAGATTCTAGTGAAGAAGGATCTGAGGACGAAAGAGGAGAAGAGGCTCAAGGTGGTTCGAGCAAAGGAACGGAGTCTGATGCTCACAGTAATAAAGACGATGACATCAAAGTGGTGGACATGGTTGGTGATGAAGAAGATGATAAGGAAGAAAATAATGAAGGTGATGGTGTCCCTACCAATAAGCCAATGGAAGTCGAGATGGACGTTACTCCATTGCGCATGGAACTTCCTGAGTCTTCCCAATGTCAAACAGCTGAAGAGGATTTAGCCCTCTTAAAACGAAATGACCCTATTGGGTATATGAAGGCTAAGCTAGCTCAGAGAGATACTCCTCTTCCTAAGGCTGGTACTGGTTCGACTACTGATTCAATGCCTTCTGATGATAGGGTTGTACTTCTTCACAAGATTAGGAAGACAATCCTTGATGTGGATCTATTCGAAGTACTCAAGAAAGATAGTACATCCTTCTTTATTATGAAGGGACTTCTTAATCAAGTCGACCCCACCACCTGTTCTCTGGAAGTTAGCACCATCTTATTCGAACTTCAATCTTTGATAGACAACGTGACTGGGTGTCTCCTCCAAGATGAATTTGCTACCAATAAGGTCCAAGAGAAGCGAGCTGCAATGGATGCTGCTTATGAGCATGCTTTGAAGCTTTCTAAAGAAGTTGAAGAGCACGCCATGCATATCAAGCAAGCTAAAACTGATTATGAGCTTCGAGCTCAATCCATTCTTCTCTTGGGAGAAGCAGATTCAAGAACTTCAACATAAAATTAAGGAGGCCCAACAGCAACAGATGGCATATGAAACCAACACTTTTGGCAATCGATTCGAAGAGCTCCTCAATAAAGGACTTGAGGAACCGGAAGCAGCTGAGCAACTTAAGGGTGAAGTTGCTATCCTAGAAGGAGCCAAGCGCTTCACTCAACAAAGGCTTGAGTCTTTTCGGAGTATTTTCAATCGATTAAGGAACAATGCCCATTTCTAAAGATTGTTTGTTTAATGAATCTTGTATTTCGTTTGAGTATTTGTCTGTAATACCTAAACAACGCCATTTTGGCAATTTATATCACCATTTTGGCATTTCTTTATATCGTTATGATTACGTTGCTATTATTTGAATCTCCTGCAGGCGTGGCTTATATCTCTTTAAATATTTCCCATTAACCTTTAGGATTCGCTTATCATCTGCCAACTCTTCGATTTCATATGCATTGTTTGAAAATGTTTTTACTATTCGAAAAGGTCCTTCCCAATGAGGTGACCATTTACCTAATGCTTTATTCTTCTTGTCCATGGGCAATATAACTTTCCACACTAAGTTATTAATGTTGAATGTTTTACCTTTCACCCTTTTGTTATATGCCATGGCCACTCTTTCCTTTTGCCTCATCAGGATTTCCAATGCATGCAATCTAACTTCATCCAACTCAACTAACTCATTCATCATAATTTCCCAATATAATGAAGATGGGATTTCATTTTGTCTTTGAATTCGAACTGATTGTAGATGAATTTCACCGTAAGACCGCATCGTGACCAAATGTTAGCTGGAAAGGTGTGGTGTTAGTAGCTTTTTAGGAGATGTTCTACGTGCCCATAGTATTTGGTCTAAAGTCTTATGCCAATTTCTTGGTTTTTACCAACATGTTTTTATCAAACCTATTATTACTTTATTGGTCAAGCTGACCGACCATTTGCTCGAGCATAGTATGGTGTTGATGTTAGCAATTTAAACCCCATCTCTTGGGCAAATTCTTGCATCTTCCTACCAAGAAACATGTAACCTTGGTCTGTGGTTATGCTCCGCAATCCGAACCTATAGATAACTGCTTCGTATGAACTCAATAATAGCCTTTGATCTACAGCTATTAATGGTATTGCTTCGATCCACTTGGTAAAATAGTCTATTCCTACCAAGATATATTTCTGACCTTTAGATGAAGCAGGATTGATTTCTCCTATTAAATCTAATGCCCATCCTCTAAAGGGCCATGGTTTAATGATCGAATGCAACTCACTTGTAGGAGCATGTTGAATCCCTGCATGTTTCTGGCATTCTTCACACCCTTTAGCAAAATCTATACAATCTTTGAGCATACTGGGCCAGTACATACCATATCGAAATAGCAACCATTTCATTTTATGGCCTGCTTGATGTGCCCCACATGCCCCATTGTGGACCTCTGATAATGCTAGATATGCCTCACTTTCTCCTAGGCATTTGAGTATTACGCCTTCTTGGGTCTTTTTGAGCAATTCATTTCCCATAAGGACATATGATAATGCTCTATATTTTATTTTTCTGTCAACATTTAATGTTGGATTTTCTAAATATGCTACTAATGGGCTTCGCAAGTCTGTATCTGATAAGGTATTTATGGCTAATACTTCGAATCCATCTTTATCACCATAACCTAATTTAATATTTTCCAAATCTGATGCTATGAGTCTAGTAGCCATAACCCTGCCTCTTATTTCGACCAAATCCTCTAAGTTTTTGGCAGAAACTTTATACCAAGCCAATTGCTAAGTCATTTGCTTCTTGATTTTCTATTCGGTTTATGTTGAATATCCATGTATTCGAATTTTGAGTAGCCTATTAACTATGACAAAGTATGTCATGTTTTCCTTTATGCATTTGTACTCCATTGTTATCTACTTGACCACTAACTCGAATCACCTTTAATTTCGACTCTAGTTGCCCCAATTCCAACAAAGCTTCAAGTCCAACAATGAGCCAGATTCACGTTGTTCGAGCAACGAGGACCATCTAACTTATACTTGAATTTTGTTAGAATTCCTTCCGGAGAAATTATGAGAACTCCAACACCACTACCCTCCTTGTGGGTCGAACCATCAAAGTATAATTTCCAAGGTTGCATTTCGACGTAACCCATAACAGGCTTTTCGACCATTGAATGGTCCACAATGAAATCAGAAATTACTTGACCTTTCACAGCTCTTAAAGGCATGAAAGTCAAAGAATATTCTGTCAAGGCTAGAGCCCATTTACCAACTCTGCTATGCATTATTGGTTTTGAAAGCATGTGTTTGATAACATCGAAATGAGATGAAACATAAACATCAACAGGCTTTATATAATACTTAAGTTTCATACAAGAAAAGTATAAACAAAGACATAGCTTTTCTATATTGCTATATCTAGTTTCTGCATCATTCAATACCCTACTTAAATAATATATGGCGCTTTCGATGCCATTACTATCTTCTTGTGCTAACATACTACCTATAGTAAATTCAAGAGATATATACAATCTCATGGGCTTTCCCACGAGGGTGGAGACAAGATAGGAGGTCGAGAGAGATATCTTTGATTTGGTCAAAGGCCTCCTGATGTGCTTCTGCTCCACTCAAGGCTTGGCCTTGCTTTAAGCTTAAGTAGGAGAGAAAGCTGAGTCCTTCCACTTAGATTCAAATAAATCTTCCGAGAAAGTTAATCTTCCCAAGAAAGATTGCAGCCCTTTTTCGATGTGGGTGCTTTAGTCTCCATGATGGCTTTGGTCTTATTCTCGTTGATTTCAATTTTTATGAGCACAAAGCCTGTGAAATCTCCCCGCACAAAAATGCACATTTAAGGGTTCATTTTAAGCTATGTTTTCTCATTCTTTCGAATGATTGGCTCAAATGATGCAATGGGTTTCGCAGATATAGATTTGATGACTATATCATCAATATACACCGCATAAATGTCTCAATAAAATCATGGAAGATTGAATTCATTCCTCTTGGTAAGTTGCCCAAAGATTTTTAAACCAAAAGGCATCACTACCCATTCATAGGTGCCTAAGGCTCGGCAACGAAATGTTGTCTTAGCAACATCTTCTTCAAAGAATAAAAATCGATTATAACCGTAATATCCATCTAGCATACTTAGGTATTCGAATCCCGCAGCAGTAGTCTATTAACATTTCGCCAGCATAGAGTATTGATCTGGGGTTGCAGATTTAAATCCCTAAAGTCTATGCATATTCTCAGAGAACCATTTTTTTTAATAACAGGTACTATATTTGCTAACCATTCGACATACCTTGTGGTTCTGATGAATTTGCAACGCAGCAACCTTTCAACCTCAGCTTTGATCTTTGTAAGCACTGCTGGCGCGAATCTTCTGGGAGTTTGCTTGATGGGCTTCTTGCCATCCTTAATTGGAAGTATGTGCTCCACTAACTCTCTCTTCAAACCAGGCATTTCGCCATAGTCCCATGCAAAGCAATCTATGTTTCTCTTGAGGACTTTGATCACCTCTTGCTTGAAGTCAGTCGAGTTTGCGCTTATGTAGGTTATTCTTTTTGTGTTGTCATCCCCCAAATTCACCTCTTCGAGCGGATCCTGTGCTAACATTTTGGCACCTGAGTTTGTAGGATCCTTCTCGAAGCCCAAGGGTTTTGTGTCATAGATGGCATCAAGCCTTTGATCTATTTCGTTTTCTTCACAGGGTGAGTCTTTCGAACCATTCCCTTCCATTTCATTTACTTCAACTATATTATCTATTTCAGCCTGCCGCTTCCGCTCATTCTCACCATATAGGCCGAAACTTTCAAGAAGGAAGACTCACCATGAGCAAGGTTGTCGAACTCCCACCGGGTTGCCTTTTAAGTGCCTTCACTCCTTCATCTCCTTTAATTATTTTCCTATCCCAAAGACATGCCATCATGGCAAAGGGTCATATAGTGTGCATCCCTGCTTGCTCATTTCGTCACTGGGGTACAAGGGCTATTCTTGTGTACTTGTCATAATTCCTTTGTTGACTAAATTGACGCTGTCATAAAGTAACTCGTCCGCTTCGATATTCTCCACTATACCATCTTCTCTCCACAGAACTAACCTCTGGTGCATTGACGAAGGAACTGCCCCTACGCCATGGATCCACTCTCTTCCCAACAGCAAGTTATAATTGTCCTTGGCTTCGATCACCATGAACATGGTGGGCCTGCAGCTCGATCCGACGGTTAAATCCACTTGCACCACCCCCAACGTTTGACCTACTTTCCCTTCATAATTGGATAGGACCATGTTGTGTGGTTTGACATCACCCTCTTGTATTCCTAACTTTTCAGCATGAATCGAGGCATTAAATTAATCGCAGCGCTCCATCCACTAAGACCTTGTTCACACCATGGGCTCCCCGCTTTGCTCGAATGAACAATGGCTTCAAATGATTCTTCATTGCGGCTCGATGTTCAAGAATGCTCGCTCTTCGACCGCTACTGCTATCCATTACATAGTAGCAACCGGTCGTGTTTCATCAAATCTATAGTATCCTCTTCCTCATGCTCTTCGATTTCGGTCTCCGTCCAAACTCGAAGGTAGTACGATACCACATTGCGCTTAAGTTGAGTGAGGACTCCCTCCGATTCAAGTTATCTGTCAAGATATCCTCGCCTTCTTCCGAATTGGAGTGTACTCTTTCGATTCATCCGGTTGTGTTTCAGAAAGCCTCCTACTAACCGGAGGTTTGTCTTCGTGTTGACTGCTCTGTTGGTTTTTGGTACTGACACTTCTTTGTTGCCGATCAAGCTGCCTTTGTCTCGCCAAAGCTTCCTTTCTCGAATTGCTGCCTTCGCCATTGGGATCTTGACATAGATTCTTACCTTTGTAGTTTTCTAGTCTCAATTCCTCCTTCGTAGTGTTGAATTGCCTCCTATATACCATGGCGTGACGTGCATTTCGCTCATTACCTCCATTTATCCTTCCCTTATTGGTTTTGACTTGCGCACCATTTGTCCTGGTACTTCAAATAGGATTTTGAACGCCACCCTTCGAGCACCTTTGATAGGGGCTATCGTGCCTGAGTATGATTACCCTCAAGTGTTGACTCATCCGACCAACCTCCTTGTGATTCCAACATGGGGCTTAAGGGAATAGTTTCAACGCCTCCCCATGTTTCGTCATATGCCGAGCACCTGGGCAATCAGCACTTGGTCGCCTTTGTCAAATGAACTAAGAACTCCAACAAACTCTCCCCGCCTAGGGTAGCATCCAATAATTGGTTGTCTTGGCGCCAATTTACTCTAGTTCGAGCCCTTTGTTTCCTCGAACGCAAGAACAATCCTCTGTTGCAGATGATGCCGATCCGGGACATAGCATCATTTCAAGATTTCCTTGTGGCACAAAGATGAGATAATCTTTGAGGTCGGTATCTCGCAAAGATAGCCATCCTCCATTTTGTATTTTTTTTCTAGGTATCTTTCCACTTCCTCCATCTCGTAATCCAGGTCTCTCCATATCCACCATATTGACATCCACATCTTCCCCTTTCGACATCATCTCCCCATCCCGATGGTTCGACGCCTTCGATTCGGATCTTTGAACTCGGGCGAGTATTTTACTGTGTAATCAAATTTTCCACCGGGTTCCCTAAGGTATCCTGCACTTCCTTCTGAGGGATGCTACCATCTCCATCCTCCCCCTTTATCTCATCATCTCCCCATCCCGTGGGCTTGACGTCTTCGATTGGGATTTTCGAACTCTCTGGAGCAGAATATTTCACCAGATAATCGAACTTCCCACCGGGTTCACCCAAGGTATCTGATCTCTTTTGAGGGAGGCTTGCTTGTAACTGGACTCTCCGCTTGAGCCTTAGGCCTCAAGAGCTCGTGTCAACTCTTGCTTTGGTTCTCCGGCCCTCGCAGTTCGGATCTCTTCAAAAATGATGGCACTGTTTCCATCGAAGTCTCTAGTTGTTTGTGGATGTCTTCCGTGACTCCCTTGTTGACTTCAACTAGCACCCAACTTTCACTCTCAATGCTTTCTTCTCCCAATGGAGTGGCCCCTTGGTCTGCTTCCACCATATTGATTTCTCCAATGCACGAAGGCTCGGAGTAGTTGGTGTCGCCACATCTGAGGGTCTTCATCTACTTTCATTTTTGGTTTGTCGAAATTTCAATCGCCATCCTTAATTGCTTTGAATCAAACTCGAAAAGAAAACACCGTGAGGTTTTGTGGCCTAGAAAACTATGATATTTACAAAACCCTCTTTTCTTTCTTTGATCTAAAAGAGGTCTTTTGACATTTGATGGCACAATTAACTGGCCATCTTTGACAAGAAAATCGAAAATCTCATCACACTTTGTCACATCGAAGGTATATACCTTCTTTGGGAATTTGTCACTTTTCTCATTTTCAACAATTTCTTTCCCTTTGTGGGAACTAATAGTTTACAAGAGTAGGTGGAGCCTGGTTTTAATTCAGCGAGATCTATTTCGACCTCTTCGAATTCAGGATAGTCTTCAACTTCCTCCGTTTCGACATAGGAAATTCTTTCCTTCTTATTACTTTTAAAAGCCCCGGCCTTTTCGGCCTTTAGTCTTCGACTGTCGAACCCTATCTCGCTAATTGTGCCATGTCCTCAAGTATTGTGTCTAATTTCTTTTCGAATAGAGTAGTCTGTGCCACCAAATGCCATTTCGACTAACTCATGTTCGTGGACCATGTGAAACATCTAGATTTCAAGAGTCCGAACCTATTTAAGTACTCATCTACGGGTTCAAGAACTTCCTCTTAACGCTAGTTCCTTTAGACTTATCTTGATTATCCCATATAGAATTGTTCATGGAACAATCTCTCCAAGAGGGTCTGTATCTATGGATCCAGGGGCAAAGTGGTGAACCATGTGAAAGCTTTTTAGTGAGGGAACTTGGGAAATATTTAATCCTAAGGTTCTCATTATTTGCTATGTCTCCCGCCTCACCGACACTGCTATGTGTTCGACTATTGATTCATTAGTATCTCCAAGAAACTTTGTAAACTTAGGGATCTGTGTCCCCTTGGTAAATCCAGATGCATTACATAATCGCTATAGGAGGCATAATTTGGCCTTCTAATCCTCGATTAAGACCGCTTGGGCCATAATCTCTATCATGGTGGTTAGATTATTTTCGCCAAGATATTGTCATTTCAATTCTATGGACAATCAGATCAAGATCTTGGTTTCACCCACCATGACAACTCCTCTAGGTTGTTCTTCTTGAAACGCTGACTTCTAGTCTTTCGACCCTTGCCCTATTTCCATAATTCCCTTTGTGGTTCCTCTCGAATCATCGGGCATTTAATCTTTCGACCCTTGCTAGTGGTTCTATCAATCCCTTGTGGTTCTTCTCGAATCACCGGGCATCTACCCTTGTGTCCTTGCCCCAAATTAACCCCTCTCCGACCGCCTATAGGTGGGTCATCAATAACTGTTCTATGATAGGTACGCTCGCCGAACCAATGCCCGGTTCTCACGCTTTCGACGGAGCCAAGAAATGCTATTCGACTCATATTATCCTGATTTTCTCTGCTTGTCATACCACATTTTGAACTATGGGGCAAAGATTTCTTGCATAGTTTGTGCTAACACTCCTATCATATTATGGTTACTATCATCCATTAACCGCCTAAAGGCTATCTCGATTTCCGTGGTTAGGATAAAAGGTACTATATCCTACTAACCCTTGGTTATTTGTCATAAACCGATTAGCCCCGCATCCGCACCCTAATTGTGGTGACATGTTCGACGTCAAGTTTGTAATCCCGCCATCAAAGATGTTGGCATCCCATAAGGGGATTTTGGGTCTATTACATCGAAAGTGGGTGGTCTAGTTGGTGGTGGGTAGCGTGGCTTTGTGCTCGATGATGGACAAACCCCGTGATACCCAAGGTTCCCGTATTGCCTAGGATCGAATTGTTTGTTGACATGCCACTTGTTCCGCTCGTGGCCATATTACTAGTCAAGATGCAACGGACTGCATTCGGGATCACGCCGGACGCTCCCGCCGAAATGCACGCATTAGTGCTCTCCATGGGGCGCTTTGTCCCTTGTTGATTGTTAGGATCTGACATCCTATTATTTCATTTTCTTCCGTGGTTGGTTACTATTAGTTATTCTACCACCCTAAGGTTCATATACCAACGAACTTCGCTTACTCGTAAAGAACCTTTATAATAATTATGTCTTATAATCCTTATTTTATTTTACTTTGTAACGACTCAATGAAGGTCCCATCGTGCCAATTTGTTTACAAGTGATTGTAAAACAACCGCTAGTCCTCCAAACTATCGAATAAGCTTTATGATTGTTATTCAATTCCTCCGTAACTTGCAGGATCGACTAGATTGATCCTATGGGTATTGGTCGCTTGGACAAACTTAATAACAAAATAAGTGTTCATGTTTAAGACTTGTATTTAGCGTGTTTTATATATGTCCAATGTATTCGATCACAATGTTAAATGACTTAATGACATGATCAAGTAAAGTAACATAAACCGATTTGAATAAGTAAACGATAAATGTTCGATTTGCAAAGAAATGTATAAATGCAGAAAACGAATGGCTCTTAAAGGTAAAAGACTTTTAATGTAAAAGCATGAATATAAAAGCATGAAATGTAAAAGAAAAGAATGTAAAAAAAACATAAATATGAAAGATTTCTGGAAAGTAAGAACGTTAATGTAAAGAGTTTCTGAAATGTAAAAGACTTCGAAATAAAAGAAACGTTTAAATGCAAGGAAAAGTTAAATGAGTTTGAATGTAAAGAATTTAAAAGACATTGATGCAAAGATAAAGGATAAACTGGAAAGATAAAGATGTTTTACTGAATAATAAAGGTTTTGGTGCAATCATACGTACATCATTCGAGCATTCGTTTCCCTAGCCATGTGGTATTTTGAATGTTTACTGAATTTTTGTACAATAGATATGACACACGAAATCCTAACACTAAGACTTCTATTTATACTACTTCGACCATAATGGTCTGACTTATGAGATCTTGCCACGTTCAGAACATGCAGGACACTACGTTTCTCTAGCTTCCACGCGTCTTCGAACCGTCTCCAACGCATATATTCTAACTTCCAATTATCCCGCTCGCGTTTTGAATTTCAAATGCTTTGGCCACTTCGTTTCGAACTCACTTCTCAGACACATACCTACTACCACTTCGAAGCTTCCTTTACATGTATCATCATAATTGTCATTCGAAGCCCCAAGTTTCAGTACGTCCATTCGAAGAGCCAATTCTTTCATTCCGAACTGTGACATTCACTTTGTTCCAACAAACACTAACATCATTTCGTTTCGAGCTCAATGATTCCATTTCGACTCATATATATCAAAATCTTCAGCCAACAAAATGCCCCTTTAAAATATGTATTTCGAACCTCTTTCTGAGAAATACTTATTTTAAACATATTCACAAGATTTTGATGTGACTTTGAGTAATCATGATACTGTGTATGACTTCCACTACGTCAGTCACAACGTCTCTTGGGTTTCCGAACCGCTTCAAAACAGTTGCCACAGCATGGTGCGGTTATTAAAGACAATGATTATCTTTAATCACGCTTGTTACCAATGTTCACTTTACGCCACCTCATTCCGTATCCAACCCACGACCTCCACGTATCTTGGCTTTAGTTGATGAGTGCTTCAACTTCCTTACTATAAAACTAAACAGCTTTAGTCTTTTACTCTTTTTCCACACTCTGAACTCTTTTCTTCTTCTCTTCTTGTTAAAAACCCTAAAAGCTCTTAACAATTTCCAACAATGTCTTCAACAACATCCCAGATGAAGAAGATTTCCAAGAAGAAAAGCAAGAACGCTGGAACGATCATGGAAAGCAAAGTCGCTATTCACCAAGGTCAATCTGTACTTATCCCCCAAGGAATCTCCAAGGAACAAGAACTCCTATACTCTTCTCAGGTATTAATCCCAACCAATGCTGCTGGAAAGAGTTCAGAGTGTGGAAAAAGATACCAGAACAATCTTCCCTGTTTGTTATGATTTTAAACCTTTGTTTAATAATATGGAAACCCCTAGGTTAGGAACTGAGAATGTGAATGAATCCTCTGCTTCAAAAAACATAGAAACCTCTGATGCTCCCCCAAAAGACCCTTTTATCCTGGATTATGTTAAAAGCAATTTTAAGTCATTTCGATCCTGCCCTACCCCTGACGTAGCTTACCAAAACTGGTTTACTAAGGTAGAGGCTAAGAAATCCCACCAATGGGAGGATCTAGGAATCTACAATCTAATCAAGTTGTCGAAACCAGGCTTCACCTATAGCCATCCCTTGTTATTTGCATCCTTGTATTTTTGGGATAGTACTTATAACACCTTTCATCTTCCTGGAGGAATGATCACACCCACATTCTTCGATATAGTAGCTATCACAGGCTTATCACCGATGAGAGACATATATTCGACCAAGAACATTCAAGCATCATTGACTTCGACGCAAGTCACTTCCAAAGTTTATCACCATTATCACAAGGTGATAGTGTATCGATGTGAGCATATTGCCTTCCTCACCCTATGGTTATCGAGATATGTGTTTTGCAGTAGGTCACTACAAGTAGCCAGTAGGTTTATTCCTCTAGCCACGGATTTACATGAAAATAGGAGAGTTTGTTTGAGTGAGCTCTTACTTGTTGATCTCTATGAAAGTTTGAGATCACCGCTTTAGTCCGAATCTCACACTCCCAAGAACATCTTGCTACCGGTCCTTTCTCGTTACTCCAATTATGGCTTAATGCCATGTTTGAGTCTTCGTATCCACCGCTGATACCATTGTTGAGCAAGATCCAGAGGTAGCGGATCGAAATGTTGAAGGCACAAGGCTGAGAAGACTGACTCCAAATGATGATAAGGCTGATTTCCAAATTCTATTCTCATAGTACATCATGATCTTTTCTAAAAGGCATAAATTTGAGGAAACTATGGCACCTTTGCTTCGAGGACTCATGGACCATCATGGTTCACCATGTCCCTTTAGTGGCTGCTAAGAGTAAAGAGATCCAAGACATCCGAAAGCCTTCTTGCTCCCAAGACTAATCTCCTCAAGAATCACTCCAACCAAGAACCAAATCCTTCGCTTGCCTATCAACCCAATTTTGTTTCAAGACACCCGGCTTATGTCGCTTAATTCTCGAACCCCTTTTTCAAACCCAAAGCGCCATTACTTCCTGGTCGAACTTTCAAGGCCGTAGAAGCTAAATCAGAGGTGAACAATATCAAGATTTTGCTCATTGAATTAATTTCTTCGAACCAACCTATTTTTCATCAAAGGGTTTTCGGATCGTGGACTAAATTTACCGCCTTATATGTTTGATACTCTCACCATCCAAAAGAAACTAATCAATGCTCGATGCGGTACACAAAAAGAAAGGTATGTTCACTCATGCTCAAGAGATTAAGGCTTTTCAGAATTACTTCGAAACTACTTATGATCCAACGCGCTTGCAAACCACTGTATATCGAGCATCCGAAACCTTGAAGGAAAAATTTAAAGAAAAGTCTCTAAGTTCGACTTCCTTCAGGTGGTCACCGAGGATAGGTATAGGTTGGCACTCAAATGCATCCACCTAAATTTCCTAGATTACCTACCTCAGAACTGGCTCTGGCTTGGTTTACCCCATACCCTTGGTGGTTGACTTGCAAAGAGATGTTCAAATACAAATCTCAAAGGAAACTAAAGCCATCGAGACCGTGACATGGGCTCGACATTTCCATAATTTCTCAGCATCTTCGCTATGACCTTTCGCCATGTCGATTGTTTCAATGAAGGCGCTAATGCTTGGAAATCCCCAAATAATTTTACTTTATTTTAACATTTCGCCTTAATTGTTTCGATTTTCACCATCGTGATAAAGACTGCTATGTCAAGACCAAGGAAGGAAGTAGTTCCCAACAAACTATCAAGCCGATGGCAATGTGCTCCACAATTCCAACAATTACTCATGACAACAACAACAACAACAACAACAACAACAACCACCATCGCTCCAACTCCAACAATTGCTCCAACTCCAACAATTGCTCCAACTCCAAAGGTAATCAGTTTATTCTGGTATTTCGAATGGACTTGAATTTATGATTGAAGTCTAACTCATGTTTGCACCATTTCGGACTAGTAAACTCCCACCAACCACTCCAAAGAAGCGAAAGCCTAGTACCACCGAAGGCTCCCAAGGCTGGGGAAAGTTCACCAACGGCTTCGAGAAAGAAGCAAAAGAAAGATGTTTCAAAGGATACTAACGTCTCTGGACTCGATTCCAGGGATGTTGCTCCTTTACCAAAATCCAAAAATCCACCTTCGACCTCCAACGTAATGTTGGAACATATAGACAAGAATATCTCTTCGATAATCCATGTGAATTGAATTTGAATTTTATTAAAGATAGTTATTTGTACCTTACCGCCTCTAATCTTTCTTTGTTTGTATAGGATGATTCAAACCCAAACCCTACCACTTCGACCCTCCATCCAAAGCAATGCCCAACCCATTCTTCTCCTCATGGGATTCGAGTAACTGTGTAACAAAGGATCCTCCAATATGGCGGTTCCGATTGGGGCTCCCGAGCAACAGATGATCAAGGCACTTCACCTCCTCTCAAGGATACAATCGAAACAACGCGTGAAGATGCTGTATGCCTCCAGAGATTTCTCATCCAAAATCTCCTCTCAAGATTCCTCAAGAAAGTGAAAAGTCACCCAAGTTCAAGAGGAAAAGGCTTACCCTTCTCAAGAGAGCGAAGATTCTAGTGAAGAAGGATCTGAGGACGAAAGAGGAGAAGAGGCTCAAGGTGGTTCGAGCAAAGGAACGGAGTCTGATGCTCACAGTAATAAAGACGATGACATCAAAGTGGTGGACATGGTTGGTGATGAAGAAGATGATAAGGAAGAAAATAATGAAGGTGATGGTGTCCCTACCAATAAGCCAATGGAAGTCGAGATGGACGTTACTCCATTGCGCATGGAACTTCCTGAGTCTTCCCAATGTCAAACAGCTGAAGAGGATTTAGCCCTCTTAAAACGAAATGACCCTATTGGGTATATGAAGGCTGCTAGCCTGAGAGATACCTCTTCCTAAGGCTGGTACTCGTTCGAGACTAGAGATTCAATGCCTTCTGATGATAGGGTTGTACTTCTTCACAAGATTAGGAAGACAATCCTTGATGTGGATCTATTCGAAGTACTCAAGAAAGATAGTACATCCTTCTTTATTATGAAGGGACTTCTTAATCAAGTCGACCCCACCACCTGTTCTCTGGAAGTTAGCACCATCTTATTCGAACTTCAATCTTTGATAGACAATGTGACTGGGTGTCTCTCCAAGATGAACTGCTACCAATAAGGTCCAAGAGAAGCGAGCTGCAATGGATGTCGCTATGAGCATGCTTCAAGCTTTCTAAAGAAGTGAAGAGCACGCCATGCATATCAAGCAAGCTAAACTCGATTATGAGCTCGAGCTCAATCCATTCTTCTCTGGGAGAAGCAGATTCAAGAACTTCAACATAAAATTAAGGAGGCCCAACAGCAACAGATGGCATATGAAACCAACACTTTTGGCAATCGATTCGAAGAGCTCCTCAATAAAGGACTTGAGGAACCGGAAGCAGCTGAGCAACTTAAGGGTGAAGTTGCTATCCTAGAAGGAGCCAAGCGCTTCACTCAACAAAGGCTTGAGTCTTTTCGGAGTATTTTCAATCGATTAAGGAACAATGCCCATTTCTAAAGATTGTTTGTTTAATGAATCTTGTATTTCGTTTGAGTATTTGTCTGTAATACCTAAACAACGCCATTTTGGCAATTTATATCACCATTTTGGCATTTCTTTATATCGTTATGATTACGTTGCTATTATTTGAATCTCCTGCAGGCGTGGCTTATATCTCTTTAAATATTTCCCATTAACCTTTAGGATTCGCTTATCATCTGCCAACTCTTCGATTTCATATGCATTGTTTGAAAATGTTTTTACTATTCGAAAAGGTCCTTCCCAATGAGGTGACCATTTACCTAATGCTTTATTCTTCTTGTCCATGGGCAATATAACTTTCCACACTAAGTTATTAATGTTGAATGTTTTACCTTTCACCCTTTTGTTATATGCCATGGCCACTCTTTCCTTTTGCCTCATCAGGATTTCCAAGGCATGCAATCTAACTTCATCCAACTCAACTAACTCATTCATCATCATTTCCCAATATAATGAAGATGGGATTTCATTTTGTCTTTGAATTGAACCATTGTAGATGAATTTCACCGGTAAGACCGCATCGTGACCAAATGTTAATGAAAGGTGTGGTGTTAGTAGCTTTAGGAGATGTCTCTGTGCCCATAGTATTTGGTCTAAAGTCTTATGCCAATTTCTTGGTTTTTTACCAACATGTTTTTTTATCAAACCTATTATTACTTTATTGGCTGTTTCGACCTGACCATTTGCTTGAGCATAGTATGGTGTTGATGTTAGCAATTTAAACCCCATCTCTTGGGCAAATTCTTGCATCTTCCTACCAAGAAACATGTAACCTTGGTCCGTGGTTATGCTCTCTCGCAATCCAACCTATAGATAACTGCTTCGTATGAACTCAATAATAGCCTCTTGATCTACAGCTATTAATGGTATTGCTTCGATCCACTTGGTAAAATAGTCTATTCCTACCAAGATATATTTCGACCTTTAGATGAAGCAGGATTGATTTCTCCTATTTAAATCTAATGCCCATCCTCTGAAGGGCCATGGTTTAATGATCGAATGCAACTCAGGAGCATGTTGAATCCTCGCATGTTTCCGCATTCTTCACACCCTTTAGCAAAATCTATACAATCTGAGCATACCGCCAAGACATACCATATCGAAATAGCAACCATTTCATTTTATGGCCTCGCTTGATGTGCCCCACATGCCCCATTGTGGACCTCGATAATGCTAGATATGCCTCACTTCTCCTAGGCATTTGAGTATTACGCCTTGGTCTTTTGAGCAATTCATTTCCCATAAGGACATATGATAATGCTCTATATTTTATTTTTCTCACAACATTTAATGTTGGATTTTCTAAATATGCTACTAATGGGCTTCAAGTCTCAGATTCGATAAGGTATTTATGGCTAATATCAATCCATCTTTATCACCATAACCTAATTTAATATTTTCCAAACTGATATGAGTCTAGTAGCCATAACCTCGCCTCTTATTTCGACCAAATCCTCTAAGTTTTTGGCAGAAACTTTATACCCTGAAGCCAATTGTGCTAAGTCATTTGCTTCTTGATTTTCTATTCTGGGTTTATGTTGAATATCCATGTATTCGAATTTATTGAGTAGCCTATTAACTATGACAAAGTATGTCATCAGGTTTTCCTTTATGCATTTGTACTCCATTGTTATCTGCTTGACCACTAACTCTGAATCACCTTTAATTTCGACTCTAGTTGCCCCCAATTCCAACAAAGCTTCAAGTCCAACAATGAGCGCTTCGTATTCAGCTTCGTTGTTCGAGCAACGAGGACCATCTAACTTATACTTGAATTTTGTTGGAATTCCTTCCGGAGAAATTATGAGAACTCCAACACCACTACCCTCCTTGTGGGTCGAACCATCAAAGTATAATTTCCAAGGTTGCATTTCGACGTAACCCATGACAGGCTTTTCGACCAATGAATGGTCCACAATGAAATCAGAAATTACTTGACCTTTCACAGCTCTTAAAGGCATGAAAGTCAAAGAATATTCTGTCAAGGCTAGAGCCCATTTACCAACTCTGCTATGCATTATTGGTTTTGAAAGCATGTGTTTGATAACATCGAAATGAGATGAAACATAAACATCAACAGGCTTTATATAATACTTAAGTTTCATACAAGAAAAGTATAAACAAAGACATAGCTTTTCTATATTGCTATATCTAGTTTCTGCATCATTCAATACCCTACTTAAATAATATATGGCGCCGATGCCATTACTATCTTCTTGTGCTAACATACTACCTATAGTAAATTCGTATAAGATATATACAATCTCATGGGCTTTCCCATGAGGGTGGAGACAAGATAGAGGCGAGAGAGATATCTTTGATTTGGTCAAAGGCCTCGATGTGCTTCTGCTCCACTCAAGGCTTGGCCTTGCTTTTGCGAAGTAGAGAGAAAGCTTGAGTCCTTCCACTTAGATTCGAAATAAATCTTCCGAGAAAGTTAATCTTCCCAAAGAAAGATTGCAGCTCCTTTTCGATGTGGGTGCTTTAGTCTCCATGATGGCTTTGGTCTTATTCTCGTTGATTTCACCTTTTTATGAGCCACAAAGCCGTGAAATCTCCACCGCACAAAATGCACATTTAAGGGGTTCATTTTAAGCCATGTTTTCTCATTCTTTCGAATGATTGGCTCAAATGATGCAATGGGTTTCATAGATATAGATTTGATGACTATATCATCAATATACACCGCATAAATGTCTCAATAAAATCATGGAAGATTGAATTCATTGCTCTTGGTAAGTTGCTCAAAGATTTTTAAACCAAAAGGCATCACTACCCATTCATAGGTGCCTAAGGCTCCTGGCAACGAAATGTTGTCTTAGCAACATCTTCTTCAAAGAATAAAAACTGATTATAACCGTAATATCCATCTAGCATACTTAGGTATTCGAACTCGCAGCAGAGTCTATTAACTCGCCACGTGCATAGAGTATTGATCTGGGGTGCAGATTTAAACCCTAAAGTCTATGCATATTCTCGAGAACCATTTTTTTAATAACAGTACTATATTTGCTAACCATTCGACATACCTTGTGGTTTCGATGAATTTGCAACGCAGAACCTTTCAACCTCGCCTTGATCTTTGTAAGCATCACCGAATCTTCCGGGAGTTTGCTTGATGGGCTTCTTGCCATCCTTAATTGGAAGTACGTGCTCCACTAACTCTCTTCAAACCGCATTTCGCCATAGTCCCATGCAAAGCAATCTATGTTTCTGAGGACTTTGATCACCTCTTGCTTGAAGTGGGTTGAGTTTTGCGCTTATGTAGGTTATTCTTTTGTGTTGTCATCCCCACCACCTCTTCGAGCGGATCCTCGTATAACATTTTGGCACCGAGTTTGTAGGATCCTTCTCAAGCCCAAGGGTTTTGTGTCATAGATGGCATCAAGCCTTTGATCTATTTCGCTTTCTTCACAGGTGAGTCTTTCAACCATTCCTTCCATTTCATTTACTTCAACTATATTATCTATTTCACCTCCAAGCCGCTCCGCTCATTCTCACCATATAGGTCAAATCCTTTTGAAGAAGGAAGACTACCATGAGCAAGGTTGTCGAACTCCCACCCGGCTGCCTTTGTAAGTGCCTTCGACCTTCATCTCCTTTAATTATTTTCCTATCCCAAGACATGCCATCATGGCAAAGGGTCATATAGTAGTGTGCATCCCCGCTTCGCTCATTTCGTCACTGGGGTACAAGGGCTATTCTTGCCGTACTTGTCATAATTCCTTTGTTGACTAAATTGATCATGTCATAAAGTAACTCGTCCGCTCGATATTCTCCACTATACCATCTTCTCTCCACGTAACCAACCTCGTGCATTGACGAAGGAACCGCCTCACGCCATGGATCCACTCTCTTCCCAACAAAAAGTTATAATTGTCCTTGGCTTCGATCACCATGAACATGGTGGGCCTGCAATCGATCCGACGGTTAAATCCACTTGCACCACCCCAACGCTTGACCTACTTTCCTTCATAATGGATAGACCATGTTGTGTGGTTTGACATCACCCTCTTGTATTCCTAACTTTTCAAGCATGAATCGAGGCATTAAATTAACCGCAGCCTCCATCCACTAAGACCTTGTTCACACCATGGGCCCCGCTTTGCTCGAATGAACAATGGCTTCAAATGATTCTTCATTGTCGGCTCGATGTTCAAGAATGTGTTCTTCGATCGCTACTGCTATCCATTACATAGTAGCAAACCGGTCTGTGTTTCATCAAATCTATAGTATCCTCTTCCTCATGCTCTTCGATTTCGTCTCCCGTCCAAACTCGTAAGGTAGTACAGATACCACATTGCGCTTTAAGTTGAGTGAGGACTCCTCCGATTCGGGTTATCTCAAAGATATCCTCGCTTCTTCGAATGGAGTGTACTCTTTCGATTCATCCGTTGTGTTTCGCAGAAAAGCCTCCTACTAACGGAGGTTTGTCTTCGTGTCGACTGCTCGTTGTTGGTTTTTGGTACTTGACACTTTTTTGTCGATCAAGTCGCTCCTTTGTCTCGCCAAAGCTTCCTTTCGCTTTTCGAATTACTGCCTTCGCCATTGGGATCTTGACATAGGATTCTTACCTTTGTAGTTTTCTAGTCTCATTCCTCCTCTTCGTAGTGTTGAATTGCCTCCTATATACCATGGCGTGACGTGCATTTCGCTCATTACCTCCATTTATCCTTCCCCTTATTGGTTTTGACTGCGCCCATTTGTCTGCTGGTACTTCAAATAGGATTTTGAACGCCACCCTTCGAGCACCTTTGGATAGGGGCTATCGCCGCTGAGTATGATTACCTCAAGTGTTGACTCATCCGACCAACCTCCTTGTGATTCCAACATGGGGCTTAAGGGAATAGTTTCAACGCTCCAACCATGTTTCGTCATATGTCCGAGCACCTGGGCAAAGTGCACTTGGTTGCCTTTGTGACAAATAACTAAGAACTCCAACAAACTCTCCCCGCCTAGGGTAGCATCTGAATAATTGGTTGTCTTGGCGCCAATTTACTCTAGTTCGAGCCCTTTCCTCTCGAAATCAGAATAATCCTGTGCGTATGATGTGCATCCGGGACATAGCATCATTTCAAGATTTCCTTGTGGCACAAAGATGAGATAATCTTTGAGGTCGGTATCTGCAGATAGCCATCCTCCATTTTGTATTTTTCCTTTTCTAGGTATCTTTCCACTTCCTCCATCTCGTAACGAGGTCTCTCCATATCCACCATATCGACATCCACATCTTCCCCTTTCGACATCATCTCCCATCCCGATGGTTTGACGCCTTCGATTCTGGATCTTTGAACTTTCGGGCAGTATTTTACTGTGTAATCAAATTTTCCACTGGTTCCCTAAGGTATCCTGCACTTCCTTCCGAGGATGCTACCATCTCCATCCTCCCCTTTATCTCATCATCTCCCCATCCCGTGGCTTGACGCTTCGATTGGGATTTTCGAACCTCCGGAGCGTAATATTTCACCGATAATCGAACTTCCCACCGGGTTCACCCAAGGTATCCCATCTCTTTTGAGGGAGGCTTGCTTTGTAACTGGACTCTCCGCCTGAGCCTTAGCCTCAAGAGCTGTGTCAACTTGCTTCTCGGTTCTCCCGGCCCTCAAGAGTTCGGATCTCTTCAAACAACAGATGGCACTGTTTCCATCGAAGTCTCTAGTTGTTTGTGGATGTCTTCCGTGACTCCCTTGTTGACTTCAACTAGCACCCAACTTTCACTCTCAATGCTTTCTTCTCCCAATGGAGTGGCCCTTGTCTCGCTTCCACCATATTGATTTCTCCAATGCACGAAGGCTCGGAGTAGTTGGTGTCTCCGCCACATCTAGAGGGTCTTCATCTACTTTCATTTTTGGTTTGTCAGCAAATTTCAATCGCCATCCTTAATTGCTTTGAATCAAACTCGAAAAGAAAACACCGTGAGGTTTTGTGGCCTAGAAAACTATGATATTTACAAACCCTCTTTCTTTCTTTGATCTAAAAGAGGTCTTTTGACATTTGATGGCACAATTAATCGCCATCTTTGACAAGCAAATCGAAAATCTCATCACACTTTGTCACATCAAGGTATATACCTTCTTTGGGAATTTGTCACTTTTCTCATTTTCAACAATTTCTTTCCTTTGGGAACTAATAGTTTACAAGAGTGGAGCTGTTTTAATTCAATGAGATCTATTTCGACCTCTTCAATTCAGATAGTCTTCAACTCCTCGACATAGGAAATTCTTTCCTTCTTATTACTTTTAAAAGCCCCGGCCTTTTCGGCCTTTAGTCTTCGACTTGTCGAACCCTATCTCGCTAACCGTGCCATGTCCCTCAAGTATTGTGTGTCTAATTTCTTTCGAATAGAGTAGTCCAGCCACCGCCATTTCGACTAACTCATGTTCGTGGACCATCGTGAAACATCTAGATTTCAAGAGTCGAACCTATTTAAGTACTCATCTATGGGTTCAAGAACTTCCTCTTAACGCTAGTTCCTTTAGACTTATCTTGATTGTCCCATATAGAATTGTTCATGGAACAATCTCTCCAAGAGGGTCCGTATCTATGGATCCAGGGGCAAAGTGGTGAACCATGTGAAAGCATTTTAGTGAGGGAACTTGGGAAATATTTAATCCTAAGGTTCTCATTATTTGCTATGTCTCCCGCTCACCGACACTGCTATGTGTTCGACTATTGATTCATTAGTATCTCCAAAGAACTTTGTAAACTTAGGGATCTTGTGTCCCCTTGGTAAATCTGATGCATTACATAATCTGCTATAGGGAGGCATAATTGGCCTTCTAATCCCCAGATTAAGACCGCTTTGGGCCATAATCCTCTATCATGGTGGTTAGATTATTTTCGCCAAGATATTGTCATTTCAATTCTATGGACAATCGTGATCAAGATCTTGGTTTCGACCCACCATGACAACTCCTCTAGGTTGTTCTTCTTGAAACGCTGACTTCTAGTCTTTCGACCCCCCTGCTTCCATAATTCCCTTTGTGGTTCCTCTCGAATCATCGGGCATTTAATCTTTCGACCCTTGCTAGTGGTTCTATCAATCCTTTGTGGTTCTTCTCGAATCACCGGGCATCTACCCTTGTGTCCTTGCCCCAAATTAACCCTCTCTAACCGGCCTATAGGGTGGGTCATCAACAACTGTTCTATGATAGGTACGTCGCTCAACCAATGCCCGGTTCTCGCCACGCCTTTCTCGACGGAGCGAAGAAATCGCTATTCGACTCATATTATCTCGTGATTTTCTCCGTTGTCACAACATTTTGAACTATTGGGGCAAAGATTTCTTGCATAGTTTGTGCTAACACTCCTATCATATTATGGTTACTATCATCCATTAACTGCCTAAAGGCTATCTGATTTTCTGTGGTTAGGATAGACAGTGTACTATATCCTACTAACCCTTGGTTATTTGTCATAAACTGATTAGCCCCGCATCCGCACCCTAATTGTGGTGACATGTTCGACGTCAAGTTTGTAATCCCGCCATCAAAGATGTTGGCATCCCATAAGGGGATTTTGGGTCTATTACTATCGAAAGTGGGTGGTCTAGTTGGTGGTGGGTAGCGGTGGGTTTGTGCCTCGATGATGGGAAAATCTCAGATACCCAAGGGTTCCCGTATTGCCTAGGATCGAATTGTTTGTTGACATGCCACTTGTTCCGCTCGTGGCCATATTACTAGTCGAAGATGCAACGGATCGTGCATTCAAGGGATCGCACCGACGCTCCTGCCGAAATGACGCATTAGTGCTCGCTCCATGTGGGGCGGTTGTTCCTTGTTGATTGTTAGGATCAGACATCCTATTATTTCATTTTCTTCTGGGTAAGGGTTGGTTACTATTAGTTATTCTACCACTCCTAAGGTTCATATACCAACGAACTTCGTTTACTCAGAAAGAACCTTTATAATAATTATGTCTTATAATCCTTATTTTATTTTACTTTGTAACGACCAATGAAGGTCCCACTGGGCGTGCCAATTTGTTTACAGTGATTTCTGGTAAAACAACCGCTAGTCCTCCAAACTATCGAATAAGCTTTATGATTGTTATTCAATTCCTCTGGTAACTTGCAGGATCGACTAGATTGATCCTATGGGGTATTGGTCGTTTGGACAAACTTAATAACAAAATAAGTGTTCATGTTTAAGACTTGTATTTAGCGTGTTTTATATATGTCCAATGTATTCCGATCACAATGTTAAATGACTTAATGACATGATCAAGTAAAGTAACATAAAACTGATTTGAATAAGTAAACGCATAAATGTTCGATTTGCAAAGAAATGTATAAATGCAGGAAAACGTAAATGGCTCTTAAAGGTAAAAGACTTTTAATGTAAAAGCATGAATATAAAAGCATGAAATGTAAAAGACAAGAATGTAAAAAAAACATAAATATGAAAGATTTCTGGAAAGTAAGAACGTTAATGTAAAGAGTTTCTGAAATGTAAAAGACTTCGAAATAAAAGAAACGTTTAAATGCAAGGAAAAGTTAAATGAGTTTGAATGTAAAGAATTTAAAAGACATTGATGCAAAGATAAAGGATAAACTGGAAAGATAAAGATGTTTTACTGAATAATAAAGGTTTTGGTGCAATCATACGTACATCATTCGAGCATTCGTTTCCCTAGCCATGTGGTATTTTGAATGTTTATCAATTTTGTACAATAGATATGACACACGAAATCCTAACACTAAGACTTCTATTTATACTACTTCGACCATAACGGTCTGACTTATGAGATCTTGCCACGTTCAGAACATGCAGCACACTACGTTTCTCTAGCTTCCACGCGTCTTCGAACCGTCTCCAACGCATATATTCTAACTTCCAATTATCCCGCTCGCGTTTTGAATTTCAAATGCTTTGGCCACTTCGTTTCGAACTCACTTCTCAGACACATACCTACTACCACTTCGAAGCTTCCTTTACATGTATCATCATAATTGTCATTCGAAGCCCCAAGTTTCAGTACGTCCATTCGAAGAGCCAATTCTTTCATTCCGAACTGTGACATTCACTTTGTTCCAACAAACACTAACATCATTTCGTTTCGAGCTCAATGATTCCATTTCGACTCATATATATCAAAATCTTCAGCCAACACCTATATGTAAATTTCCACTTCGTAATTATTTTTCACATCAAACCAAGCTAACAAATAAGAATCCTCGTTATTTATAAAAGGTTTAAGATATTTTCCAAAGAACCTCTTCATGCTTCCCTACATGTTCACTTCATCTACACTAAATGCAAAGTTCATCCCTTTGATAAGGTCACAAGCTTCAAATGACCGAAATATGTGTCTTGTCCAATAAATGAAAAAAGTTCCCCACCTTCATACCTTCGCTTTGGATATTTTACAAAAGACTCTTTTGTATAAAACACAACCTTGAAATTATCCATCATGTAAAAACAGAATTTGACATTATAACAAAGAAATTGACAACACATAACTAGAACCCATATCATTAATAGTCAACACTACAATACAACAAAATGGTTCACACATTACGCAAAAAATATAACTTTGTATGGCAAGTGAGTACAATAAACAATTAAAAAAATAGTATAACACCCGTGTCTTAGTCTTGAGACCACACCTTTCGAACAACAACCATAGACCGAGTAACAATGAAATTGGGACTTAAAATAACAGTTATGTGAGGGAAAATGAGAATGAACAAGCTTCATCTTTGACTCATCTTCAAACGACGATGACAAATTTCTCACTCTTTAAGTATTTCAGACAAAATGGGTTTATTTTAGGGTTTTAGGGTTTTGTTCAATTTAGAGAGACGGATTGAAAGTTGGAACAATTTCTCATTATTTAACTTAGCATATACCACATCATATTTGTTAGATTATATTTTAATCACAATAAATCAATTTAAATGAATTTAAATTACACGCATGCTTCCACGCCAACTGTTAGCTCCATTTAACCCTAGAGACCAATATCATGGATGAAATTTTTTGAATGGACCATTCTTTGAATAAAATGTTTAAAGGGACTAAAAACAAAATATTTTATATTTAGAGGGACCAAAAACATATTTAACCCTAATAGATTATAGATTCTTATGTTGTTCTAACACATTTGTATTTGGTTGGTATTTGAACCAAGCATTGTCAAGAGTTTTGATCATGCTAATTTTTATTTAAGTAAAGTGAATCAAATTTAAACCATAAAAAATATTAGGGATTACTTTATCCCCTCTATGGGATGAGGGTGAACAAATTGAAAATCTGATATTGTTCTTCCTATATTTTGGAGACACATCTCTGAATGCACTAAATATACATAAAAATGTGTTGCAAGTGAGACACATCTTGTTTATGCTAAAACTAATATGGAGATGCATCTCCTAATAACCATTGAATTCTATTGATTATGTTTAGTTAATTGCTAATTTATTCAACTCTGACCATTTCGAGATGCATTTTCAAAATGTCAGCAAGAATTTGAATAAAACACAACCATTGTGGCATGGAATTTTGAGAATTATTGATAGATGAAGGTGTTGCTTGCACACCAATATATGTTAATGATACGCCAAGATCTGTCATTATTGTTTCTTTGAAACATTGAATACATATGCGTAAACAAAGTTAATGAATTAACGAGTGAGTTTCTCTCGAAACTCAGAATGATCGAAGATAGCAAGAGTGAGTTTCTTTGAAACGACTATATCACAATATCTCTATGAAGTTATGAACATATAAACTATGAAAGAGAGCAGAAAGCTTCAACAATGGTCGCAATGAAGCATACTTTGAAGGTTGAAATGCAAATGAAATATGATCCCTATGACGATTCCTACCATGTTGAAGAATAATCTTGATCATGGTGAAGACAATGAACATGTGATAGAAGAAAGAGATTGATGAAGATGAGAAGATGATATAGATAACCAAGGGAGTGAATTATAGTTAGACAATTTCTTTTCACCCTTCCATCAAAGAGATTATATGTCAACTTCCTTTCATTACTGGACTACGTGTAATATTGATTGCATCCACTCATTCTATGGTGGCTTATTTCGTAATAGTGAGGTAGACTTTGTTTGTGCCTTTTCGAGCTAGTGGGATGCAAACATCATTTTTGTGGATTTGTTTGGCGCTCCGAGCTATTGAATTGGTGCATCATTTGAATATCACTAATTTAGGGATTGAATTTGACTCGGCTCTTGTTGTTCAAGCTTTCCATAATAGAGTTTAAATTTCTTGGAATATCAGGAATCATTGGTGTAATTGTCTTGATTTTTCTTGTAACATGACTCTTGGTGCCACTCATATCTTTAGAGAAAGCAATGTTTGCACAACTTCTTTGGCTAATAGAAGTTTTAGCCTAAATTGTCTCCATTTTTGGTCCACCATACTGCCTTTCGTTCAAGGCAACATGATTAAGCACAAACTAGGTCTTTCTAATTTTCGTTTTAAGGTGCCTTAGAGGGTTTGGTTTTGCCTCACCTTCTTCTTTTGTAGTCCCATTTTCTTTAAATCTCATTTTGGGTGGTGTTTTTTTGGCCCTATGACTATAAAAAAAACTCTTGGTGAAAAAAAAACATCTCTAGAATTCGAAGGACGCATCTATTTTTCGTAAAATTAAACGCAAACGAGTGAGTTACCCTATTAAAATTAATTTTAGAGATGCATATCCGAAAAACACTTTTATATAAGATAAAAAATGGTGTTTTAGGGCATACATACTCGAAAACACCATTTTTTAACGAAAAATGTTATTTTCGGATATGCATATCTGAAAGTTCTTTGTTGTGTGTGTTTTATTTTTAATTTAGTATTGTTCGTATCCAGATACACATACCTAGTAGTCATGCAAAGAATACAACAAATATGTAAATACTAATAAAGGTTCAGATTGAGAAAATCAATTTAAAATAAAAAAAAGATTAAAATAAAATTATCAAAATATGAAAATACAACTAGAAATCAAATAAAATCAAATTAAGAGTCTACAAATTTTTTCGGATCTTTTTGAAAATATGAAAATAGACAATAAATCAAATAAAATAGAAAACAAAGACTTTAGGGTTTTTAGGGTGGTGACCAGATTTTGTCCTTGTCCCAAAATAGGGACTTTGATCTCTGACTTTTCCCGGATGAAATGACAGTAAAATATCGATTTAGAGTCGATTTTTAAGTTAGACCGCGTAAAGGTCAAAAACTTATGAACGCAAGGGTCAAAATGCGAGAATACAATTCCTATAACTCTAATATTGGTTAAATCCACATAGAATCCATGGCAACGACGCCAATTTTAATAAAAACGTATAGTAAATGTGGTTAAAGGTGTTTTCGAAGATGCATTATTGATAATTTTTTAAGTTAATTTCGAATTTTCAGAGGTGTGAGTAATATCATTACACCGCCAATTTTATAATTTTGTATACTAGTTTTTTTTACATGTATTCGTATATATATATATATATATATATATATATATATATATATATATATATATATATATATATATATATATATATATATGGATGACAAAAACCCGTACTATGGATACCGTGGGTAAATCCACACAGCACGTATAATGACTTAATGGATATCTACGGGTAATATAAATTTAATATTTGGTTACCCGCTTACTTAAGAGTACGGATATGAATTTCATAGTATTTGTACCATGATATCCATATCCGTTAATAATTAAAAAATACTTAAATATTAATTTGTTTAATCAAAATTATTATTATTATTTTGTTAAATATGATGTTATTATTACTAGGGTTAAATATGTGTGGAGTCCTTATAAATTGCGATTCTACAATTATAGTCCCTATAAAATGTTTCTTCAATAAATGGTCCTTTCAAATTTTTCTCCCCCAATATTCTCTCCTGCTTTCACTAACTGAGGTGACCGCACGCCACGTGGAAGATGACTTGGCAAAATCGTAAAATATTTAAAATCATGGGTTTTAAACCTCCTCTAAACTAACAAAAAACAAATATATTAATTTGAACATTTGTCGAACATCTTGCAAGCAAGTTTTACAACTATGGTATGCTTACCAAGTGATTTTGCACTGATAAATACTATACCAACAAGAATAAAGATGATGACAGATGCTCTCCCAAATAGGTTGATTATCTATCTCACAAAATGTTGTCCAACCAAGGCTGCAATGATAGCCACCAAGTTGAAGTAGAGAGCTGTGCGTCACATTTAAAAAATAACTCATTAATAAGAATCAATCTATTATACAAAATCAAATATTAAGTAAGCTAGAAGTTCTCGATAACATGAACCATAAGGAACTGAAATCGTTTCAACATGAAGTATTCCACGACACAAATAGCCGAAGAGAATATCATGATGAACGTTGTTGTGGCGCTTGACACCTTTGCACAATTGACATCAAATCCAATTACAAATCAAACTAACCAAATATATTTTATGATCATGATAAGAGAAACAAAGTTTATATAATAATGCAATTTGACACTCACTTGAGGAGGGATTCCCAATTCTAGAAAAGTGGACTAATAATGAATCCGCCTCCTAGTCCCAACAATCCGCCGATTACACCAGACAATAGGCCAAAGACACAATAGATGATTAGTTTGATAACTGTAAATTCTCTCTTCCTTGTAAATAATGCAACTGCCTTATATGAAGATACCCCAATTGATATTGGAATCTACACTTTTTCCAAATATCTTTTGTAACATATAACTAGCATTCATATACAAATTCACAGAAATTATGTGATGATAAAAGAGATTATTGTTACCTGCAAAAAGTTCAGTACCCAATATGTTGTTGAACATGTAGATGTGTTTTGCTGTCAATAGAAGATATTATTGATCTTAGATGAATTGCATGTTATAAAGTATTATTATGAATTAACTACAATTGATGAAAGAACAAACCTTAGCAATCTGTATTGCAATGAATGAAACCCAAATAAGTGCAAGAAGTCCAAACATTTTCCAGTCCACAATTTCAATTATAGTGTTTATAAAGGAAATTCTATAATTTTAAAGGGCTTTTGTTTTTTTGTGGACTTATTTTGCACAGGGTTATTATTTTAGCCACTGTTTGGTATTTTGCTAATGACATTTTTATTACTGGTTCCTTCCAAGACATGTAGAAATATTGTTGTGGTTTGTTACATGATTCAATTCCTAGGTTCCAGTTTTTTTGTTTCTGTGTTATTTTCTTCACAGACATAATCATTTCCTTCAAATCAAGAAGCTAGAAATGATTGAAGTTGAGTACCTGTGGGAATTTTACCCATTAAATGATTGTGGGAGGGTTCAAATAAGAAAGAAATGAAAGGCTTGCGGGTTTCATGATGTGTATTATAATCATAGTTGCAAAACATGCTTGCAAGGTGTTCGACAAAAGTTCAGAATCAATATTTTTGATTTTTTTGGGTTGGTTTAGAGGAGGTTTAAAACCCCCGCGATTTCAAATATTTTTGATTTTTGCCAAGCTGTCTTCCAAATGGTGTAGTACGTTAGCCACTGTTAGTGGAAACTAATGGGAGAGACCAATATGTTGGGGACGGAAAAATTTACGAGGGCTATTCATTGAAGAAAATTTTTATAGAGAGAGGGTCGCATATATATAGAATTATAGGGACTAAAAACATATTTAACCATTATTACTATTATTATTATTATTATTATTATTATTATTATTATTATTATTATTATTATTATTATTATTATTATTATTATTATTATTATTATTTTGATAAAATAAGAAATAAAATGAATGTGATTTATTTTTGTTATTATTTATTATGGGTTAAATTTGAAAATAAATTTTTTGGTCTTTAAAAGAGATTAAAAAATTAGTTATTTCAAAATTCACAGATACTCATCTAACGGATATCCGCGGTTATCTCAAAATTCAAAGATACCCATCTAACGGATGTCCTCACGGGTATGAGACAGATACATGTATCATATTTTACTAAATGGGACGAATAGCGAGAGACTAATAGCCATGTATCCATTGTCATATATATATATATATATATATATATATATATATATATATATATATATATATATATATATATATATATATATATATATATATATATATATATATATATATATATATATACCCTAATATTGTCATATTAGGCAATGGTTCTTATTTATTTTTATAATTTGTAAATAATTTTTCTAAATAATTAAACCATTTTTAAATAAAAATCAATTTTCTAATTAATAAATAGATAACGGATCCGAAAAGCAAAATTATTTGAATGAACCTCCAAATTATATTAAATTATAAATAGGACTTTTAGTCCAGCCTGAATAAAATTTGAGCCGCCATTTTGAATTATGTCATTTCAAAGTGTGAACAGGAATGTTTTACTTGCATATGGACAAGAAATTGTGGAAATAGACAAGAAATTTCATTTGCACCCATGGAATGGCTGGATTTTGTCCTCTTAGATTGATTTTCGAATAGTTTGGTTCTTTTAGTCGTCTAGCCCTCTTTTCCATTAAAAAAAGAGTTTTGAATTTAATCAATTTTTATTAAATTGAGTAAAGCTGAAATTAAAATTTGACTTGACTTGTTTTAAAGATTTTCTTTTTTATTGTTAATTATTTTAAATTAAATCTAAATGTTAAATTAATTTTGTCTATCGGTAAAAAAAAATAATCTTACGTTGAGAATTTAACATTTCATAAAAGCCTTCATATTTGAATTATATTATTTCAAAGTATAAGTGTGAACAAGAAATAATTTCTTACAATAGAGACTTGGAGACAAGAAAGATATTGGTTTGCACATTTATTGGTTGATGACAATACGTAGTAAAATCAGTGGACACATTTTCGTTGAAACTGAAGGATAATACACGCAAGTTGAGTTGTCTTTTATATCATTAACTTTATTATAACTCTTGTGAACCTGCATTTCCTTCTACATTGCATTTTCCTTCTACACCAATTTTTGAAAGAAACTATTCTTACTTTGTTGAACTGAGTTATGGAGACTATTGTTGGAGCACTTGTTTCATCTTCCATGGAGATGCTGGTGGAAAGATTGTTTCCGTGAGTTTTTGATTTGTTTCAGAGGACTAAGCTTGACTTTGGATTGTTGGAAAAGCTGAAGATAACACCGCTGAGTCTTCAATCAGACTTCATGATGCCGAGGACAAACAAATCACTAATCCTGCTGTCAAGGAGTGGCTGATTATGCTGCAAGATGCTGTCTTTGAAGCTCAAGACTTGTTTGACGAAATCAACACCGAGGCTTTAAGGCGTGAAGTCAAGCTGTCCGTGTTCTTAAAAGTTTTCTTCTTATTTCAAAATGTTTAATAGAAAGATCAATTCTAAACTGCAAAAGCTATTTGAAAGATTAGAACATTTGAGAAACCAAAATCTTGGATTGAAAGAAGGTGATTCCAACTGTGTTTGGAATGTAACTACAACTCCTGCTTTGGGAGATGAATCGCTATTTATGGAAGAGATGATGACGTAAAGAAACTTAAAGAGTTTCTCACTGTCGAGGATGGTTGCGGCCGTGGAAATAAAATAGGAGTGATTTCCATTGTGGGTATGGGAGGGTTAGGAAAACAACACTAGCTAAACTCCTTTACAATGATCATCATGTGAAGGATAACTTTGAGGTTAGAGGGTGGGCACATGTCTCCAAAGATCTTGATGTTGTTGCTATCACTAAAACTCTTCTTGAATCATCACCCAAAACAGATACACTATAGAATTGAATAATCCACAAGTACAATTGCAACAAACTTTAAGTAATAAAATGTTTTTACTTGTATTAGATGATATATGGCTCGGAAGATATGTTGGTTGGAATAGTCTAATTGATATCTTTAATGTTGGGAAAAAAGGGAGTAAGATCATCATCACCACTCGTGATGAAAGAGTTGCACTACCCACGCTAAAATCTCTCTGTGTCCATCATTTAATATCTTTGAAAAGTGAAGATTCCTGGTCTTTACTATCCGACATGCATTTGTAGAAACAAACTACCAAGAACATCCTGAATATCCCAATCTCGAAATAATTGGTAGGGAAATTGCCAAAAAGTGTGGCGGTTTACCATTAGCCGCAATAGCATTGGGGGGTATTCTTCGCGCCAAATTGTCACAAGATCATTGGAGTGGTGTATTAAACAATGGTATTTGGGAACAGGCAAATCATGAGGTGCAGCCACTCGCTATTGAGTTATCGTTATCTTCCGCTTCTTTAAAAGGATGCTTTGCTTATTGTTCAATTTTTCCAAAGAACTCAATCTTAGTGAAAAAGATGGTGGTTCAACTGGGTAAGGCTTAATACCTCATCCAAAAAGGAGAATAGTTGGGAAAAGAAGTGAAGAATGCTTTGATCAACTGGTGTGGAGGTCTTTGATACATCGTCGGTCCATTGATGATGAGTTAGAACAGCTCATTGGTGACGAGGAAGTTTTCTTTGAAATGCACGACCTCATCAATGATTTAGCTATGACAGTTTCATCTCCGATTGCGCTATGTTGGATACACATAAGCTTTATATAAGGGTGCGATACTTGGCATACGATAGATTTGAATATAAGTCAGACGGTGAATTTAAAAATTTGCATGGATTAAAAGGTCTACGAACTTTTCTACGCGTGCCATTGCAATATAATTGGTGGGATTATGGTAATTCTGTATTGTCGAAGTTATTTTCTGATTTATTTTTGACAATGACTCAATTGCACGCCTTGTCTCTTTCGACTACGTAAATATCACACGCTTACCCAACTCTATTGGAAATTTGATTTACTGCGATACTTGAATCTCTCCGCACTTCAATTACAAGGCTTCCTTCTAAAACATGCAAGCTTTACAATTTACAGACGATGTTATTGTCAAGATGCGAGGAACTCATTGAATTGCCAAAAGATATGGGGAAATTGGTGAAATTGCGCCACCTTGACATCGAGGCACTAAATTGAAGAAAATGCCGACACAAATATCCAAATTAGAAAATCTACGACATTATCGACTTTATTGTGAGCAGATTAAGGATGTTGGGTTAAAGATTGAGGATCTTGGAAGATATCCCCATCTATCGTGAAGGCTTTGCATCTCACAACTTGAAAATGTAACTGACTCATCTCATGCTTCTCAAGCAAATTTGGAGATGAAAAGGAAATTGACAAGTTGAAACTAGGATGGTCTTACACAGCTCCTTCAGAGTCAATACAAAGTGTTGTATTGGAGCAATCGCCCATCAACAAATTTGAAGGCCCGATAATCTCCGGATACAAGGAGACAAATTACCAAATTGGTTGGACGACCTTTGATGATTTGTCTTAATTCTCTTCAAAAGATGACCTTAAAAAATATTCCATTTCTAACATCTTTTCCGGGAGACAGTCTTCCGAAAACCTTACAATCTCTCAAACTTAAGGCTTGTGATTCAGTGACAACATTTATCGTGTGCTCTCTCCCAGTCCTCAAAAGTCTATCTATTCAAAAATGTAAAAATTTAAAATCTGTCATAATTGCAGAAGATGCATCGAAACAGAATCTCTTGTTTCTTAGAACCATCGAAATATGGCGTTGCAATGAACTGGAGTCGGTTTCTGTAAGTGGATTGCCCATTCCTAACCTCACTAGTTTAAGTGTTAGTTGGTGTGAGAAGTTACGTTGTCTACCTGAATCAATAAAGACTCTAACTAGCCTTCAAACTATGGGAATTGTTGGCCTTCCAAATCTGCAATCGTTTTCCATAAATGATTTGCCTATCAGTCTACAAAATTTGTGGATTGGCGAAGTTGGAGGGATTTGGTGGAATACAAGTTGGGAACATCTCACTTCTCTTTCAATGTTGGCTATTCGGGGTGATGATATTGTGAAGGGGCTGATGAAAACGCAAGTCCCGTTTCTACCCACTAATCTCGTTACCTTATGGATCGTTGGGCTTGAAGATATAGAATGCTTGGATGGGAAGTGGCTTCAACATCTCACCTCTCTCCATACACTTAACATTTGTATGGCTCCCAAGCTCAAGTCGTTGCCAGAAAAGGGGGAATTGCCTTCCTCTCTTGAAGAACTGTATATAAATGACTGTCCATTATTGGAAGAAGATTTGAAGATGAAGAAAGGGAAAGAGTGGCTTAACATTTCTCACATTCCCAAAATATATGTAAACGTAGAAATCATGGAATGAGTACTATAACACGAAGGTGAGTCACCAAAATACTTGTTTTATGTTTCATGTTATAAATGTCATTTCCCAATCCATGTTCCATGTCAGTTTCAAATTGAAATGAAATGCTTCCTTCTTGTTCACATGGGTCGCTGAAAAGGATTTTAGGTTTGACCCATTCTCCTATTTTGTTTAGTAATATAGTATTAATTGCAAATGATTTTCAATATGTTGATTTATTACATTTTTATTAGCTCTCATGGATTTCCATTCAATTCTTTCTTTCATACATTTCACTTTCTTTACTAGCTCTCATGATTTTCAATATGTTGATTTATTACATTTTTATTAGCTCTCATGGATTTACATTTTTATTAGCTCTCATGATTTTCAATATGTTAGTCACTTAGTATGATGTCATTTGATTCAGTAAATTATATATCATGCTTTTGATGCAGATGAATTGGAATCCCTACTTTCAAAGCATGGCAGTATGAGGGTTGTACTTTTATCACATCATAGTTGTGAGTGTCCTGATTCCACCATTAGCTAATTCATGTTTGGTGCTATGAATATGGTTTCAATTCTGATATTTGCTTGTCATTTCTAGAAACACCGTGATTGCTACATAATGTGTTCTCGAGTTATCTAAAAGAGGTAAAAATAAATCCTTCCCAATTGTTATATACTGCAAAATAGTTTTAGTTATATTTCATTGAAGTTAAATATTCTGGTGTTGTTCAAATCTCTTTCATGATATGTCTTTCAAACCCAAGTTCAATAGAATAATGTTAATCGCCTCGCTTTAGAGATCATGCTTAATTTGATGGATGAACTTTAATCAGAACCAATTTATTGCAGGCCATACTAGATACTATATTAACATGTTAATTTATGCGCATTGATTTATTGCTTAGAAATTTATGAAAGAAAGTTGAAAAGCATGTTAATTTGATGAGTTAGAATAATTTTGAAATAAACTAATTATTAAGATATAATGCTTTTGATGCAAATGTGTAGATGAATTTGAATCCACTTTCAAAGCATGGAAGTACTCAAGAAAAGTACTTCAATGACCGGCATGTCATGATCAGAAGTGTCCCTATTCCATTTTCATTGGAATGATGCCTAAATTAGTACTATGAATAATGCCGCATGTTGTTTGATGTTTCTATTTATTTTAAAGCCAAATTATGTTTCTATAATGGCTTCCTCAACATTTTCGTGGCTTGGGATTGTTAGTACTTTTCCGTAAGAGGTGAAAAATCATGTCCGAACTGCAGTTTATATGGACTAGTGCTCATTTTTACACATCTCTAATCTTAAAGATATAGAATGTTGGATGGAAAGTGGCTTAAACATGGTTTCAAGAAGATGGGAAGTCGCCTCCTCTCTTAAAGAACCGATAATCAATTTATGTCAAGAAATGAGGAAACGAGTGGTGTAAGATTTCTCACATTCTCAGCATGCTTATAGGTAATGAATTGATCATATTCACAAGAGTATCATGTCCCGGTGAGTCGTTGAAATACTTGTTCTTTCATGTTTCTTGTTATAAATATGTAATCAATGAATATTATAAATTCTCACATCGGGATTGAAATTGATTTTCAACAACAGACAAGTCGATTCTCAAAGAGGAGATTCCAAATGAGTTGCTTTCATTCTCTTGCAAATACGTGTCTCAACTTTGTCAATTTGTTCTGTGTTTTTATTGTTCTCCCCAATTGGTTATCTTGTTGCAACATTTTATTGTTTTAAGGTTTTCTTTTCTCCTTATTATGGGACTGATTGTTATTTCTAACAAAATATTTTTATTCAAATGGTAGATTCTAAGATGATGGAGATTCTAAGAGAGCGAATTACAAAGCTAAAGACAAAACAATTGTATGTATTTTTCTCAATTTGTTCTGCATTACCATTTTTCTTTTTCTGTTGTCTACCAGTTATAAATAATTTTCTGATTAATGAAGGGCTATTATTTGTCCAAAAAAGAAAGGTTTTATGACCTTGGAATATTGAACCTCACAAACCAACGGGGTCGCCAGAAAGTGTATGAGGCATTTAACCAAATAAAGCCCTTTACAAGGCTACATGTTTGTAAGTATTTTTACGAAGATATCGATTTCAGTTTGATGTATATCTGTTCATTCATGTATTTAAAGATAATGTGTAGTTTCTCATACTGCACAATATCAACATATGCCTTTTAAATTCATGTGCATTGGCCAACATGCTCCTTTTATCATAGGCTGAAGAACTTTGTTTTTTGCTTAGAAATTTATGAAAGAATATTGAAAAGCATGTCAATTTGATGATTTAAATATGATTTTGAAATAAACTAATTACTTTGAAAATTTTAAAAGATGAATTTGAATCACAACTTTCAAAGCATGGAAGTCTTGGTAAACAGTACTTTTATGACTAAAAAATTCATAGCTGCAGTCTCCCTAATCAATTT